>BLSH010110062.1:516603-543488 GCA_018402905.1 Glandirana rugosa
TAATTCGTGGTATAAACCCGGGAAGGATGGGCCCTTCTGGACCTTTCTAAACGGTGGTCCCACCTTTTTCGAAAATTCCACCTGTAACGTGTTGAGGTTCGATTGTGAAGTGTTAACCCATTGTCTGACGTCAGAGAACTTGTCTCTAAGCTGTGTCGTGAGGGACGGTAAAGGTACGAAGTCCGATTTACGTGGTACGTCCTGGTCGTCTATCTCTGATCTCTTGATTTCTTTAGTCCCCGCGTCTATCAGAAGAACGTCCTCTGTGTAAAGTGGGGGGGGTTAGCCAGGGGTTCAACAGGTGAGTAAATATATCAGTTACCACCCGAACGATTTTTGAAATGTCCGGGTCCGGGTCCGTGCCACGGACACCCTAAAGTTCGGTACGGACCCGAACGTTACAGTCCGGGTTCGCTCAACACTACTCAGGAACCATTGACTATATAAATGAGTGGACAACTTGGGGACCGATTGGGGGGGGTGAAATGTGTCTCCTGCAAGAAGACTATCTGCGCCCCTGATTTCTTTAGTTCTCTAGTCTCTATCTGCTGGTCCTGCATGGTGCATTTAGCCTGAAGCATGGAAATGGCAGGGAGTGCTGTGTCGAATCTCTGTTCAAGAGACTGCAGTCTGTTACCCAATTGTGAAGTGTTAGCTTGGAGTTGTGCAATGTCCACCTTAAAAGCTTTTTCCACCCTGGTGGCAAATCTTTCCAGGTCTTCCCGGGTAGGAAGGGCCCAAATATGGTGCTTAATGTCCCCATCTGCCAGGAGGTCCGCAGTTTCAGAGCTCCTGTCTGGGGAGGCCGTGGAGCTCGGGGAAGCAGGGGGAGCAGAGTCAATCACCATCAGTGGAGAGAGGATCGGGGATGCAGCAATCTGCTGAAGCGGTTGCTGGGAGGCTTTTGCGGCCTTCTGTGTCCATCTGCTCCTGCCGCGATCTGCCGGTTCCCGGTGGCTGGGAGGATGTCCACCGCCACTGGAACATGTTGTGGGCAGCTGGGTAGTGTATTCTCCCGTCCGGGCTGTGATAAAGGTAGCGGTGTGCACAGAGTTGAGGCAAAGCATGTCCTCACTCCTCCATAGCCAGAACATGCCCCCGGGGCTCCCTTGTTAAAGGGGGCTTCCAGATTTCGATAAGCCCCCCGCCTGCAGACCCCCACAACTACCGCCCAGGGTTTTGGGGAAGAGGCCCTTGTCCCCATCAGCATGCAAAGAAGGTGCTTTAGGGTGGGGGGGCACAGAACCCCCCTGCCCCAAAGCACCCATCCCCCCATGTTGAGGGCATGTGGCTGCCGGGCTGCGCGTTCGGATAAGGGTCTGTTATGGATTTTGGGGCCACGCTGATATTCAATGGGCTGAAGTAGGACCAAAGTCAGACCAAAGTAATGCAGGAACCGTTTTCAAAGTCAGACCAACTTGTGTTGGACCAGTTAAGGCGGCTCTCATACGGAACCATTGATTTATACACATCATGCGACGTGTCCTCCCAAAGTCGGAGCGTATGTTGTACCAGTGTGAACCTAAATCCAGGATGTTCTGCTATGCAAATTATGACTCTTTTTGGTCAAGAAACTGGCCCTTCCCTCCTCTATCCCTCAAGCCTCACTATGGTGGATGACCTTACTAGGAAATAGTGTAGCTTAGTGGGCAGACATAGCCAGGATCTCCACCATATAAGCTGGGTCAGTTTTGCACCCTGAAAATTGGGGTCCAAGGTTGCTGTTAAGATAACTGACCAGACTTACAGGCACCAGAAAGCACCTGTTATGTGGTACCTGCAGTGGTTTAAGCAATGTTTTTCAGTGTTTTACAATTTGCCTTTAGACTATAATCCTTGACTCAAAGCTAATCATAACACAAAATGAGCTCCAGAAGGAATATACTTTATTCAATGAGGTCATAAAGACTCTTGCTTGTCATGCTAACCATCAACCATACTGCTACTAGCCTTTTACATGTAGTGCCCTCCTTGCTAGGCTGCTAGTTTTTTTTTTTGGTTCAGCAAGTTTAGTTTTTGCTTCCCTGTAATCAGCAGAGCTGTGTGTGTGATTGCTTTAGGTTGCTCTGGGATCTGCAGGGTACAAGTCTGACTGCTTCCCCCTGTTTTTTGAAGCTTCACATAACATAGTGGATGGAAGAGTCAGACAAGCAGCCTACATATTTACTGTATGTAACTCCAACCAATCCCTGGAGAGGTGTTCTCCAGAAGGTGGTTAGGAGGGAGTCCATAAATAGTTGAGCCTCCAAGAGCAGGGTTCTTTTTCCTGGAGAAGATATTCCCAGCCAGGAGGTCTGCCAGCTTTCCTTGCCATCTTGCTGAGGATTCAGCAAGATTCTATCATTCTACAACTCCTTGAGAGCCAAAAGAGGGGTGCCACTAAGAGTCTTATCTGGGAACTCTTCAGAGTGCTGCATGCTGGGGTTTGAAGGAGACATTCAAACCATAGGGACACTGTGAGTACAGCCCAGAGAGAGAATGGGATCCTTGTGACTGTTACCTCTGCCAACTCCTGCCACACTCAGTTATGGCTTGCCTGCTCTTGGACATTGGTAATGGTGTACCAGTGCTGCCCACGTCATGTCCTAAAACTTGGAGGAATGTGTTAAGAAGCTGCTGCTAAGGGGATAGTATCCTCACATTCTTGTTAGTGTTCTGGAGTATCCCACAGTTCCCTAATCCTTATCCAAGGTGATCCTCAAAAAACTTCTGAAAGTCAACCACTAGATTGTTTCATGAGCCAAAAGAGTAAAAGCTGCTGTTTGCCTGGCTGTGCTGCACTAGCAGGAATAGAACCTGGGACACAAAGCTTATGGGGGTAGTGCTACGCACCATTGTATGAGTGCCTCTCTGTAATATTTCAGAGGAAAAGTAAACATCTGACCTACTCAAGGGTGTGTAGTGGAAAGGAAGCTGCATAAAAGGACTTCAAATCTCTCACTGCTCCCATATTTTATTCAACATCGATTAACAGAACTTCTTTGAAAAGTGCCAAATTGGTCAGTAAAACGTGCTTTAGCAGGAAGATCACCACTTAAAGAATAAATAATTATTAACATCCACTCACAGCTAAAATTTTATAATAGTTATGACAGAAATATGTTTGCATTTCTTCAAAACTCCAGGTCTTTATGGAGAGAGATTTACTGCTATAGGAACATTCTGATCAAAGTTGTTTATCTCTACAGAAAACCCCCAGTATTATTTTTACTATGGATCTTTATTTTGGCAAAAACAAATGATTAAAATGGAGATATTGATTGTCCAACTCAAGTCATTTTAATACTATGTTTTTTTGGCAACACCCAATGATCAACAGGACTGTAATGTGGTTCAAGTTTAGGACAAATGATTTTATTTAAAATTATATTAAAATAATAACACATGCTGAATGGAAAGTTGTATTAGTTTCCTGCCTACGGGAACAAACTGTTAAATAGAACTGACTTGGTTGTGTACTTCTGGCCAAGGTGTATTTTATATGAAAATGAAAGGAGAAATGGGTGCTAACTTGCCAAAGGCAGTTACCCCACTGTCAAGATAAGGGCATAAAAACAATGGCTGTGAGTGAACTTTCTAGAACAATATTGTTCAAATAATAATCCAGGAAAAGCACAGTGTTAACTATGTGGTAAATAAATGGATTTTGGAAGATTGGAGCCATGTCATCTTATAATACCAATAAGGCTATCTGAAGGTCAGCCCCAAGCTAACTAGATACTCTAGATACTCTAGATACAGTAAGAGTCAGAAAAACACATGTGTTTATAGTGCTATAGTTCTATGCTACCTTATCAGGGCCCAAAGGTAAGAAGGATGGTATAAAGGTCAACTTGTGTTTCCAGAAGGTCTAGATGGAGTAGAGCCCTCTTTTCTACTGCTAATAACTGGGTCTATAGATGGACTAGACCCCTAATACAAATGCATAAAGTGTATTTCTGGCTAAATTGGAAAAAAATAGACAGTGCATCTCTGTAATACATGCACATTTAGTTGTTAATTATCCCCATTAACCCTTTTAGGGCCCTGCTCTCCATTGTTAAAGTGGTTGTTAACCCAATTGCCCCAAATTTATTTGGCACACATTACTTGCTTCCCTAAGCAATGCAGCATGTGTCTTTTGTTTTGCAAATACCTTTATTATGTTTTTTTAACCCTGGTCACGTGTCCCATTATCTTTGCTTGTCCCGAGCCAAGGGAGCCCAGTAGGAGGGGCCAAGATACATCAGAAGAGGAATCTGTGATCTTTGACACTGTGGCCGTGCAGCGCCGATTGTAATCAACGAAGCCTGTACAAGAGGAGAGGGGAGGAGAGGAGAGGGGTAGGGCTGGGCTGGGAGTGTAGGAGATCGGTTTCTCACTCCTGACTATGGTACTGACGGGGGGAGGGGGAGATGAAGACAGACACAGAGGAGAGAGGAGAGCAGCGGATGACGCAGACATGTATTGTGACCACGGTATCATGGCTCAGTAGCCATGATAATCATGGTCAGCTCTCAGAGGGGAAGTCAGGACCTGGCATGATCAAACAGGTATTGTAGGAGATACAGGGGGAAATGGAAAGCAAAAAAAACATGCTGCAGCTTGCACATTAAAAAGAACAGGAGCAGCACTTTTATTTTTGGGGTTAAACACTTTAACCTCAGGTAGCCAGACTTTTGTGCTATTTTTTTATCTACTTAACCTACTGGTTTTTAACTACAGCTGTACGCAAACACCTATAACTCTCGATTGTAAACATATGCAAAATTTTGGCGGTGTATGGCTTCCTGCATTCAAGTGAATAAGCAAAAAGTGTGTGTAATTTGTGTTATTTTTGTTGTGGGGGGGGGGGGGGTATTATTTTTCAGTGTTTTTAAAAAAATAAATAAATTGTAGTTTTGTGGTTTCTTTTACCAGTGGGGTCTCTAGGGAAAATATCAGGAGTCTGATATTTCCCCTTTGAAATAGAGAAAGAGATCAAGGGAACAGAGTTCCTCAATCTCCTTCTTTCCTGCTACCCAACACTAATTACTAAACACATAGGCGCTGAATACTCAGCACTTCTGCGTTCATTCAGAAAATAAAAGAGATGGTTGTGGCACACAATAGGGAGGATCTGACAGACAGGATACACAGGGCGGGGAATGGGGGTTTGCACTCAATTTATGATATGAATGGCTACAATTAGTAGCTTATTAGCCACTGATCACAGCTGTTTAATAGAACAGTCCAGGGAACCCCTCTGTTACATGTTCACCAAAGCAAACATGAACTTGTGGCAGAAAGAAATGCAAAAGAAGTAAGGCTTACTGAGCTGCCCAGAGACAAGCCGTTTTGTTCCGATGTAAGCCTTGGCAGCGAAAGGGTTAAAAATGCTACAATCACAGAAATACTTTTCTGGGGTGTTTTGGGGCATTGTCAGCCCAGCTTGTCTGCCTATAGGGCACAGGTTCACTTTAAGGGCTGTGCCCTAGGAATGAGTTCATTGGTGCTGTTAACATCATAGTAAGCAATGCCAGTACTGCTGGAGATGTATGTATACACCAGGGGTAGCTGCAGTGAAAGAGGGAGTAAATAATAACAATATGATAGAGAACAGGGCAGGGTTGCTAACCATCTTTATTTTTATGTATATTTTGTAACACAGAGGTTATTTTCTCCCATCCGTGAATGTCCATGGACAGGAGAAGGCTTCCATGAAAATATCCTCAAGCAGCCAACAGATAAAATTAGACTGGAGCCAGCTTAGTTCTAACACCAGTCTCCAGCAGGGGTGCAGCAACACATGGTGATTGGGTCTTATTTTGCCTAGATCTCTTCCCTCCCACACAGTCTCCTTCTCACCCATAAATTATGCTTTGCACAAGAAGCAGCTTCGGTCTAGGACATGCAGAAGGGGAGGAAAGTAGGGAAGGAATTCAAGAATCTCTTCACCTGGATGATAGAAACAATGTGTTCCCTCCACCTCTGCACACTGCAACCTGTGTTCCCTCCATAGAAACATAGAAACATAGAAAAGTGACGGCAGAAAAAGACTGAGTAGTCCATCGAGTCTGCCCCTTTTTATTTATTTATTTATTTATTTATTTATTTTTTTTTTTTTTAAATTTTTTTTTTTTTTAATTTTTTTTTTTTTTATTTTTTTTTACATTAACCTTGTTGTCTGACTATGGATTTATGTTTATCCCAAGCATGTTTGAAGCCATTTACTGTTGACTGTCTCACAACCTCTGTTGGTAGTTTATTCCAATCATCAACCACCCTTTCAGTAAAATAATACTTTCTAAGATTAGTTTTGAACTTCCCCCTAGTTAGTTTGAGGTCATGTTCTTGATTTTGGTTTCATATTGAAAAGACTGCCCTCCTGAACCTTATTTACCCCCTTGAGGTATTTAAAGGTTTCGATCATGTCTCCCCTCTCCCTTCTTTCCTCCAGACTGTACATATTAAGTGCCTGAAGTCGCTCTTGATATGTTTTATCCCCCAGACCTTTCACCATTTTTGTTACCCGTCTCTGAACTCGTTCTATTTTATCAATATCTTTTTGTAAGTGAGGTCTCCAGAACTGGACACAATATTCTAAGTGAGGTCTCACTAAAGATCTATATAGAGGAATCAGAACCTCCTTCCTCCTGCTGGTGATCCCTCTACTGATACATCCCAGAATTCTATTTGCTTTTCCCACTGCCTGGTTACACTGTTTGCTCATTTTGCAATCATCTGAAATAAGCACCCCCAAATCTTTTTCTTCTGTAGTGCTGGCTAACACTGTGCCCCCAATGCTGTACTCTCTAAGCGGATTCTTCACCTCTGCACCTCTGCACACTGCAACCTGTGTTTCCTCCACCTCTGCACACTGCAACTTAACCACTGTTAACAGCTCTGGATGCTGCTTTCTTTACTTTATTATTATTATTATTATTATTATACAGGATTTATATAGCATCAACAGTTTAAACAGCGCTTTACAATATAAAAGGGAGACAATACAGTTACAATAGAGAAAAGTACAAGAGCGTTAAGAGGGCCCTGCTCAGAAGAGTAGGTGATAGCTGGACAGATTTAGGTAGAGAGTCCCAGAGAATGGGAGAGGCTCTGGAGAAGTCCTGGAGACAAGTATGGGAAGGGGAGACAAGAGAGCTTGAGAGCAGGAGGTCTTGGGAGGAGCGGAGAGGACGGTTTGGGTGATATTTGGAGACAAGATTTGAGATGTAGCTGGGGGTAGAGTTGTGAATGGTTTTGGGTATTGTGGTTAGTATTGTGAATTTAATTTGCTGGGCGATCGGAAGCCAGTGTAGGGATTGGTGGAGAGGGATGGCAGACACTGAGCGGTTGGTAAGGTAGATGAGTCTGGCAGCAATATTCATGATAGAAAGAAACAGGGGATAGCCTATGGAGAGGTAGGTCTATGAGAGAGTGAATGAGTAGCTTGGTGGTTTCATTAGTTAAAAAGGGGCAATTTTTAGAGATGTTACAGAGGTGAGTTCCAGAAGCTTTTGACAATGATTGGATTTGGGGCTGAAAGGGCAGGTCAAAGTCTAGGATTACACCTAGTACCCTGGCATGAGGGGAGGGATGGATGGTTGCATTATTGATTTTGATGGAAAAGTCATGGAGGGGAGCACGGGCAGGAGGGAATAATATCAGCTCAGTTTTAGATAGATTTAGTTTGAGGAAGTGCTGTGAAGTCCGTGCTGATATGTCAGTTAGTAAGTTAGTAATGTGAGAGGAGATATTTGCGTAGAGATGGTATTGGAAGCCGTGGGAGGTTATCAAGTGATAGGTGTAGATAGAAAAGAGAAGGGGTCCAACAACAGAGCCTTGTGGGACCCCTACAGAAAGAGAAAATGGAGAGGAGGACACACTCCTCCTGAGTTGTAGGTAACACCGAAGGAGCGCTGTGGTTCTGTCATTTACATAGACAGAAATAAAAGATCATTCACCGCTCCGGATGTCCTTGGACAAGATCAAAGGATCAGCTGTGTGCATCGCTAAACAGGTGCAGGCTGATGAGTGCACATGGAACATGAAGAAAAGGCTTGACATCCGCACTCTGAATCCAATGTGTTGTTTATTTGTAGCAAGGTACAGGTAAAGGTGCAGATACAAAATGGGGATGAACCACAAGTCCCAGCTGGGACTTGTGGTTCATCCCCATTTTGTATCTGCACCTTTACCTGTACCTTGCTACAAATAAACAACACATTGGATTCAGAGTGCGGCTGTCCAGCCTTTTCTTCATGTTACATAGACAGAAATGTTCTGTTCCTGACTCATGTGACATCTGATTACAGAATAGCTCCAGTACTACAGTGGAAAGTGAAAATACTGCTGGAGCAAATGTCAAGAGTAAAAGTAGGGAATATGCAGCAGCAGATTAATATATTTTCTTTGCATAGACAACAGTAGACATGTGCAATTTGTTTCCGTCTGCATTTGTCTTTCGTCAAAATTTGGAATTTTCGTTAATTGGGAAACGTCGGAATAACGAAAATACGTTTCCTGAATTTTTCCGAAAACAATCTTTTGAAAAGAATAAAAATCTGAAAAAAACACCAAAATGTGAAAAAAACGAAAATGTGAAAATCCGAATAAACGACAGTTCTAAAGAACGAAAATACAAAAATAAGGACGAAATTCCGAAAATTTGAAAGAACGAAAATCCAAAAGTAAGAATGAAGATCCGAAAATTTGAAAGAACGGAAATCCGAAAATAAGAACGGAAATGTGAAAATATGAAAATCCTAATGAACAAAAAACATTTGGATAATTTTTATTATAATTATAATAATATAATTTGAAAGGAAGTTTTTTTTATAATTATTATTACTATTTATTATTATTATTAATAATAATAATAATAAAAACTATAATAATAGTAAATAATAAATTATAGGTAGGTATTGGAATTTCCTTTCATATTTGGCTGTTAATTAATGTAATCAATTATTAACCATTATTATAGTTTGTTTATTATTATTTATTAATAATAAATAATATTAATAAAAACTATAATATTTATAAACTATTAAATTAGTTAGGTATTGGAATTTCCTTTCAAATTTGTCTGCCTGTTAGTGAACAAATTTCTCAGAATTCTCGAATGAGAATTATGTGGGAGGCTCAGTCCCTTTAATGGGGGGCAGGAGGTAACATCTGTGAGACCCAGATGGAAAAGGCGATTCCAGGACGTGGCAAATGTGAAAACATAACAGAGTCCTGGGCAACTTTTAACAAATTAACAAACGTAACGTGCCTTAGAGCCAAAGTGACTCAATGAGAGTGTAAAGACATCAAGTCATACATACCAGGTCCTGAAATAGTTTAGCCATATAATTTGTAAAGGAGGTAGAGTCCTTGAAGTCAATGCGGTTCATTGGAGTGGAAAGAGCTCGAATGTTTGAGGCGTTTGGGGGAGTCCTTGCGAGGGCTACGTGGGTCCTGAGATTTGGGGGACGGGGTGGCTTTGGAGGGAAAGTTCGGCGGGGAGTCTTGGTGAATAGAGCAAAGATAATTTTCTGCTTCCTTGGGATCTTGGAAGGTGAGCTGTTCACCATTGGCTGCTTTAAGGCGAAGAATTGCAGGAAACGCTAGGGTGAACTTGATTTGCTGCTGGTATAGGGCTGAACAGATCTGCTGAAAAGCATTTCTCTTTTTGGAGACTTCGACGGAGTAGTTGGATAAAATAAGGATTTTGACTCAGTCGATTTGAAGAGTCTTCCCTTGTCTGTATCTGTAGAGTATATCTGTTTTATCTGCATAGTTCGGGTACTTAGCAATGATCGTGCGTGGGGATTTTCGGTCTGCGGAAAATGCTCCCAAACTATGTGCTCTTTCGACCGTGCAGGGCCTTGGTAGGCCCAGAGCCTCCAGGATGCATCGGGTGCAGAATTTGGCAATGGCGGATGTTTGCAAGAATTCCGGCACCCCAACAAATCACAGGTTGCTCCTCCTAGATCTATTTTCCATATCTTCTAATTTCTGGAGAATATATTGATTAGTTTTATCTTGGGCCTGTTCATCGGTTTGAGCCTGATAAAGTTCTTCCTCTATGTCCGTAATCATGGACTCTGCCTCATTGAGGCGGGCATTGTGCTCTCCCAACTCCCTCTTAAACATAAGCATGCCAGTGTTGACTGCATGTTCAACTGTGGCTGTGATTGTGGGAGCTAAGATAGCTACCACTGCCTGGGCAATTTTTTGGTAGTCCTCTGTCTCCCTTGTGCTGGAGGAGGGGGAGTGTGCGGCACTCACCTCCATGGCTGGGACGACCGCACTACCGCGGTACCAGGCTACATCCCTGACCTCAATTTGTGAGGGAGCCAGTTTTTTCTAAGAACCGATCCATCGGAGATGGGGTGGCGGGGAGGAGGTGGAGAGGGTGGAGGGCGAGCTGGTACCGTGGTCCGGGTGGGCTTTTTAAGCAGGATCTTTAGCGGGAGCTAGCGTGGATGTCCGCTACTCCATGCGGCGTCAGAACCAGAAGTCAGAAATGTGTTATTTAACATTTCCAATCTTTGACATAGCTCTCTTTGGAATTGTTCATTACGTCCTTTATTTGATTTGATGCCACATTTTTGTGAAAGGTAAAGTAAGGCATACTGTTACATATTCTAAACCTCTGCACCTTGTATGCTAAATTATACTTTATGTAACACTGTGCACTGTTACTGAGATCCAGAACTATCTTTGCCCACAAGATGGAAGCATTCAGCACTTTGCCTTACCATAGCTTAATACAAGTACTCAGAGTATGCTGGGAAATGTAGTCTGTGTGCAGGGCTTTTTATGCAGTAAGCCGAAGTCACACACTGCAAAGCCCACAAGAACCAGCTAAGGGGAGCGCCCTTATAAAAGGTAAAGCCAGGGAAGGAGCTTTATGGCAAGGAGTTATGGAGAGAAGTGCCAACGAGAAGGAGTGTGCGTAAGACTGTTCTGAGCTGTGCTGTCTGGACCAAGCCGGATTGAGCTGTGATCCCACAGAGCTGACTGCTGTGCTAAGTGCTTAGTGAAGGAGATCGCTCAGAGGAGACTCCTGCAGCATCCAGAACCGCTGTGAGTAGTGTGTGCCATAAGACTGCCAAAATCGCACTTAAAGGGGCCCCCCACCACATGGCAATCTGCCTTCTTTCTGGACTGCCACAGAGGACTTTGGTGACAGGGTCTCTGACCCACACTTCATTGCTACTAGACACAATTAGCTTTTGCTGCCCCATTGGCCTACCTGGGTCATAGTCACAATAGGGCTCTGTCTTTTATTTGAGCTAAATACATCACTGCCATCTATTGCTGCAAGCTGCCACCCTTTTGTACACTAGAGCTGCCTTTGAACCCAGAATACTGAACTGGATTAACACTTCACCTCCCATTGAACCTGTAAGCAGCATTTATGTTGGCTTAATCAACTTGAAGGAGCATCCCTACTGACTAAGTTCAGTCCTTCTTTGTGGAGCTTTCTCGTTAACGTTACATCTTAAAATTAACTTCCCTATTGATCTCCCACCTTAAAGGATAAGTTCACTTTTCCAAAAAATAATAAATGCACATTTTTTTGCAGGTAAAAACATTTGCATTTATTATTTTTTTTTTGTTAGGGACCTGTAAAGCATTGCACCCATGATCAGCAGATAGAGGGTGTCATGTCACAGTCCTGCAGACTACCTGTGTAGCTGTCTGCTTATATCTCCAATACGGAAAGGCAGTTACACTCTGACGGGAAGCTCAGTGAACTACCTAGAATGATCAACAACGCTCCAGTAGTTCATTGAGAACTACAAGCTGACAGCCGTAAACGCTATCGGTACTTGTTTTCCCATTCACAGAACACTGTGAATGGATGAAGAGGCCGGGCAGGCGGAGCCCTGCACGGCCATGTTTTCTTTAGATTGTAACAGTGCGCAGAGAGAGAAAATCCCCCCTGGCTGTGAAAACAGGGACTCGTGGGGTGTGGGGGCTGGTGCATTTGTAACATGTTACATGTTACACCCTGAATATGGGTGTAACATGTTACAAAAGGTAAACGTATCCTTTAAAGGGAACTTCCCCTTCCATACCTTAAAGTAACACTACCCTATTTTGCGCCCCAACATAAAAGGCCCCAACTAAGCCGGAAGAATCTATATCCAAGGAGTATTTAGATCCAAGGGTTTATCTGGTAGCAGCACTGGTGTGCAGGGGACTCTCTAGACTTCTAAGCCTAAGCCTAGACTCTCTCAACTTAGAGCACCTAAGGGGAACTAGCCTGTTTTCTGTTTGGTAGTCATTTAAGTCACTTTCAAAACAATTTCAAAACAAGTATTTCTGTTGTCCGAACTCTATCTTCGGACAACGGAAATACTAGTTTTGGAATTCAATCCCCGAACTACATGTGGATGCAGCATTGGTGAACTGTATCTGTATCAATTTTTATACTCTGAATCTCACTGTTTATAATACTTTTCATGTTTTGTACGAATATTGGTCCCTCTGGTGAGGGACAACTATTTCTTTTTATATAGATGAAATAAATATATATTTTTATACTTGTGGTTTGGTTCACCTTTTTAAAGTCCCACCCAGGGGGTAGCTTTTTTGCCTGTACCAGATACTTGGGGATGAGGTAACCACCACTCTATCCTTTTTGACTGTGTGGTTTACAATTTTGCCCACACAAAAATAGATCCCCCACCAGCGACAATAAATCCCCCAGCAGCCAGCATCAATAGACCCTCCAGCACACCCAGCAATCCTTGCCATATAATACATACATGCTCGAGGTGCCAGAACTGCGTTCCCCCGGGTTCCCACTGAAAAATAGCCCTGTGTCCAAGTAAGAATACAATGAGGGGTTAGCAACCGTAAAACAGAGATACAAATGTGACTGTACTCAGGGGTTGATTTACTCAAGAAATAGAGCATGTTTGATCGGATTTTGTTTGATAAAGTGTATGCTCACCTTGCAGTGTATAAATGTTAGTGTTCAATCATTTAATCATATGCTAGTAAAATGTTCCTTGTTTGTGATAGGCTTTTCAAAATAAACATGCTTTTGTTTTATTTACCAAGCAAAGTGATTCACTTTGCCAAATGAAAAGCCTCCATTTCTTAACCACATAAGGACCGGAAGGATTTCCCCCTTTAGGACCAGAGCACTTTTTGCGATTCGGCACTACATTGCTTTAACTGACAATTGCGCGGTCGTGCGACATTGTACCCAAGCGAAATTGGTGTCCTTTTTTTCCCACAAATAGAGCTTTCTTTTGGAGGTATTTGATCACCTCTGTGTCATTTCTGATCACCGCTATTAACAAATAAAGAGCGACAACTTTGCAAAAAAACAATAATTCTTACTTTTTGCTAAAAACATATCCCAAAAAAATATAAAAAAACAAATTTACTCATCGGTTTTGGCCCATTTATATTCTTCCTCATATCTTTGGTAACAAAAAAATCGCAAACAGCATTTACTGATTTGGCTGGTTTGCGAAAAAGTTGCTGCGTTTACAAACCATGAGAATTCATTTCTGGCGTTTTTACAAATTTTTTTTTTACTACTAATGGGGCGATTTTTATCAGGACTGTGATATTGCAGCGGACATGTCAGACATTTTTGACACTTTTTTTGGGACCATTGACATTTATACAGTGATCAGAAATTTAAATATCCACTGATTACTGTGTAAATGTCATTGGCAGTGAAGGGGTTTACCTGCAGGGGGAGATCTAGGGGTTAACTGTGTTCCCTAGGCATGTTCTAACTGTGACGGGGCTAGGCTGCCAGTGGCATAAGAGATCTAACTGATCCCGAGTACAGGGATCAGTAGATCTCTTACATGCCGCCTGTCAGAATGGGGAACCGCCGTTTTAACATCAGCGGTTCCCCATTTTTCTTCTCTGCAAGGCAATCGCGGCTCACAGGAGGAGATCGAGTCCGCCCGAGCCGCGGGCACAGTTCTGTAGAGTGCAGCGGGCACGAGAGCGTGCCGCTGGCGGCACACTCCCGCCTGCTAATGTTTATAGGCGGCGATTCGCGGGATGCTGCTACTCTGCAACAGTAAATCTATGCAAGCCCGTTGGGAACCGGTTAAAGAGGAACTTTAGGGAAAGAAAAAAACAGGCAAACAGACAGGATTTTTAATGCAGAAAACCATCATTTCAGGGTGTCCAGACCTCAAATTGCATCATAATTGCATTTTTGGGTTGGCTTAATCACTGCTATAGTTGACCTATGTTTTGGGGTTATAGGATGGCACCTTTTTGAATTTATAGCACCTCACTATCACTGCTCTGTGCTTTAGTGTATCATGTTTAAGTATATTATGTTCTAGGTAAAAGCTAATTATGAGCAAGGTGAAAGCTCACTGTGCTTAGTAAATCACATGAAGTTGCATTCATTGCAATAATCCAATTATGTGCAAGACAAAATCTTGCTTTCTCTTGCCCCATTGTTATTCATAGGAAACCCAGCTTCAACTCATTCACTAACCTAAGTGACATTCACATTACAAAGTAAACATTCACTTTGATAAGAGAACAGTCTCTGTCTCTAAAGTAAATCCACACTGATGTCTCTAATTGAGAAAGGTGTATGTGATAAACATGCCTTACACAAGTTGTCTGTAGATATACAGTATTTACATCACTGGACAGCAACTGGGAAAATATCCCACAGCAATGCTGACTCTCACCACTTGGTGTCACTCTTATGTCCTGATCAAACACAAAGGCTTTTTTTAAACAAAATAGAAATAGAAATAATTATTGTTATTATTATTATTGCTATCGTTATTATAATTATGATTATTATTAATAATAGTAATAGTTGTAGTACTATCCTTCTCCATTTATGTTTTTTTTTTTATTAGTGTGGGTTGATTTACAAAAAAGCAGAGGCTGTTCCCTTAGCAAAGTAAATGATTGTTAAAAAGGTGAATCTGTGCTTATTTTCAATAGTTATGCTCAATAAAGGATGGAAATTTAAAGTAGAACTCCCCAAAAAGTTTGCACATATACATTCACATTTCCTTTTATAAACTGTAATAATATATTCATCTGTGAGTATTTACCTGGTGGTCGTGCCAGCGTGTGCTCATCTTGTGTATTTTCCACGGAAGGCCATCAATAGTAATTGTCACACCGCTGTTGGCATTCAGATATACGCTTGCCTAGAGAAGAGTAGTCGGTGACTAAAGTATTGCTTCCACCAGAGGCGGCTCTCTAATTAGGCAAATTAGGCAGTCGCCTAAGGCCTCACACTCACAGGGACCTCGCAATGGCCTAATTTGACACTGGCACCAGCACCGAGATAGAGAGTACTGACTGGCTTCCACTGCCTTCAGAGTTATAGCATGGAAGGTATAGTCCAGAGTTCCTCAGCCAGGGTTCCTTCAGAGGTTTGCTGGGGGTTCCTTGAGCAATGAGCAATTTCTACCTCTTACATAAGTTCCCATTGACACCACCCATCTTTTTAGTCATCTGTAAGGCCACTTTCACACTGGGGTGGGGGAGGGCAGTAGCGGTAAGGCGCAGTTAGTTTTAGCAGCGCTTTACCGCTATTATAGCGCCACTATGCAGGTGGGAGCGGGGTGCTTTTAACCCCCAGGAAGGGGTTAACAACGGGTTAAAAGCGTCACCGATCTGCGATTCCGAGGCGGTGTTCAGCCGCTTTGGAAGCGCCGCCCATTCATTACAATGGAGGGGGGGTGTAGGAGCGGTGTATACACCGCACAGTGCACCACCCCAAATATGCTGCTTGCAGGACTTTTTTTCTTGTCCTGCAAGCGCACCACCCCAGTGTGAAAGCACTCAGGATTTCACACTGGGGCGAATAGGGGGGAGTTTTTCAGGCACTGTGCAGGTGCTATTTTTAGCACCGCTGCGCCTGAAAAACGACCCAGTGCAAAAGGGGTTTTGGAGGGTAATTTTTCCCAGTGACAACAAGGAGCATTTTCATAGTTGCCAACATTGTCAAAAAATGTATAGGGATGCTTTTTTATTTGTAGGCGGGGTCTTATTATAATTAGGGGTGGGGCATTCATTTGTAGGTGTGTCATAGGTGGAGCAGAAAAATGCGGGGCGCGAAGCGTGCAACAGCGAACAATGGGCATGGCTTAAACTAATTAGTGGGTGTAGCTTAAAGGGGCTTGGCTCAAAGGGCTATGGTAAGAGTCTGAGATGAATGAGGTATGGAGGAAGAATGAAAGAAAGAAATAGGGAGGGAACGAGAGAGAAGAAAGGAAAGAAAAAGGGATGGAGGGACAGCAGGCCCAGATCCTGCACCACAATAGCAATATGTGTATTCCAGAAAGTTTAACAATCAGCAGATAAAGATACTCCAAACACCCGGTGTTAGCGCTTCAATCATCCAAGCACCATGGTTGTTATGGTGTCAGGATGATTGAAGCGCATTATTTCTATTATTGCATTGTAATATAAAATGAAATAGTTCAACTCACCATAAAGCAGAATCAGTGGGAGCCTCGAGTGTGTCACTTGCCACCAAATGCCATCAGGTGTCCCCAGCGGAGTCCCTCCTTACATCAGGTGCCCCCAGCAGAGTACCTCCTTACATAAGGTGTCCTCAGTGGAGTCCCTCCTTACATTAGGTGTCCCCAGCGGAGTTCCTCCTTACATCAGGTGTCCCAAGCGGAGTGCCTCCTTACATCAGGTGTGTCTCCAGCAGAGTCTCAGTCCTTACATCAGGTGTCCCCAGCAGAGTCCCTCCTTACATCAGGTGTCCTCAGTGGAGTACCTCCTTACATCAGGTATGTCCCCAGCGGAGTCTCTCCTTACATCAGGTGTCCCCAGCAGAGTGCCTCCTTACATCAGGTGTGTCCGCAGCAGATTGTCTCCTTACATCAGGTATCCCCCAGCGGAGTCCCTCCTCACATCAGGTGTCCCCAGCGGTGTCCCTCCTTACATCAGGTGTCCCCAGTGAAGCCCCTTCTTACATCATATGTTCCCAGAGGAGTCCCTCTTTACATCAGGTGTCCCGAGCAGAGTGCCTCCTTACATCAGGTGTGCCCCCAGTGGAATGCCTCTTTACATCAGGTGTGTCTCCAGCAGAGTCCCAGTCCTTACATCAGGTGTGTCTCCAGCAGAGTCCCAGTCCTTACATCAGGTGTCCCCAGCAGAGTCCCTGCTTACATCAGGTGTCCTGAGTGGAGTGCCTCCTTACATCAGGTGTGTCCCCAGAGGAGTGTCTCCTTACATCAGGTGTCCACAGCGGAGTCCCTCCTTACATCAGGTGTCCTCAGAGGAATCCCTTCCTTACATCAGGTATGTCCCCAGCGGAATGTCTCCTTATATCAGGTGTCCCCAGCAGAGTGCCTCCTTACATCAGGTGTGTCCCCAGAAGAATCCCTCCTTACATCAGGTGTCCCCAGCGGAGTTCCTCCTTACATCAGGTATCCTCAATGGAGTGCCTCCTTACATCAGGTGTATCCCCAGCAGAGTGTCTCCTTACATCAGGTGTCCCCAGCGGAGTCCCTCCATACATCAGGTGTCCTCAGAGGAATCCCTTCCTTACATCAGGCGTGTCCCCGGTGGAATGTCTCCTTACATCAGGTGTGTCCCTAGCAGAGTGTCTCCTTACATCAGGTGTGTCCCCAGCAGAGTGCCTCCTTACATCAGGTGTGTCCTACACCTACAACACAATAGCTATAAGTGTATTCCAGAAAGTTTAAAAATCAGCAGATAAAGATACTCCAAACACCCGGTGTTAGCAATTCAATCATCCCAGCACCATGGATGTTATGGTGTCAGGATGATTGAAGCACATTATTTCTATTATTGCATTGTAATATAAAATGAAATAGTTCAACTCACCATAAAGCAGAATCAGTGGGAGCCTCGAGTGTGTCACTTGCCACCAAATGCCATCAGGTGTCCCCAGCGGAGTCCCTCCTTACATCAGGTGCCCCCAGCGGAGTACCTCCTTACATAAGGTGTCCTCAGTGGAGTCCCTCCTTACATTAGGTGTCCCCAGCGGAGTTCCTCCTTACATCAGGTGTCCCAAGCGGAGTGCCTCCTTACATCAGGTGTGTCTCCAGCAGAGTCTCAGTCCTTACATCAGGTGTCCCCAGCAGAGTCCCTCCTTACATCAGGTGTCCTCAGTGGAGTACCTCCTTACATCAGGTATGTCCCCAGCGGAGTCTCTCCTTACATCAGGTGTCCCCAGCGGAGTGCCTCCTTACATCAGGTGTGTCCGCAGCAGATTGTCTCCTTACATCAGGTATCCCCCAGCGGAGTCCCTCCTCACATCAGGTGTCCCCAGCGGTGTCCCTCCTTACATCAGGTGTCCCCAGTGAAGCCCCTTCTTACATCATATGTTCCCAGAGGAGTCCCTCTTTACATCAGGTGTCCCGAGCAGAGTGCCTCCCTACATCAGGTGTGCCCCCAGTGGAATGCCTCTTTACATCAGGTGTGTCTCCAGCAGAGTCCCAGTCCTTACATCAGGTGTGTCTCCAGCAGAGTCCCAGTCCTTACATCAGGTGTCCCCAGCAGAGTCCCTGCTTACATCAGGTGTCCTCAGTGGAGTGCCTCCTTACATCAGGTGTGTCCCCAGAGGAGTGTCTCCTTACATCAGGTGTCCACAGCGGAGTCCCTCCTTACATCAGGTGTCCTCAGAGGAATCCCTTCCTTACATCAGGTATGTCCCCAGCGGAATGTCTCCTTATATCAGGTGTCCCCAGCAGAGTGCCTCCTTACATCAGGTGTGTCCCCAGAAGAATCCCTCCTTACATCAGGTGTCCCCAGCGGAGTTCCTCCTTACATCAGGTATCCTCAATGGAGTGCCTCCTTACATCAGGTGTATCCCCAGCAGAGTGTCTCCTTACATCAGGTGTCCCCAGCGGAGTCCCTCCATACATCAAGTGTCCTCAGAGGAATCCCTTCCTTACATCAGGCGTGCCCCCGGTGGAATGTCTCCTTACATCAGGTGTGTCCCAGCAGAGTGTCTCCTTACATCAGGTGTGTCCCCAGCAGAGTGCCTCCTTACATCAGGTGTGTCCTACACCTACAACACAATAGCTATAAGTGTATTCCAGAAAGTTTAACAATCAGCAGATAAAGATACTCCAAACACCCGGTGTTAGCAATTCAATCATCCCAGCACCATGGATGTTATGGTGTCAGGATGATTGAAGCA
The DNA here is from genome assembly GCA_018402905.1 of Glandirana rugosa. Classification (NCBI taxonomy): domain Eukaryota; kingdom Metazoa; phylum Chordata; class Amphibia; order Anura; family Ranidae; genus Glandirana; species Glandirana rugosa. The sequence goes on from BLSH010110062.1 coordinate 535,712, forward strand.
CATTATTTCTATTATTGCATTGTAATATAAAATGAAATAGTTCAACTCACCATAAAGCAGAATCAGTGGGAGCCTCGAGTGTGTCACTTGCCACCAAATGCCATCAGGTGTCCCCAGCGGAGTCCCTCCTTACATCAGGTGTCCCCAGCGGAGTACCTCCTTACATAAGGTGTCCTCAGTGGAGTCCCTCCTTACATCAGGTGTCCCCAGCGGAGTTCCTCCTTACATCAGGTGTCCCAAGCGGAGTGCCTCCTTACATCAGGTGTGTCTCCAGCAGAGTCCCAGTCATTACATCAGGTGTCCCCAGCAGAGTCCCTCCTTACATCAGGTGTCCTCAGTGGAGTGCCTCCTTACATCAGGTATGTCCCCAGCGGAGTCTCTCCTTACATCGGGTGTCCCCAGCGGAGTGCCTCCTTACATCAGGTGTGTCCGCAGCAGATTGTCTCCTTACATCAGGTATCCCCCAGCAGAGTCCCTCCTCACATCAGGTGTCCCCAGCGGAGTCCCTCCTTACATCAGGTGTCCCCAGTGAAGCCCCTTCTTACATCATATGTTTCCAGAGGAGTCCCTCCTTACATCAAGTGTCCCCAGCGGAGTTCCTCTTTACATCAGGTGTCCCGAGCAGAGTGCTTCCCTACATCAGGTGTGCCCCCAGTGGAATGCCTCCTTACATCAGGTGTGTCTCCAACAGAGTCCCAGTCCTTACATCAGGTGTCCCAAGCAGAGTCCCTGCTTACATCAGGTGTCCTGAGTGGAGTGCCTCCTTACATCAGGTGTGTCCCCAGAGGAGTGTCTCCTTACATCAGGTGTCCACAGCGGAGTCCCTCCTTACATCAGGTGTCCTCAGAGGAATCCCTTCCTTACATCAGGTATGTCCCCAGCGGAATGTCTCCTTATATCAGGTGTCCCCCCAGCAGAGTGCCTCCTTACATCAGGTGTGTCCCCAGCGGAATGTCTCCTTATATCAGGTGTCCCCAGCAGAGTGCCTCCTTACATCAGGTGTGTCCCCAGAAGAATCCCTCCTTACATCAGGTGTCCCCAGCGGAGTCCCTCCTTACATCAGGTATCCTCAATGGAGTGCCTCCTTACATCAGGTGTATCCCCAGCAGAGTGTCTCCTTACATCAGGTGTCCCCAGCGGAGTCCCTCCATACATCAGGTGTCCTCAGAGGAATCCCTTCCTTACATCAGGTGTGTCCCCGGTGGAATGTCTCCTTACATAAGGTGTCCCCAGCGGAGTGCCTCCTTACATCAGGGGTGTCCCTAGCAGAGTGTCTCCTTACAGCAGGTGTGTCCCCAGCAGAGTGCCTCCTTACATCAGGTGTGTCCTACACCTACAACACAATAGCTATAAGTGTATTCCAGAAAGTTTAACAATCAGCAGATAAAGATACTCCAAACACCCGGTGTTAGCGATTCAATCATCCCAGCACCTTGGATGTTATGGTGTCAGGATGATTGAAGCACATTATTTCTATTATTACATTGTAATATAAAATGAAATAGTTCAACTCACCATAAAGCAGAATCAGTGGGAGCCCCGAGTGGGTCACTTGCCACTAGATGCCATCAGGTGTTCCCAGCGGAGTGCCTCCTTACATCAGCTGTCCCCAGCAGAGTCCCTCCTTACATCAGGTGTCCCCAGAAGAGTGCCTTCTTATATCAGGTGTGTCCCCAGCAGAGTGCCTCCTTACAACAGGTGTGTCCCCGGCAGAGCCCCGGTCCTTACATCAGGTGTCCCCAGCAGAGTCCCTCCTTACATCAGGTATCCTCAGTGGAGTGCCTCCTTACATCAGGTGTGTCCTTAGTGGAGTGTCTCCTTACATCAGATGTCCCCAGAGGAGTCCCAGTCCTTACTTCAGGTGTCCCCAATGGAGTCCCTCCTTACATAAGGTTTCCCCAGTGGAGTGCCTCCTTACATCAGGTGTGTCCCCAGAAGAGTGCTTCCTTACATGATGAGTGTCCCTACCGGAGTGTCTCCTTACATCAGGTGTGTCCCCAGTGGAGTGCCTGCTTACATTAGGTGTGTCCCCAGCGGAGTCCCTCCTTACATCAGGTGTCCCCAGCGGAGTCCCTCCTTACATCAGGTGTCCACAGCAGAGTGCCTCCTTACATCAGGTGCATCCCCAGCAGACTGCATCCTTACATCAGGTGTGTCCCTAGGAGTACCAGTCCTTACATCAGGTGTCACCAGCGGAGTCCCTCCTTACATCAAGTGTCCCCAGTGGAGTGTCTCCTTACATCAGGTGTCCCCGGCAGAGTCTCTCCGTACATCAGGCGTCCTCAGCGGAATGCCTTCCTTACATCAGATATGTCCCCAGCGGAGTGTCTCCTTACATCAGGTGTGTCCTTAGTAGAATGTCTGCTTACATCAGGTGTCCCCAGCGGAGTGCTTCCTTACATCAGGTGTCCCCAGCATAGTGTCTCCTTACATCAGGTGTGTCCCCAGCGGAGTGCCTCCTTACATCAGGTGTGTCCCTAGCGGAGTGACTCTTTACATCAGGTGTTTTCCCAGTGGAGTGCCTCTTTACATCAGGTGTGTCCTACACCTACAGCACAGTAGCTATAAGTGTATTCCAGAAAGTTTAACAATCAGCAGATAAAGATACTCCAAACACCCGGTGTTAGCGATTCAATCATCCCAGCACCATGGATGTTATGGTCTCAGGATGGTTGAAGCACATTATTTCTATTATTACATTGTAATATAAAATGAAATAGTTCAACTCACCATAAAGCAGAATCAGTGGGAGCCCCGAGTGGGTCACTTGCCACTAGATACCATCAGGTGTTCCCAGCGGAGTGCCTCCTTACATCAGCTGTCCCCAGCAGAGTGCCTCTTTACATCAGATGTGTCCCCAGTGGAAAGCCTCCTTACATCAGGTGTGTCCCCAGTGGAGTGCCTCCTTGCATCAGGTGTGTCCCCAGCAGAGTGCCTCCTTACACCAAGTGCCCCCAGTTACCCCTCTTCATCCAGGTGCCAGCCACCCCTGCCTGCCTGATTTATTTGGCCTCCACACCATTTACCAGCACTGGAGGCCGTAGGGAAGTTAGGGAACAACCAAGAGGCGGAGCCTGGGTGGTAATGAAAATGGCGGGAATTGAGAAATAGCGGATTTCCCTGGGACATTTCTCCGGGAATGGGTTAGACCAGGAAAAAGGTCTAAATCCCAGGAATGTCCCTGGAAATTCGGGAGTGTTGGCAAGTATGCATTCTTCCTACTGAGCATCACACTAATGTATTATGAGTTATAGATATACAGTATCTTACAAAAGTGAATACACCCCTCACATATTTGTAAATATTTTAATATATTGTTTCATGTGACAACACTGAAGAAATTACACTTTGCTACAATGTAAAGTAGTGAGTGTACAGCCTGTATCACAGTGTAAATTTGCTGTCCCCTCAAAATAACTCAACACAGTCATTAATGTCTAAACCGCTGGCAACAAAAGTGAGTACACCCCATAAGTGTCCAAACTGGGTCCAAAGTGTCAATATTTTGTGTGGCCACCATTATTTTCCAGCACTGCCTTAACCCTCTTGGGTATGGAGTTCACCAGAGCTTCACAGGTTACCCCTGGAGTCCTCTTCCACTCCTCCATGACAACATCACGGAGCTGGTGAATGTTAGAGACCTCGCGCTCAATAGGGTTTAGGTCTGGAGACATGCTTGGCCAGTCCATCACCTTTACCCTCAGCTTCTTTAGCAAGGCAGTGGTCATCTTGGAGGTGTGTTTTTGGGTAGTTATCATGTTGGAATACTGCCCTGCGGCCCGGTCTCTGAAGGCAGGGGATCATGCTCTGTTTCAGTATGTCACAGTACATGTTGGCATTCATGGTTCCCTCAATGAACTGTAGCTCCCCAGTGCCGCCAGAACTCATGCAGCCCCAGACTATGACACTTTCACCACCATGCTTGACTGTAGGCAAGACACACTTGTCTTTGTACTCCTCCCCTGGTTGCTGCCACACACGCTTGATACCATCTGAACCAAATACGTTTATTTTGGTCTCATCAGGCCACATGACATGGTTCCAGTAATTCATGTCCTTAGTCTGCTTGTCTTCAGCAAACTGTTTGCGGGCTTTCTTGTGCATCATCTTTAGAAGAGGCTTCCTACTGGGAAGACAGCCATGTAGACCAATTTGATGCAGCGTATGGTCTGACCACTGACAGGCTGACCCCTCCACCCCTTCAACCTCTGCAGCAATGTTGGCAGCACTCATACGTCTATTTCCCAAAGACAACCTCTGGATATGATGCTGACTACATGCACCCAACTTCTTTGGTCGACCATGGCAAGGCCTGTTCTGAGTGGAACCTGTCCTGTTAAACCACTGTATGGTCTTGGCCAGTGGCCACCGTGCTGCAACTCAGTTTCAGGGTCTTGGCAATCTTCTTATAGCCTAGGCCATCTTTATGTAGAGCAATAATTCTTTTTTTCAGATCCTCAGTTCCTTGCCATGAGGTGCCATGTTGAACTTCCAGTGAGCAGTATGAGAGAGTGAGAGCGATAACACTAAATTTAACTCACCTGATTCCCATTCACACCTGAGACCTTGTAACACTAACGAGTCACATGACACCGGGGGAAGGAAAATGGCTAATGGGCCCAATTTGTACATTTTTATTGCCAGTGGTTTAGACATTAATTGCTGTGTGTTGAGTTATTTTGAGGGGGCAGCAAATTTACACTGTTACACAAGCTGTACACTCACTACTTTACATTGTGGCAAAGTGTCATTTCCTCAGCATTGTCACATAAAAAGGTATATTAAAATATTTACAAAAATGTGAGGGGGGTACTCACATTTGTGAGATACTGTATATATAAATATATATATATATATATATATATATATATATATATATACACACACACTATATTGTAAAAAGTATTGGGATGCCTGCCTTTACACACACATGAACTTTAATGGCATCCCAGTCTTAGTCCATAGGGTTCAATATTGAGGTGGCCCACCCTTTGCAGCTATAACAGCTTCAACTCTTCTGGAAACACTGTCCACAAGGTTGTGTCAGTGGGAATGTTTGATCATTCTTCCAGGAATGCATTTGTGAGGTCAGGCACTGATGTTGAACGAGAAGGCCTGGCTCACAGTTTCCACTCAAATTCATCCCAAATGTGTTCTATCAGGATGAGGTCAGGACTCTGTGGAGGCCAGTCAAGTTCCTCCACTAGAAATTGACTCATTCATGTCCTTATGGACCTTGCTTTGTGCACTGGTGCGTAGTCATGTTGGAACATGAAGGGGCCATCCCCAAACTGTTCCCACAAAGCTGGGAGCATGAAATTGTCCAAAATGTCTTGGTATGCTGACAACTTAACTGTAACTAAGGGGCCAAGCCCAACCCCTGAAAAACAACCCCACACCATATCCCCCATATCCATAAAGATATTGATGCGCGAGTTTGGGGTGGAGGAACTTGACTGGCCTGAAGGAATCCAGCTAATTTTTTTCCTGCAACCCGTGGCTGCAGGAAAGAAATTTGCTCCGTGTATGGCCGGCCTTACATCTACATATTACGTAACATTCACGTACTTCAGATAAAAAAATCTATCTGATGCTGGATCCATTTTTCTGCTGCCATTGCTTACAATAAGTGAGTTTGCTAAGTGATTTCAAAATTCAAAAGGACCAGAGTCAGATTTTTCTTCATTTGGCTCTATACTGTATTTCTTACAGTCATACAGTATACAGCTTGATTCTGTGCTGGAAAGAAACATTTAATTTGCTATGCAATGAGTGTAATATAAAGTTGATTATTTATTTTTATTCTTTATGAACACCTGCTCTTTTCATCTAATCATCTAATCGCATTGTATTACATTGCTTGCTTCAGATGCAAAGTTCTTTACATGAACCTATGTGGCATGTTTCCCACTCATTTCCTTCTCGTGCAGGAAGAAGCAATCACTACATTCTGCAATATTGGATGATTTTCAGAATGGACCAGCTCTTTGCCAGATTCCTGATGTGCCAGGTGAGTAATATGCCTGAGCGATGATTATAATGCAGGATGTCTCAGGTCCAGTTCAAATATACTGTTTTTATTACTAGTAGATTGCATCAGGCTGTTGGATCTTGAACATTAGACCCATATTTTCCATATTTAAACACAAAATTAATAATACCACAAATTAGAAAAATATGATAATAATGCTTAGTCAGGGTTAGAGATGAGCTTTGCATTCCGGTTGAACATGAGTTTGACTTGCACCCATCCTGTTTGCAGTTCGGCAAAAGGGTGAACAAACTATCTATTTTTGGCCAGTTCGCCCGCCCAAATCTCTGGCTGATGTTTGTACACAAATATCAGTTGAAGGTCTGTGATTTAGCGGTATGTTCCCCAGTTGCTTCTGTTTGTAAACAAGATAGGGATCCTGGGTGACATCATTGACAAAAAATGGCCGGACCATATTTGGTCAATGATGTCACCCAACATCCTCGCAAGTTTATTTACACACAGAAGCTAGCAGGGAATTGTCATTTGCGATGGGAGTAGCGGAAGTATATCATCATGGCAGCAACTCAACTTCGTTGGACGGTGTTTATCTTGGTTGCCATGGCTTTATATTGGTTGATGCCGATGGCATAACTGATGTTGAATTTACATCAGAAGACATTTTTTTTTTCAATAAAGGATTTTTTTATGGTATGTGTGTTTATATTTACTATTTCGTTTTTATTGTAAATGAGTAACACAGGGTACTATGTACTCTTTTCTGATTCACTGGGAAGGGGGGAGATGCAAATATCTGAGGCTTTTATGATTTTTTTCGGATGCAAATTTGTTTTGAAATTGTGTTTTTGTTTGGCTAGCCAAGAAAGAAGGGGGGCAGTGAGCATGAAACCCCCTTTCCTCCTGGATCTCTTGGCCATGTGCCTCAATGTCTTCCCCTTGCAAGGCTTCTTGTCCCCGTGTTGATAGGGGTAAGGGCCTCATTCCCACATCCTGTCTCCAAAAGAGATGTGGGGTGTGTGGGGGGGGGCTTACCCAAATCTGAAAGTCACTTTTAAATAGATTTAACAGATATCTGGCCACCCATCATGTGAATAAGTAATTCTTATTACTCATTCACAGAGATTCACAGAAAATAAAACATCCACATGGTGAAAAAAGTTACTTTTTAGAAAGGAAATTGTGAGGGTAACTTGCGGTGGGGGGGTGTCAGTAAAGCCTCCCCCACTTGTAAGTCATCTTTTCCCTATGTTGATAAGGGCAGAGGCCTCATCCACAAATTTTGTCCCCCTATAACAGTGGCTCTCAACTCCTGTCCTCAGGACTAGAGTTGAGCGAACACCTGGAAGTTCGGGTTCTGCTGGTCCGTCCGAACCTCGGGACAAAGTCCGGGTCCGGGTCCGGACGGAACCCGAACGATCGCACGGACAACGAACCCCATTGAAATCAATGGGGACCCGAACTTTTAGGCACAAAAATGGCTGTAGGGAAGTCCTGGAAAGCCCCAGAGGGCTGCAAAAGGAAGTAAAATGGGGGTAAGGGTAGGGCAAGCACCCTACAAAAAAATGGGGACAGGGAAATAACTTTAAATATTTTTAAAAAAATAAAAACATAAAAAAAGCAAAAATGGAGTTGAATGTGGATCATCTTCAAACTGTGTCTGAAAAGTATTAATGAACGGTAGAAGCCATATAACTGTTCTAAAATCATCTTCAAACTAGGGCAAGTGCCCTACAAATAAATGGGGATAGGGAAAATAAATTAAAATCAAGTAAAATAACGGGAAGG
>BLSH010110062.1:549242-565223 GCA_018402905.1 Glandirana rugosa
TCAGAAACCAGTAGACGACCAGAGACTGCGGACATGCTACAGCAGATAACCAGAGACTGTGGACATGCTACAGGAGATGACCAAAGATTGCAAACATAATGCAGGAGATGACCAGAGACTGTGGACATGCTACAGGATATGACCAGAGACGGCAGATATGCTACAGCAGATGACCAAAGACTGCGGACATGCTACAGCAGAGGGCCAGAGACTGCAGACATGCTACAGGATATGACCAGAGACTGTGGACATGCTACAGGAGATGATCAGAGACTGCAGACATGCTACAGGAGATGGTCAGAGACTGCAGAAATAATGCAGGAGATGACCAGAGACTGCGGACATAGTACAGGAGGCTGTCAGAGACTGCAGACATACTACAGGAGAGGGTCAGAGACTGCAGACATAATGCAGGAGATGACCAGAGATTGCGGGCATGCCACAGGAGATGACCAGAGACTGCAGACATGCTACAGGTGATGACCAGAGACTGCAGACATGCTACAAGAGTCCGACTGCGGACATGCTACAGGCCATAGACAGAGGCTGTGGACATGCTACAGGATATGAGCAGAGACTGTGGACATGCTACAGAAGATGTCCAGGGACTGCGGACATGCTACAGAAGATGGTCAGAGACTGCGGACATGCTACAGGATATGACCAAAGACTGGGCACATGCTACAGCAGATGACCAGAGACTGTTGACATGCTACAAGAGATGACCAGAGACTGCGGACATGCTACATGATATGACCAGAGACTGCGGACATGCTACAGCAGATAACCAGAGACTGTGGACATGCTACAGGAGATGACCAAAGATTGCAAACATAATGCAGGAGATGACCAGAGACTGTGGACATAGTACATGAAGCGGTCAGAGACTGCAGAAATAATGCAGGAGATGACCAGAGATTGTGGACCAGCTACAGGAGATGACCAGAGACTACGGGTATGCTACAGGAGATGACCAGAGACTGCAGACCTGCTACAGGATATGACCAGAGACTGTGGACATGCTACAGGAGATGACCAGAGACTGCGGACATGCTGCAGGAGATGGTCAGAGGCTGCGGACATGCTAAAGGATATGACCAGAGACTGCGGGTATGCTACAGGATATGACAAGAGACTGTGGGCATGCTACAAGGATATGATCATCAGAGATTGCAGACATGCTACAGGAGATGACCAAAGACTGCGGACATGCTACAGTAGATGACCAGAGACTGCGGACATGTTACAGGAGATGACCAGGGACTGCGTACATGCTACAGGATATGACCAGAGACTGCGGACATGCTACAGGAGATGACCGAAGACTGCGGACATGCTACAGGATATGACCAGAGACTGTGGACATGCTACAGGAGATGATCAGAAACTGCGGACATGCTACAGGATATGACCAGAGACTGTGGATATGCTACAGGAGATGACCAGAGACTGCGGACATGCTACAGGATATGACCAGAGACTGCGGACATGCTACAGGAGATAAGCAGAGACTGTGGACATGCTACAGGAGATGCTCCCTCCCGAGCATACAGGCTGCATGGGGCGGGGTCAAAGTATCAGTGGAGCTCCCAGCCCCGCCCCACCTCCTCTCTGCTGGCTGGGTATGGAATACAGCGCTGTCTACAGTGTCCTCCGCGTGGCGTACGCTCTGCAATGGCACCATCGGGGCCCCAATTTGAGGGCAGCGTGGGGTCAAGCGGCAGCTGTTTTGGGCCCCCCAACAAAGACTGGGCTCGTGGCAGCTGACCTGTTTGCCTCATGTTAAAGACAGCCCTGGCTTTGTCATATATCAAAACATATCCATTGGTGAGTAGGTCGGGATTAAATTCAGTAATTAACAGATATTGAAGAATCCAGGTAATCGTAAATTTACTAAGCCTCAAATGTTATTTTTTTTTTTAACATATTTTTTATTGAATTTATCAAGTAATACAGAGATGTGCCATTTGTCATTCACATATACACATTAAACATTTTAACACGAAGGCATCCATGTAACAATGCACAACTGTTCAGGTATCATATACACACATGAATACATATGCGGCATTGAGCTGAGGCACTGGTTAGCGCGAGACCTATGAGGGTCAGCTTTATCGTTTGCCCTTTGTCTTCCATAAAGATCCCCAGTAGTCCATCCCTGGGCACCCCCTGTGGGAACATATCTGTGCTCAAATGTTATTTTAATTGCATTATATGAGTTATTTGTTTACATGTTCAGACTTTATAAAAAGAGATAATTTCCATCATTTTTATTTTACTTCTATTCTTGACCTCATTTTGCTACTTTTCTGCTCTCCACACAAGGTCAGGCTTGCAATTTTTAACCACTTGCGGACCGCCTACCATACATACAGTATCTCACAAAAGTGAGTACATCCCTCACATTTTTGTAAATATTTTATTATATCTTTTCATGTGACAACACTGAAGAAATGACACTTTGCTAAAATGTAAAGTAGTGAGTGTACAGCTTGTACAACAGTATAAATTTGCTGTCCCCTCAAAATAACTCAACACACAGCCATTAATGTCTAAACCAATCACCGGGGATTCCCCCAAAGGCTTATAGAATCCTGTCTTAAATGGGGGGAGAGAGCCTGCTTGAGATGTAATAATTTGCTCACAGTGAAGTGGAGGGACAACCAGAATATTTTCGTTCTGTCCTCTTTTCACACAGACAGTCCAAATTCCAACAGTGACTGGTGTTTTGGAGAAGCCCCCTCTGTGTCCACAAATACAACCTTAATATGGGAGGGGTGGACCTCAACGACCAGTTATTGGCACCATACTTAATTGCATGTAAGGCCAGACGCTGGTACAAAAAAGTGTCTGTAAATTTATTGCAATAGGCTCTGCTTAACGCTTATGTGCTATACAAAGCTTCAGGATGGACTGGATCCTTCCTTGTTACTGTATTTTATACCTGTAATTTTACTGTGTTTAATCATGTTTTCTTTGTAGGTATGTAATTTTTTTATGCGTTACTGTTTACTGTGTTTTTTTTTGTTAATCATTATTTTCTTTTCAGGTATGCCACTCAACTGCAGCACTGATTTATTTATCTTGACAGCAACAGCGTTTGCTCCCAAGATACAAAAATCAGCAACTCCAGTGCTGTAGGAGGTGATTTCACTACCACAGTTAATAAAAGAGCATATATGCCGAAGCATAGGGGCAGGGGTGGACATAGGAGTAGATTGCCCCTATGCTTTGACATATATTTTTAGAAGGGTGCTATGCCCATCATTAGAAGTGGGTGGATGCAGGACAATTTTCTAATGGTGGGCATACCCACCAATTAATTGATTCTCTTTTTTCATTCACAAAAAAAAATAACGTTACAATATATGCTCAACAAGGACCAGTGACGTACTGGCATGTTGCTGGACTTTTAGTGGTTATACCAGAATGATGCCTGCAGGTATAGGTATCATCTTGGTATCGTTCTTTTCAGCCGGTGGTTGGCATTCATGTAAAAACAATCCTAGTGGCTGATTAGCTGCTAGACTGCTTTCATAAGCAGTGGGAGGGAACATTCCCCCCATCATCTTCCATGGTTTTCTCGGGCTCTCCTGTCTCACCGGGGAACCCGAGAATGCAGCCAGTGGTTCTGCCAGCTGACCATAGAGCTGATCAAAGACTAGAATGGTTCCAATCATCCCTATGGCCTAAGAAACCGGAGGCTATGAGCATTTCATGACTTAGGTTTCGCTGGATATAAACAGCACCATTTAGAAATTGGGAAATCATCTTATCACACCGATCTTGGTGTGGTCAGAGGCTTTAAAGGCTGAGGAGAGATCTAGAGTCTAATAGACCCTAAATAAAAAAAAAAAATACCTGCCACTACCTATTTTTATCATAGGGGATATTTAAATTCCCTGTAATAACGATAAAAACAGTAATTGCACCATGCATGTGAGGTATCACTGCGAACGTCTGATCAAGGGCAGTAATTCTAGCAGTAGACCTCCTCTGTAAATCTAAAGTGGTAGCCAGTAAAAGCCAGTAAAAACTTTTAAAAATGTATATAGTTTGTCACCGCTGCATGGGTGTGCCTAATTTTATGTCATGTTTGGTATCAATGTACTCGGCATAAGATCATCTTTTATATTTCACCAAAATGTGGGAAATATAGTGTGTTTTTGTGCATTAAAATTCCAAAAAGTGTGTTTTCAAAAAAAAATTGCATTTGAAAAATCGCTGCGCAAATACTTTGTGAAAAAAAATTGCAACACCCACCATTTTAATCTGTAGGTCATCTGCTTTAAAAAAAATAAATAAAGTTTGGGGGTTCAAAGTAAATTTCTAGCAAAAAAAAAATATATTTTTTTTTATGTAAACAAGTGATTGTAGCCGTTTCTATTGCACTTCATGTAAACAAAAAGTGTCAGAACGGACTTGGTGGTTCAAGTGGTTAGAAGAGTGGGTGATGGGCATACAATGCCAGGACAGTTCAAAACTGCCCAAATGACCCCTTTTTGGAAAGTAGACATCCCAAGCTATTTGCTGAGAGGCATGTTGAGTCCATAGAATATTTTATACTTTGTCACAAGTTTTGGAAAATGTGACTTTTTTTTTTCACAAAGTTAGCCCTAAATGATATATTGCTCAAACATGTCATGGGTATATGTGGAATTACACCCCAAAATACATTCTGCTGCTTCTCCTGAGTACAGGGATACCCCATGCGTGAGACTTTTTGGGAGCCTAGTCGCGTACAGGACCCTGAAATTAAATCACCTCCTTCAGGCTTTCTAAGGGGCGTAAAATGGTGATTTCCCTTCCTCACAGTTTCGGAGGCCCTGAAAATATCACGATAGCACAACCCCCCCAAATGACTTAATTTTGGAAAGTAGACATTCCAAGCTATTTCCTGAGAGGCATGTTGAGTCCATGGAATAATTTATATTTGGCCACAAGTTTTGGAAATATTGACTTTTTTTTTTTACACAATCACCTTTTGTTTCTTCATTTTCCAAAACAAATGAGAGCTGCAAAATACTCACCATGCCTCTTGGCAAATACCTTGGGGTTTCTTCTATTCCAAAATGGGGTCATTTTGGAGGGGGGGGGGTTGTGCTACCCTGACATTTCAGGGCCTCCAAAACTGTGATAGGTAGTGAGGAGTAAAATCTCCATTTTACGTCCTTAGAAAGCTTGAAGGAGGTGATTGGATTTCCCTTCCTCTGGATCAACTGTGGGTATTGGATAGTGGATATGGAGGTTTTCTATTGTGTGTTGGTTTTCTTTTTTTTGTTGGTTAAACTGGATGGACTTATTTTCATTAACTATGTAACTATGCAATTATATGTAACTATGTATTCTGACTAACAGTTATTAACAGAACTGAACTGCATTTACCTAGCAACAGAATTTAAAGACAGCCCTAACTTGCAATAACAGTCACAGTTTTATCCCACCGGTCAGAGATTGATGAAAAAAATGTTGACCAGCAAGGTTCGGGTCCTTGAATAAAGCACAACAGTTCCCAGCAGACAGCAGATTAACTTGTCAATCAGTCTCTTACCAGTCCTAGGATACCCTCTTCTGGTTCCAGACACATACTCTAAATCAGTAAAAGTTATGTTCAATTCAGACAGGGATAGAGATTGTGGTGATGTCTCTGACATGAGACAATCCCTCTAGAGAGTAGTCTCTAGTACAGTCTGATCTCACCAGGCACCCAAATCACACCAATCCAAGGAGAAGGTCTCTTTGCTTCTCTGAGTTCTCACCTGATCATGGTCAGCTATGGCAGGGATCTATTCATTCAGCAGCATGCAGTCTCTTTCCCACACACCTGATGCTTTAAGACAGTTCTCTCCTCTCCCCTCACCAGCCTGTCTACACACCCTCCTTTTCTTGCATTATTGCAGCAGGTAAACACTGTCCTTCCAGGATCAACCCAGACCCAGTCAAGCGGGCTTCCCCCTGCATTGGGGACATTCCATAGACGAGCATGGCAAAGTGTTTTTTCTTAAAAATGGCTACTGCACCTCTGCTTTATTGAATATTCAGTTTAAAGCTATCCAGACAGCAGAAGGATAATACATTAACAACAAAAGAAAACATTCCACAGCGGTTATCAGCTACAGTCCAGGTTACAGTAATATGATCAACTCATGACAGAAGAAACCATGCTGCAATTTTGGGCTGAGGATGTCCCCCTCATCCACATGTGTAGCAACCTTGTCAAAAAGCTGTAAACGTTCCTGAGCTCCTTAACAATAAATTCTATTAAAAATGTTGTATTTTTTTTGGCTTTGTCATTATATCCTAACTGGCAGCATAACATAAACATAAAATATTTGACTATAAATCTATTACTTGCTGTTCTGCATTTTCTCATTTCAACCATCACATTATTTGTAATGATTTTGGAAGACTAGTCTGTTTTAATATTTGTTAACAGCAGGATTTTAGGATTGAAAATGGCATCAGGATTAACTTGAATTACCAGCTATTCATATTTATGTATTAATTGGGCTGGCTGTTCTGCTTCAGTTCATTTCAGTAATAATGCTGTACTTTTTACCATCTTGAAAATAATGTATATCTATGGTATTTCCTGGCACCAAATGATTCCTAGAATCAGAACTGCAAATCAAAAAGTTTATGATAACAAAGTTACTGAAATGCGCCAAGGTAACCTTAAACATGTCAATATCACCTCTGACTCGATGTAAATTCTGCCAAGGTTGGACCATATTACACGCTATACAAGAAACACTGTTTGTGCTTTTCAGTACTTTTTGGAGACATCATTATATTCTAATGGAGGACTAAAAGATTAATGTAGTGTATTTTGTCATGTTTTCTCTTTTTATTTCTATACTGAGATTACTTTTATACTTTTATCCCAACTCTGGCATAATGTTTTTAAATAAAGTCTGCCAGGCATAGGTAACATCTAACCACTTAAATGCTGGGCACTTTCACCCCCTTCCTGACCAGGCCAACTTTCAGCTTTCAGCGCTGTCACATTTTGAATGACAATTGCGTGGTCATGCAACACTGTACCCATTGGATATTTGTATAATTTTTTTGAGACAGATAGAGCTTTCTTTTGTTGGTATTTAATCACCACTGGGTTTTTTTTTTAAATTTCTTTGCTAAACAAACAAAAAAAGACCAACACTTTTGAAAATAAAGTATTTTTCTTAGTTTTTGTTTTGCAAATAAGTAACTTTTCTCCTTCACTGATGTATGCTGATGAGGCTGTACTGATGGGCACTGATGTCATGAACACAGCTGATCATATGGTAAATGGCCTCTGTGGTTGGCCCTTTACCCCGATCTGTGACCAGATGTGTCTGAATGACACAGTGATCATAGAGGGGGCCGTGGTGGTTCTGGGAGGATATCCATGAATGACCTCCCAGAATTGGATGACCATGCTGATAAATACACACAGGGGGCCTCAAGGATGGCATTCCATCTCTACAGGACCAGAGTTTGGCTGCAAATTGCATTTCATATGTTTGCAGGGTGGTTGCGGGGTGGCCCTATTCACATGACTGGGTTACATTCATCAGAGGTACTGCAACATTCTGCTCAATTTTTACCAAAGCAAAGCATCATGTTGAGTAGCTGCATTTCTGGAGTGGTAAAAGCAAAGCTCAACCACCTGCTTTTACTGTCCCCTGGCTGCCCGAGTGAACAAGCCCTTAGGGAGAACTGACAATTCTGTGTGGAGAGAGATACTGTTTTATTTGTCAGGAAGTAATTTCCTGACGAAGCCACGTGGGTTAGAGGCGTTACGTGTGGATGCGGAGCCAGGTAACATCAATCCTGGACCCAGTGTTATTGAAACCCTACTTGTGAGCGCCATGTTGACACTTTTTAAATGCTTTTTATACATTAATAAAATGTGAGTATTTTACCTCAGAAGAGGCTGAATAATATGTGATTGTTAGAACATATGCAGACAGTTTCTTTATATATGTAAGGCGGAGTGTATACATCTAGGAGCCATACTTTGTAGATGAGACCAGATGATGGTCATACCTATAGGATTGTTGTCCTAAAAGCCTGTTTGATCTGCATTAATTTACAGATCCACTTGCAAAGTGAGCGAGCATTTTAGCTGATGGTGGGGCACCTGTGTGGCGATGGAGCACATCGTTTATAAGGGTGAAGAGCCCTCAACACTTGCACCTTTTTTCTTTATGTTTTTAGTTATAAAATGCAGACTATTTTGAAGCTTTTTCAGCGAAGCTCATAATTTGTAAGGATGAAGGGCCCTGACACTGACTCTTGTTTGAACTGTAGCACATAGTTCATGAGGGAGTGCTAATTTCAATTTATTGCTGTTTTAAGTTTACCTAATTAAATAATGCACATAATGCATCTAAATGTAAAGGTTACATGAAAATTACTTTCATGAATACTTTACAGTTACAACTAACTAAGCAGCAGGTATTACTTATTCATGCCTACCTAGTAGCATATACTTACCTTTCACTCCATTCAGCTGGAAGCAAAGAAACTACCCATTACTTCTGGATATAGAGAAGTATTGGACTCACTCCCTGTGACAGCACTGAGACAAGCAATTATATTTAGTTGACAAAAAGTTTATAAATATAGATTTGATGTAACCCCAGTCTGTTCCCTGAGACACAAAACAAATTGCTCCAAATCAAGCAGGTTGCTGGAATTTAAACAAAAATCTGGAAGATCTTCCAAGTGCCTTGTTCGCCCTTTTAGGTCCTGCCCTGCAGCCAGTTATTCCTGCCTGGTCTATTTGCCAGATTACTGCCAACTGGACAAGAAAAATATAAAGATACCAGGAATCTATCTTTGAGGACCCTGCTTTATGAGAACAATTACAGGCGATGTCCTTCACTATGTTGTTGATGCTCTAGAGAATGTAATTCACCAAGTTTCTAGAATATTTCTAATTTCTGTGCATATGAGCAAGATTCTGTGCTTAAAGCGATGTCCCGTCTGGGGAAAAAAAAATAAAAGTCAGCAGCTACAAATACAGTAGCTGATGACTTTAAATATATGGACACTTACTTGTCCAGGGAGCCCACAATGTCGGCACCCCAGCTGTCAGGTGCTGCCACCGCCATTCATTGTAAGGGAAACTGGCAGTGAAGTCTTTAGGCCTTTAGGCTTCACAGCTGGTTTCCTACTGTGCATGCACGAAGCGCAATGCACTTTCTAACTGACCCAGTGGTGGAGGAAGGAGGAGGGGGCAAACTTCTGAGGGGTGCAGTCTCCTGGAAGTGGGGTGCCAAATGCGGCACCGGGGGGGGGAGCATATCAGCGAAGCTTCCATTTTTGGGTCGAACTCCACTTTACAAGCCAAGTCTGCTGCACCTTCTTGTAAAAAGGCTCTTCTATGCATGCCTTTTGACAATGAACGTCTGTGTGGGGAATGCCTTGATAAATATAACAAGGAAGGGGTGGGAAGTTATTTCTACTGCACAAGAAAAAGCCTAAGTCACCTACTCTTATATTTATTACTTATTCTCAGGAAAATAGTTATTTTCACTCTCCCCAGGCATCAGCTTTCAAACCAAGGCTTAGCACCTTTTTTTGCAAGCCCTGACTGCGAAGTCCACCAATCTTGCTCAGAGGTCCTCCTCACAATGAAGGGGTACCTCCACTCCTTGGGGTGGGAAAAAGTCTGTTGGCATTTGCTCCAGTATGGAACCTAGATGTCCCGGACCTCTGGGTCCAATCTCTCATTTCAAAGGGGTGTAACATAGAGTTTCTCTCTCTGCTCCCTCTTCCCTTTTTGCCTTCTAATCTGCCAGCTTCAGTACCAACTTTAGGCACAAGGAATGGTTGTACTAGTTTCTTTAGAAGAACAATTTCAAGTTTTCTTTTCAAAGTTCCAAAAACAATTTGGGGGCTCCCGCCCAATACTGGACTTGTCATCTCTAAACAGATTTGTGTTTCAAATTATTGGATGGTATCAGTTAGATCTGTCACTGCTTCTTTTAGACAAGGGGTTTTTCTGGCATCAGAAACATCCTTATCTATCCTCACATCAATGTTTTCTGCATTTTGCCGTGGGAGATCAACACTTCAAATTTGTAGCACTTCCATTTGAACTGTACTTGAGTGTTCACAAAAGTGCTTGCCCCACTTCTGTCTCTTTTATAAACCCAGTAATTAATGTCACAGGTTACCTGAATACATATTACCTCCATAAGGAATCCACAAACTTGTCTGTCAATGTTTAAAGGAGTATTCAGTTCTTTCAATCCTTTGGCTGTATAATCAACTTTTCAAAGTCTGATCTCCAGCCCTCACAGCATCTGGAGCACCTGGGTCCGATCTGAGACACAGTCCAAACAAGAGTCTTCCAGTCAATGCTCTCACTGACATGGTGGATCTCCAATGCTGCCCTGGAATTGGGAAAATCTTTCCTTCACAGTCTTGTGGTTCACAGTCTCATTTCCTGCACTGTACTTCAAGATAAGGAATTTACAGGTAAATCAAAATTCCAATTTTTCCCATTTACACATTTGTTTAAAAATAATGCATTGAGTTACCATTAATATACTAACCACTTATCCACACATGCAGCCTGGGTGGCCAGGAAAGGGGGAGAGCAAACCTGCACCTTTCACTATTGAGGGAAAAGGGTTTGTTTCCCACATCAGGTATCACAAAAGAATGTGGGGGTTATTTAGGGGGACTTAAAGCAAAATAAAAACAGGGCATTCGCCCATCTGCCAAGCTGCACTACCAGCTGCAGTGGAAAGTGAAACATTTAACAACCTGGAATGCAGCTTCACCTGACCCATTCAGATGTCAGCCAGGAATCCAGAGAATGCAAAAGGGCAGAGATGGTGGCTGACATCCTTGAAATGGCCATAGCCATATTTGGGCAATGACATTAATCAATGACATTGACACTCTTGGTAATGTACCCTCCGTGTGTTGAGGAGGGCATGTGGACTAGTTAGGTTCAGGAAGGGAGGGGGTGTACATTTTTCTCCCACTTTCCTGGCCAGTTATTCTGCATTCTCTTATGAGGATTTGCTATGGATTTTGGAGGGGACCCCTACTTTTTTTTGCATTGGGTTCCCTTATAACTCCATAACAGGCTTGATTATTTTTTCATTCTTGCTGTGGGATGTACCACAGATAAGGGACAGTTTAGGGAGAAAGAAATTGTAGATAATTTTTATTTCCCTGATAGCTTTAAAAAAAAAAAAAAAAACAAATAGCATGGGGATCCTTCCCAGAGGTCTCCCAAAAATTACACACCTTAAAGGGACTGTAATTTACCAGAATTTTAAATTGCATTTTTCTTCTTTGTAATGATTTTTTCTGTAGTACACTGTATACATCTTACATGTGTGCCAAATAACAGGCAGGTTTAGGGAAATTGGCCTTAATGCGGCATGCGTCAGGACGCGGATGCGCCCGCTAGTTCCTGAAGTGGCTGCACATGTATCCGGCCATGTTTCCTGGTAGCCGGATACATGTGCAGCCACTTCAGGAACTAGCGAGCGCATCCGCGTCCCGACGCATACTGCATTAAGGCCAGTGGCACATACAGGTACCTGTAGCCAAGAACCCAGGGAGCGTACGAACAGGAAGGTCGGAAACTCAAGGTATGAAACTTTTGGTCCATTACACATGAGACTCAATAGCAGTGATGGTGTGACTCGTTAGTGCAACACAACTGGACAGTGAAGCAAGCGCTATCGGCGCTATACTTCCCGGATGTAGATAATGATACATACATCAAGCCATGCATCCGGTTTACTCCACTTCTTCAGTTCACACTGCCATCACCCGACCATAGGTCCAATTCCTTTGGTCTAATGGGCTATTGGGCTATTCTTTGACTATTGGTATACAGGCCTACAGCAATACTCGGTATACCTGATAACTTACACGGCCAGTAACCAGTCTGATCTTGGATATGCTATGACTTTGTCAAGTTAGCTGATTTAATCTGCAGATTACCATCCAGATCATTAGGTTATACTCCTAGGCTGCCGCTGACATTTCGTTCTTCCTGTGACCAATTTTATGCTTCACACACACTGGTATTGGTGTGATCATCTACAACAGTGACGTTGAATCAACATCTCCCCCCACACGTCCGGACATTTTTTATTATGTTTGTCTCCCCCATGTGTGTGTCTCAGTATATTTAGGTCATGTAGCCTGGAAGACCTATGGTCTCCCTAGGACTGCTTGGTGGTACTCTTGTTTTTTGTCTTATTTTTCATGATTTATTACACATTGTGTCATGTAAATATTTGTTTACTCATTAAAGTTATATATATTTTCTAATACTTGGAGTATTGCCCATCCCTCTCATACTAACCGCTTGGTTTCCGTGGGGCTTTCACGGAAACACACCCCCCGTTTTCTATATATGCTGCTTTTGGTTGCAGAGAGGGACACTAAATGTTAGTGAGAGGCACCATATCATTACTCATTATTACACGTGGATCCGTATATCCTGTCTTTTGTTCTGTTTTTGTAGTGTACATGTACTATACCTACAAAATGAAGTTAGGGTTAATGATTCAATGGACAGAGATCAGAAACAGCTGGGAATAAAGTACACTCAACTGTTTGCTTTGGTTCCATGCTAAGCAGCAAATCTTAAGGAATAAAACACACTCTCCTGTTTGCTTTGGTTCCATGCTACCTAGCATAACCTAAAAGCTCTGTTAAGTGTCTCCAATTGTAACATTATGCTTTGCTGAATGAGCTTAAAAAGCAAACATAACAGTGTCATGTATTCACATTTTTCAGGTGTCCAATATTTGTATGTTCATTACAAATGATAATAAACATATATAAAATGATTTTAAGTCACCCAAAAAATATATTCCCTATTCAGGGATGACATTTTTTTCAGAAATATATACATATTTAACTTGTGTTGTTTTGTTTTTAAAAAATGACTAAAACATGTATGGACAACTGAGCCAGCCATACAGCTTCTCTTGTGGTTATCTGGTCTGGAGACATCATTTATGTGATGCTTGACATCAGCAACTATTTTCTTTTGACAAAATGGTTAGAAACAGAGAATTTTCAAATTGTGTAATGATAGTTCAGCATTTTAGAACTGCTTACACCCACATTTTGGTTTAGGGCTCAACTTAAGATCTCAGATTCACTTCCAGTGAGACCAATGTGTTGATGGTGTTGGAATATGTTGCAAAGTTAAAAAAAATAGGAATATGCACAGCAGCTACATTAGTTTAGCCAAAGATAGCAGTGTGCCTTCATTCATTTATTATATGATGATTGTGTTGACCAGAACATCAGTACATGATCCTGTAGGTAAGAGTTCATAAAAAGCCTCCCAGAGCACAATGGTGAGCAGAATTATGACAAGAAGACACTGATTCATTATCATGATGTAATAGAGGAAGACCCTGTTAAACCATGCAGAATTAGAGCTTTTCTATATGATAGTTATTTCCTGAGCATGGATGTTGCAATGAAAGTCAAAGTACTTTTATTATTTTACTGAAATATTTTTAAGTGGAATTAAAGACATACGTTTTCCTTGTTTTTTGTTAAAGTGAAGAAGGGCTTTGTAAGGACTTTCATTTACTGCTTTAGTGGAATGTTCACAGGTAGAAGTGAATGCAAATCTCTCTATTGGGGTCATATAAAGCAAAGAAAATCCACTTTTCTTTTAGAGTGGGGAAGCGTTATAATCTTTGTCATGTTGTTTTGCTGACTGTATCCTTATTTCTGAGATTATCTCACCACTTTCAACAGAGACAGGGTGTTCAAAATATAAAGTGAGCAGAAATCTCCCCCTGACAGGTATAGAACCCACCAAAGTTTCTAAACCCCCATCGCTCTCTCCAAAACAAACAATTAAAACGTTTTTTTTTTAATGGAGATACATTTTATTTACCACCAAATCTTGAATAGTTTGGAAATGCTTCTTTTATGGTTGTGTAGACATTAGGAAGGTTTAAAACCATCTTCAAACAGTCTCTTTGTTAAAACAGGATTCTTGGAAACAGCCTTCAGAATGATCCATTTGTTATAAATGACTCCTATTTTCTGATGGGTTTCCAACTTTCTAACATCTGGTAGATAGCCCACAATCTATGGTTCCACATGATGTATGGCTGATCTTGAAAGTACTCTGAATGCATTGGCACAGTAAAATAGAGTATACCATTCTCATAATAAATGTTCTAATTTCCTATGGAAAAAAATTAAGATATCTGTTAGGGTTTACATTACATCCAAGGTGGTATGGATATCTTGCAGCATTTATTTGACTCTCTGTGTTCCAAGCAGCCCCAGTGATTTATCTGTAGCTTACACATTAGCAAAGCTGTTAGCTGTTCTAGGTGATATCTCAATACTGATGCCAACAATAGTCTTACTTTTCATAAAATAGCGTATTTATTCTTATAGAGTATATATGCCAAGTACTCAAACTTCAGACTGAAAAATGGGCAAACATTACAAAAATACAATGCACAAAGAAACAATGCAAAAAAAAAAAAATGAATGTGTATGTAAAAGCAAATAATACAATTACAATACAAGGGATAGCTTAGCTTCATTTACAGTATAAACACTGTGCAGTCTTTTATGATTGTTGTCTTCTGCTCTATAATTTTACCATTCGATCCTTCCAGTTAGAATAATTTTTGTGACATGAAGACAAAGCTGCTTCTGCACTGTCTTGGTGCTGGAGTAGTGTTGTCACCTTGTGCTGCACTCCTCTTTGCTTAGTTTCTCCACAGTGAAAGCTGAGAGTTCCTTATGAAACGTCCCCGACCCCAAAGTATGTGAGAGTGCAAGAGACAATCTAATTGTCTGTAAAAATGTCTTTAAAGAACATGTAGTGCCACCCCCGAAGGAGCCGCTCATTAAGGTGTGTCCTCTGGTACCAGCTTCAACCTTCTCCAAGCCCCCAGAGTCTCCAAGACATTCGGCCAAACTCAAAAATTATGAGTCTCATACGGAGATCATGGATACCAAACCTAGTGTTATATAATACTGTTAACCCTAAAGGATAGATACCAAACCAGTCAATAGAAGAAAACCTAATTTTATATATTTATGCCTGTTATTGGTCAAACAATGTAATAAAGAAGTGATAATATAAAGCATGAAATGACAGAGATAACAGTTCATTTAATGTACAGAGCAGTTGACAACACCACATAGCCTAAAATTTTACTAGCCACCCAGGTCAGCTTAAACACACTGTCACCAGGAGTGCAACAATGAGCAGCAACAGAAAGTAGATATGTCTAAACCTCCAGTGATATGCTGCCCGTGTGCACATGGGTGGCCATGCTAGGCCTAAGGCTGCCTGCAGGACACCGTATTGGCCCTACGGACCCCAACTAGGAAAAAAGAGGTGCTATATGGGTAGAATAAATGAACCAAGGGTAGTCCTTCAGTTTTTTTCTTCTGCCAGCTACCGTTGGGGCCCTTTGAAGTGCTGGTGCACTTTAAGAGTGTCTTTAGAACCTGCATCCATTTATAGCAATCTGGAGAACTGGTGTAGTCTTTGGCTCCGTTGTAAAGTAGATAAAGATATGGAGAATGGGTAAGTCAATTATAAGGGCAATTCAATGAAGCGGTGTAGTTGTGAATAAACATTTAATATGTGGTCCTACAGCAGGCTGTACGCCGTGGGAGTAAGTTTATCTGTAAGTAGAGTTGAGCGAACACCTGGACGTTCGGGTTCTGCTGGTCCGTCCGAACTTCGGGACAAAGTCCGGGTCCGGGTCCGGACGGAACCCGAACGATCGCACGGACAACGAACCCCATTGAAATCAATGGGGACCCGAACTTTTAGGCACAAAAATGGCTGTAGCAAAGTCCTGGAAAGCCCCAGAGGGCTGCAAAAGGAAGTAAAATGGGGGTAAGGGTAGGGCAAGTGCCCTACAAAAAAAATGGGGACAGGGAAATAACTTTAAATATTTTTAAAAAAATAAAAACAAAAAAAAGCAAAAATGGAGGTGA
>BLSH010110062.1:572779-590322 GCA_018402905.1 Glandirana rugosa
ATTTTTGTATAAAAAAAGGTAGGTGTATCAGAGTAGGTGTCGTAAATGGGTAAGAAGGAAACAGCCCCCTCATAAACTAACGGTGAAGGCCCGCTAGTTAAAGGAGCGGACCTTATCCGTCGAGTTATGTCGATAGCCCTCAGCACGAGGGAAAAGGGGTTAGACGGGTGTTGGGTTCTGTGTGACCTATCCCGAGTCGGATAGAACATAGAATTTTTAGGATAAGTTTCTCGACTCGTGGAGGAGGGTTATTGCGAAGTCAAAACCTGTAGAGGTCTTGTATACCTATTCCAGGGGTTCAACAACCGGCTGCCTATTCCAGGCGAGGAAATTGATCGCCCGGAAGTGGCAATCAAATACTCCCCCGACAAAGGAAGAATGGGTAAATGCTGTGGATGAGACTATGTGGATGGAAAAAAATATGTTTTTAAGAAGGGACAACCTGAATGGGTTTATGGAAAAATGGAGGTTGTGGCTTTCAGATAAAGGGTACCCGGCATAAAAGCTTGGAGACTGTCAGATACAGGAGAATGCATGGAAGGTAATAATTGGATGTTGTGAAAGGGAAAATGAATGTTATAGTTAAGACAAAATGATAAGACCGGGTGGTAGAGAGTGTGATCTTTCCTCTTTTCCCTTTTTTTTTTTTTTTCCTCTTTCTCCCCTACTTTCTATAAGTATGAGGAGCAGAGGAGCAGAAAGGGAAGAGAGGAATGGATGATATGTGTGAATGGAAGATGATGAAGACTGTGGAAGATGAGTATGGGGAGAGCTGCTTGAGGGGGGGGGGGGGAGATTATTGCTGTAATGGTGGAGTATAACATATCAGTTTATTGTCTATGACTGTCCGGATCCCCCTATAGGATGAGGAAATAAAGTATATGTTTTTTTTTTTAGCGGAGGAAATAACTGGAAAGGAAAAGAGAAGGAGAAAGAGAAGGAAAAGGGAAAAAGATAGAAGGAGGAAAGGAAATGAAAATTAAAGACCTATCCCCTTTTCCACAATGATGTAATAGACCTGGAGGTAGTATGAACAATATGCTGAATACTACTCCTCCTAATACAATTTACTGATGTGGAAAAAAAAAAAAAAAAAAAAAGTTTAGCCTCCATGATCAAAAGAACTCCATCCGATAAATGAAAGGGACAGGTCAGGGACAGTAAGGCTGGCAAGGAAATGGCTAAATTCATGCTGGAAGACTAGCAGCCAGGAAATAAGACAAGCTTTATCTAATATGCTGCAGCCTCTAATGCACATTGTAAGAAGCCAATTGGTGTGATGCTCAATACACTGCACTAAAAATAGTAGCACGTGTCCTACATTTTGTAGCACAGTGGTCAGGGTCAGATTAAGAGCATCATGGGTCTGGTGCTCAGGATTTTAGTGGGCCTTTTTATGAAAATAAAATTAAAACACAAACAATTTTTCCTAAAACAAATTAAATTAAAGGGAGAAAGGAGGGTGAGAGAGGGTTTGAGAGAGAGAGAGAGAGGGGGGGGGTGATAGAAAGAGAGGGGGCTGAAAGAGAGGCGATGAGAGAAAGGGGTAAACGAGATAGGGTGGTAGGAGAGAGGGGGATGAGAGAAAGAAAGGAGGTGGTCAAGGGAGTGAGAGAGAGAGAAAGGGGTGAAAGAGAGAAAGAGAGAAAGGGGTGAAAGGGAGAGAAAGGGGTGAATGAGAGGGGTGAAGGGGGTGAAAGGGAGAGAGAGAGGGGATGAAAGAGAGAGGGGGAGTCTGTGGGGGAGCACAGCATAGTACATGACATGGGGGTAATAGCACAGTACATTACATGAGTGGCAAAGCAGAGTATGTTACATGGGGGAAGGGGGCAAAGCACAGTACATTAGACGGGTGCACTGCACATTACATGGTGGGCACTGCACAGGACATGATGGGCACTGTATGGCACAGCAGATGACCTGGTGGGCACTGGGCACAAGAGAGGATATTATATGGGGGGAGCAGCAGTCTGTCCCCTAGCACAATCATTACACCCACCAGGTCAGTTTCTGCATAATCCTCCCTCTCTAATAAGTTTTCTGACCTCATCTCAACAGCATGGGGATGTTCTCCCTCCTGCGCTCCCACTGGTTAAGATGACATCAGCGCCTCTCCCCCAGACAGCAGCTGCAGCTCCTGGACACAGAGGATCTGTGTGAGTGTAACAGATTGTGTGATAGAAGACAGGCATCGGCAGAAACAGGACTCGGCTCAGCAGCTGACACTTGTCTCCTCCATGTGTGCAATGCACAGAGGGCTCCTCTTCCTTCAGGACGGCACATAGATATTGATAAGCCACCGCAGGGGTGTATCATGAAATCAGTTGGCCCGTGTGCCAGATCAAAAGTGGGCCCTAGGCATGGGGGGGAGGATGTTTAAATTGCACCAGATATTGGGTGTGGTTAAATAGAATCTGAGATAACTTACAGTGCAGAATGTGTTAATGTTAAATATGGAATGTATAGTGCAAAACAAGGGGGCAAAGATGGCAAGTGTGAACCTTCCATATTATACTGCGGAAGTGTAAAGGCTGACCTGGGGATGGGGGGGTAAAATCGGTGCTGGGGCAATGTCATTTGGTGCCCAGGGTGAAAATGGCAAACTGCCAGGTCGACCTAGAGTGGGGGGGGGGATTATTGCCAATAGTAATGTGCAGCACTCAGGGGTTATTGTGCTGCTACTGCCACTAGACACTGATACATTGGTGACCAGTATTAGTTAATTAACCCTTTGTGTTACATTAGTGCCATCAGTGTTAATTAA
Organism: Glandirana rugosa; assembly: GCA_018402905.1. Taxonomy (NCBI): domain Eukaryota; kingdom Metazoa; phylum Chordata; class Amphibia; order Anura; family Ranidae; genus Glandirana; species Glandirana rugosa. The sequence goes on from BLSH010110062.1 coordinate 575,544, forward strand.
CACCTGCTGCATCACAAAGGGGTTAATAATTGCTGCTAGTGGCCACTAATGCAGCACAAAGGGTTAATTAACTACCACTGGTCACCAATGTATCAGTGTCTAGTGGCAGTAGCAGCACATTAACCCCTGAGTGCTGTACATTACTATTGGCATTAATTACCCCCCCCCAATCCAAGTCACTGTAAAAGCTTTGCACAACATTACAATGTTGCTATATCATGTATAGGGCAATCTGGCAGCCTGTTCCTTTTTTCATTATTTGCTGACTTCCATCCACGCCTCCCTCACCTCTCCCACTAGAAGTCCTGCAGAGCTCCCCTGTGCTACACTGCACTGTGTGCAACTCAGCTGCCGCCTGCGATTTACATAACAATATCGCCCGCGGCCTGCCTGTGATTTACATAACAATAGCACAGACGGGCTGTCCATGATTTACATAACAATAGCGCCAGCCGTCCACCCGTGATTTACACAACAATAGCGCCGGCCACCCACGATTTACATAACAATAGCGCCGGCTGCCCGCCCGTTATTTACATAACAATATTGCCGGCCGCCCGCCCATGATTTACACAACAATAGCGCCGCCTGCCCACGCATGATTTACACAACAATAGCGCCGGCCACCCCCGATTTACATAAAAATAACGCCGGCGGCCTGCAATTTACATAACAATAGTGCCGGCTGCCCACGATTTACACAACAATATCGCCGGCCGCCCACAATTTACATGACAATGGTGTAATTCAAACAAATTGAAACTCCTAAGGTTTGACCTCATATTATATGGTTTTGGTAAATCTGAAGGAAAAAATCTACAGATAATTGGATAGTGTGTATCCAGCTTTAAGCCTCGTACACACAGTACAATGGTTGTACAACAACCGTTATACAACCAGCTTGTTGTACGATCATCTGACCATTAGTACGCGTGATTAGAACAGCCGTCATACAACGGTTGTACAACTGAAGTTGGATGAACAGACTAGAAAACTTTGGTTGTACGACAAGCAGTTGTATGACCGTTGTACCGTGTGTACAGAGAAGTTGGTCCAACAAAGTTGTAAGTGCAAAACAGGCATGCTCAGAAGTCAGGAACGCCCAGAAGTGTCCATTCTGGGAAACCTACGTTCCTAATTCACAAATCACATTCACCTGAACTTCCTCGTTATACGCTCGTAACAAGTCACTACGTTAGGCTTGGTTGTACAATTGCTTAGTGCATGTCAGTACGCGAGACACAACAGCCAACATCCAACTTGGTCCAAAGTTGGACGTTTGGTTGTACAACCATTGTACCATGTGTATGGGGCTTTACTGGCTGAATCACCAGATGAAAATAGAAGAAAGAAAGCCAGAAAAAAAGGAACCTAATACAGCAATCACAAAGCTGCAATATAATAAATGTTTGCTTTTGTGTTTAATACTGCTTTAACACGCAGACCACATCACTCTCCACCCCCCCAAAAATGTATATAGACCACAACACTCTCCACCCCCCAAAAAATGTATATATACAATATATTACATTTTGATAAATGTCTATTTTTATAGATTCCACTTGCAAGGAATACCTTAAATATTGCTTAATTTGCAGTAAAGGAAAATTCTATAGAGCTGAGTGACTGGGCTTTGTTGGATTGGCTGCAGGGAATAAGTATTCCCATTTACGCACGCTAATAATCTAATTTATCACTTGTCTAAAATAAACTCTGTACATTTTTACTGTAAGTTTGTGTTAGTTAACCACTTACATAAGTATTTATTTTTCTAGTAATATAACACTGGTCTCAGCAAATAAATGTAGTTGCTGTTCTGTAAAGAACAAACATACCGGACACAAATGCAGATGTCAAGGCTCTCGACATTGATCGACCCTTTATTAAACAATTAGAATTTTAAAAGGTAATCATGACTTAAAATAACTGTTACAAACAAAGTGTAAAAAATTGTTATGACGATTATCCATATTTTATTAATTACAGCACTGAACTGTTTATTATCAGTACAATGTCTAATTAACCTACATATCCCTAAGTGTCTAACACTTCCCGCGGGAGCAATAACAAGTGTCTGTTATGGTTTAAACACACTTGAGGTCAGATTCAGCAAATTTTAAACCTGCCAAAGACCATTAATATTAGCCATTCAGCGCAATGTTAATTACACTTTTATTTTTGGTTTAGAACAAACAGATGTATATCTTAAAATTTTGGTCTAATTAAGTCAACTGAGATTTGAAAGCATTTGGACCAGAAAGTAAATCTAAAGACAGCGGATTTAACATATCTCGGTATGAAAGTGTTTATTTGGATAGTGTCAAGGTTTAGATTAATTAGGCAGATGTTTTAAACAAAAAAAAAAAGGTTTGATTAAAAGTGGCAAACCAAGAATAAATGTATAAACACAGATATGCCAGAAACTTTGCTGTTAAAAATAGAATTATGCAGTTTCTTTCGAAACATTGATTTCATATAGTCAATCAGAAAGACAATAGAAAAGTATATAGAGATTAAAAAAAAAAATCATTCGGGAGGCGTGGCTTGTACATGACGGAGTGAGGAAGCAGATCTCCAGAGCTCCTCGCCGACCGCATATCAACTGGCTCTTCCCGGGGGCCCTGACGCTTCATCAAGGTACCTATCAGGATGACACAGCGCCAGAGATCCGCCTCTCAGCCTCAGGGCACCGGTAAAGGTGGCCAGGGCATGCTAAATTACTTTTTTAGGGGTGGACTACAGCACGGCCCGATATCCAAGATGGCGCCCGGAACCGAACGGGGAGGGACGCTGCAGCCAAATCCTCACAGCGCTCTGCTGTATCCCCCATTGTATCTCCACGGCTGATAGGTGACACAGCTCCCCTTGCATCCTTGCAGGCAGACACCACTCACTTGGGCCCTAGACTGGAAACGTTGGAGCAGAAGGTGGAAGATACAATCCCAGCCCTCACCCAGCTGAGAGACAAATGCCTAGCTCAAGACCAGAGGATAGAGACTCTATTGTCCCAATTAGATGACTACGAATATCGCAGTCGCCGTTCTAACATACGTATCCGGGGACTACCTTAAGCACCAGCAGCTAAAGACATTGTCCCTACTTTGCAAGGTATATACAGGGAAATCTTGGGCCTTTCTCCGACTGAAGCAGTTGAGATTGACAGAACATACAGGGCCCTTAGACCCCCCTGATGCTGAAAATCTGCGTGACATTATTTGTAAGCTTCACAAGTATACGGTCAAGGAGCAAATTATGCAGCGTATGAGAAAACGCCCCTTCTTTGATTTTGACGGAGCTCGCTTGTTCTTTTACCAGGACCTATCCCGTCGCACTTTAATGCAACACAGGGCACTTCACCCTCTGCTGAAAGCCCTGTGAAAGGCTGAGATCACCTATCAATGGGGATTCCCCTTTAGCTTTCAAGCGGGAAGAGGTGGAAAATCCACAATCTTGCGTACCAAAGATGACCTCCAGGACTTCCTATCTCAACTGGACCTAGAGGCTGTGGATTTCCCAGACTGGCGGCACACTACGGATATACGGATACAATCAGCATCTCAGCTATGGCTACGCTCCAGGGGTTGCAAACGCTCATCCACAGCTGCTGCATCACAAGCACCCACTGAGGATGATTGAAGCATTCTCTGCCCCGTATACAGCTTTCTCCTAAAGTCCATCGGAACTCCACTGATTTCTCTATTGATTGCAGATTGCACCACAACTTTCAATGCACTCCTACCATGACCATTCCTGTTGGGATAAGGAAGAAACTGTGCCTTTTTCTCTAGATGTCCTAATTGAGCGACTGCTAGATGGACACAACATACAAGTATCTTTACAGCCTTATCCCTTACTCTTTGCTATTCCCCTGGGAAATCATAACTCCTTATTCTGCAGGAAGCAGGAACTGCCTTGACTTTGTATGTTTGATCACGTTCCCCCCATAGGATTGGCTGTGTTGGGTGTTAGCCCTGTTTGGGGCACCATGCCTCACCTTTATACTGGTTTATATGTTTTTTCCCATGTTTTGTTTTGTTTTTTATATTGTTTTTTTCTCCTCCCTTTTTCTCTTTGTTCAGCATTCACAACTGCTATTGCTCACAACTGGTTCAGCAGTATACCTGGGGTCGCTTGGACAACTCGCTTCTGATGTACAATGGCAACAGTTAAGGTAGTGTTATATAATGTTCGTGGTCTGTGCTCCCCTAACAAGCGTAATAGGTTGTGGATGGAACTGAGGCGCCTCGGGGCACAGGTACTATTTCTGTAGGAGATTCATTTTACAGAATCCTCAATCCCTAGGTTACCCACTCACCTTTATCCTCACTGGTACTTGAGTAACTCCCCGAAACCGTAATCCCGCGGTACAGCTATAGCCATTCATAAGAATTGTCCATTCCAGCCCTCTGACCATTATGTTGACCCACAGGGCGTTTCGTGTTTTTGAAGGGTACTATCATGGGCCAAATGTATACATTTGCTATCCTGTATGCCCCAAATTACCAACAGCTCATGTTTATAGACTCGGTCCTGGACACACTGGCGGACTTCCGTGAGGGCAGAATGGTCTTATGGGGGGATTTTAACGTAAGTCCTGACCCCTCTCTAGATACTTCCGCGAAACGTTCAATGCACTCCTACTCCTTCCTGGGGCATTTTTGTAAGTCCCTTCAGGATCACTCTTTAGTAGACTGCTGGAGAGTATTGCATGCCTCTGAGAGGGATTATAGTTACTACTCCAGTGTAGATGGGATATACACTAGAACAGATCTCCTGCTAGTTGATCAGAGCACCCTTGACCTGTTAGTAGACTCCACCATTGAATAGATTACCATCTTTGACCACGCTCCAGTGACCCTTTCACTCTCACTGCCTCAGGTGGCGGCTAGAGCGTGGTCCTGGCAGCTAAATGAGAATCTTCTAGACGACTTGAGGGTGATTTCAGGGGTACAGGAGACTCTATCCCATTATTTTGCAGAAAACGTGAATGGAGAGGTCAATGAGGGCATTCTCTGGGAAGGCCACAAGGCTGTAGTGCGCAGGGTTCTTATCACGTGGGGAACCAAACTGAAGAAGGAGCGACGGGCAGACTTTAAGAGAGTCCTTCGGGCTTTACAGCAGTCAGAGCTGTGTCACAAACATCCGGCGTAAAGGCACTTCACCGGCTGACAGAATTACGTGCATTATTTTCGAAACTTTTGGACCACAAAATCCCCCAACGGTTACGCTATGTGGCCCATAAGTATTACGAGTGCAGCGGTAAATGTGGGAGGCTACTGGCATGGGTGCTCCGTAAGCATCACACAGCTACTCATGTCCACAAAATGCATTCTTTGACAGCACACTTCGAAAATCGCTTCGCTGTTCCACTAATATTATGCAGCCTTGTATGGCCTGGATTCCGCCTCCTCTCCCGCAGAGGTGGCGCTTAAACAGTCCCATATTGACGCTTAGCTCCCCGAACAGCAAGCAGGACTGGAACTTCCCATTTGTGTGGCGGAATTGCTGGCCACCGCGAAGTCTCTCCCTGAAGCTCAAGACCGGATGGCTTTACAAAGGCTTACTATGTGAAGTCCTTTGATTGGCTTCAGACCCCCACGTGTGCGTTTGTTTACTCTCTTGCCACTATGGGGTGTTTCCATCAGGGAGCTTCACTGGCTCACATCACTGTCCTGCCGAAGGAAGGGTAGGACCCAACCCATCCACAGAGTTACCGTCCCATCTCCTTGCTCAATACAGATCTTAAGCTGTTTCCTAAAATACTCGCTAATCACCTTAAACACCTTCTCCCTGAAGTAATCCTTGCTGATAAGACTGGCTTCATTGTAGATAGAGAGGCGAGGGACAACTCTATCAGGGCTCTCCAGCTCATTCATTGGGCTCGCTCACAGGATCATTTGCCTCCCTACCTGATCCTATCAACCAATGCCAAGAAGGTGTATGATCGTGTCGATTGGGACTTCCTTAAAGCAGTTTTAGAGAGGCTGGGCTTAGACCCGCATATGCTACACTGGATCTCGACTTTATATGTATCCCCTCAGGTTAAGGTGAACAGTTTTGGTTTTCCCTATCCGGAATGGTACGAGACAGGTGTGTCCGCTCTCTCCCTTTCTGTTTGCTCTGGTCTTAGAACTGTTACTACGGAGAATACGAGCCAACCCGAACATAAGGGGAGTTCTTGTGGGATCTGTGGAGCACAAGCTATCTGCGTATGCAGACAATATCCTCTTCCATATTATAGACCCCCTTTTCTCGTTGCCTAACCCGATGGAGGAGCTGTCTGCATATAGCCAAGTGTTCAATTTTCGGATAAATTATGTCTGAGATTCTGCCGGTCACCGTCCCCTCGGCTCTGGCTTCCACCTTGAAGGGATCCTTTTCCTTCTCTTGAGTGTCACGCTCCATGCGATACCTGGGTATACAGCTTACCGATTGTCTGGAGTCCCTATATATATACAGAACTATGTCCCCCTACTCAGGAAGATTCGCCTTGACTTGCAGTCTTGGGATAGGGCAACCTTCACATGGGTCAGCCTAAATATTATCAAGATGTCAGTATTGCCCTATATACTCTTTTTCCTGCAAATGGTACCTGTGCCCCTCCCTCAGCACTTTTTTTTGCAGAGATACGCAGCCTCTTCATTGGGTTTGTGTGGGGAGGTAAGAAACCACGACTTGCCATGACTTTGCTTCAGAAAGCCAAACAGGCCGGGGTCTGGGAATACCTAATGTCTTACAATATTACCAGGCGGTAGCATTGCAATGGATTCTTAATTGGAAGTTCCATTCCTCCTGCAATTTATGGGTTCCCCTGGAAAAGACTATAGTGGGTAGAGACCTGCCGTATGCGCCGTGGGTTCTTTGGGAGGACAGAGTCTTCTCCGATTGGGTGTCCCCGTTGAACGCCCATGCTTTGAAGGTATGGGATGTATTGAACGGGACTCTAGCCTTGGTACCTCCAATGCCTCAGTTGGCGCCGGTAGGCGGTTACCCTTGGTTTCCGCCAGGTGAGTGGCTGTCCTTCCTTGGACCATGAGCGAGCGACGGGATTCATAGTTTAGCGTTAGGGAACGTTATGGCAGCTTCCCTTTTGATTTCTGGTGGCACCGTCAACTGGCTGCTTTTGTAAACACACAAGGTAGAAACTCGCAGATAAGGACTACTCTCACCAAATTTGAAAGCCTTTGGGCAGCCGGTGACCCCCTGCCCCCACATGATTTCAGCCCTCTATAAGATGTTAGAAGCGGCTAAACCCAACCTGAAACCCTACTTTGTGAGAGAATGGGAACGTGACCTCCAGTGTGACTTCACTGATGAGCAGCTGCATCACCTGTAGCGCTTGACACACTCTAGTTCAGTAGACTCTAAAACACAGGAGAATGACTATAAACTTTTATCAAGATGGTATAGGGTACCTTCGTTTATCGCCAGAATTTATCCCTCCGCCTCTGACCTATGTTGGAGGGCTTGTGGACAGAAGGGAACATTCCTACATATATGGTGGGAGTGTCCAGTTCTGACACAATTTTGGTCATTGGTTAGTAGGCATATTTCTGATGGCCTGGGTAAAGATGTTCCAGCTTCAGCAAAACATTTCCTGCTCCACCCATACCAGTTTCTCGCTATAAACGTAGCGCTCTCCCTCACCTCCTCAATGCCGCAAAACGCCTTATACCAGTTTACTGGAAAAGCCCACATATCCCGAACCAGCGGGATTGGCTGAGGAAGGTGGGGGAGATCATGGAGGCGGAGGAGTAGCTTGCCACCAATAAAAGTACCCGAGAACGATTTGAGTCTACTTGAGCGGCATGGAGACCTCATGTGTCTGGGTCGGCCCCAATCTCGTCTAGCTTAGATGTTGTATTGCCGGTATTGGCAGACCCGACTTTTAAGCAACTTGTCCAAGCAGACCAACACTCTACAGCAGGGGTGTCAAACTGGCGGCCCTCCAGCTGTTGCGAAACGACAAGTCCCATCATGCATCTGCCTGTGGTAGTCATGCTTGTAATTGTCAGCCTTGCAATGCCTCATGGGATTTGTAGTTCTGCAACAGCTGGAGGGCCGCCAGTTTGACACCTGTTCTCTACAGTTAACAGCCTTACTAATGTTGTACCCAATTAATCAATGAACCGGGTGTAAATTATTATTTTCAATTTTTTTAATTTTTTTGATTACTATGTATATTTTATACACTTATATTATGGACCTCAGAGCGGTAGTAAGTTTTACGTGAGTTCATGGCTCCTTGTGAGTTTTTTTCGCTTCAGATTATCTTTGAGTTATGTAATTACTACAAACCGCTTACAGCTAATATTGGGATCCTCCTCTTCTCTCGTGGCAGGGGAAAGATGTTTGTCCACAGGGACCCAATGTCCTGGATAGTGAAGGACCCCCTGCTGCTGTATATGTAAAAAGTAGATATGTTTCATTAATTTATTCCTAGATCTCATTGGACCATGTAAGACGATCCTGTTCTTGATCTCTTGGTTTGTTTATCCCTATCTCCTTTTTTTTCTACTTGTATTGGATGTATTGTTCAATATGCTAAAAATGCTAAATATACAAAGATTACACAAAAAAAAAATCACTCTTCAGCTTAGTTTTTCCTTCTATAGGGTGAGGTGATAACAGGGATAATGCAGCCATGAAATAAGGCCAGTAATCTTATTGTAGGTGCTACTTTTCTAGGACCCATGGATCTCAGCTTTCCTTTAGGCACTCAACTTCCCTCTTTTCTCACACATGCTATATTGTCAAAAGTATTGAGACACCTGCCTTTACACGCACATGAACTTTAATGGCATCCCAGTCTTAGTCCGTAGGGTCCAATATTGAATTGGCCCATCGTTTGCAGTTATAACAGCTTCAACTCTTCTGGGAAGACTGTCCAAAAGGTTTAGGAGTGTGTCTATGGGAATGTTGGACCATTCTTCCAGAAGTGCATTTGTGAGGTCTGGCACTGATGTTGAACGAGAAGGCCTGGCTCGCAGTCTCCGTTCTAATTCATACCAAAGATGTTCTATGGGGTTGAGGTCAGGACGCCTCCAAGTCGGATCTCTTATCTATATTGAAGCAACTTTACAGGAAAAAGAAAATAATTTACCCAGTGAATTCTCACGTAACCCACTCTCTCCCTTCTCTGATTGGCCACAGGCAAAGTCGAGTTTGATGTTGCCTCAAAGTTGCCTGGCAAAGTTGCCCCTGAAGTCGGCTCGCCTATGTGTGAAGCGGCCCTTAAAGTTGCACTTCTGTTTGTCAAAAAGCAATATTGTGTTTGTTTATGAAACTTGGTTTTCTTTATAAAGACTTTATATATCACAACAGCTAAATCTGTGTATGTAGTGCATGTCCAAACCTTAATACCATAAATAATAACATGTTATTAAATTTTTACTCCAGGAGCGTGTCATGAATTTGGAAATTCTACAGAAATGCTTAAGTAATGCATTACAGTTTAACTAAACTCATTCGATTTTAGTGGGCTAAAATGTACTGGAGATTTTAGTCGACTAAATGAAAATTGGAATTGATTTTCATCATAGTTTTCATCAATTGACTTAAACCCTTTACAACCACTTTAACTTACAGGTAAGCCTATAATAAGGCTTACATGTAGATACAGTGCATACCTCCTAAACCTGCACTGTTTAGGAGATAATCACTGTATATACTGTATACGCCGTGCCGTTTCTTCATTAGCATCTGCGCGCATGCATGGGAGTGACGGCACGCGACTCGGGCCAGTCACAGAGCCGGAGTCCGCGGCCCCGGAAGGAAGAGGGGCAGTCATGGATGCGGCCTCTACAGGGGACAGAGCAGGCTTTGATTGGAGGTAAGTGTCATATAATGGGCTAGTATGCAATGCATACTAGCCCGTTTTGCTTTTACTTTGCAGGGAACTTAAGAGGAAGCAAAACCCATCAGGGTTTACTTCCCGTTTAATTCTAATTTTATTTTCATTAAGTTTGTATCACTGAAAACATGCAGCTGACAAAACGATGAAAATATTTTCGTCATCGAAATTAATACTGCTCAATAGCAGCATGTTACACTCCCTTTCTGTCCAAGTATTTTTTTTTTTTCCAGTGTTGCGACTTTGTACCCAAACTAAATTGGCATCCTTTTTTTTCCCACAAATAGAGCTTTCTTTTGGTGGTATTTGATCACCTCTGTGTCACTTCTGATCACCGCTATAAACAAAAAAAGAGCAAAAATTAAAAAAAAAAACAATATTTTTACATTTTGCTATAATACATGTCCAAAAAAAATTATAAAAAAAAATGTATTCATCGGTTTTGGCCGATATATATACTTCTACATATTTGTGGTAAAAAAAAATGCAATCGGCGTATATTGATTGGTTTGCGCAAAAGTTACAGCGTTTACAAACCATGAAAATTAATTTATGGCATTTTTACTATTTTCTTTTTTTACTAGTGATGGCGGCGATCTGCGATTTTTAGCGAGACGGCGATATTGCAGCAGACATGTCGGATATTTTTGACACTTTTTTGGGACTAATGACATTTATACAGCGATCAGAGCTAAAAAAAAACATGGATTACTGTATGAATGTCACTGGCAGGGAAGGGGTTAACCTGCAGGGGGCAATGAAGGGGTTAACCATGTTCCCTATGTGAGTTCTAACTGTGTGGGGGCTGGGCTGTCAGGGTCATGAGAGATCTAACTGATCCCGAACACAGGGACTCAGTAGATCTCTCTCATGCCGTCTGTCAGAACGGGGAACCGCCGTGTTTACATTGGCGGTTCCCCATTCTTCCTCTGAAACAGGCGATCGCGGGTCGCCGCGGGAATGCTCATAAACACTTATAAACGGCGATTCGCAATAACGAGCCACACTGTCACAATAAATGTACGCAACGTGGTCGGGAAGTGGTTAAAACATATCAAGTAAAAATGCCAGGGCATTACAAACACCCCCTAAACTACCCTTTTTGGAAAGTGGACACCACAAGGAAATCTTATTTTGTGTCACAGTTTTTTGGAAATGAAGATATTGGCGGTTAACCACTTGCCCTCCGGAAGTTTTACCCCCCTTCAAGACCAGGCCATTATTTGCTTTTTGACTGCATTATTTTAACTGACAAACGTGCAGTCATGCAGCGCTGTACTCAAATAACATTTATATCATTTTTTCCCCACAAATAGAGCTTTCTTTTGGTGGTATTTGATCATCACTGTGTTTTTATTCTTTGCGCTATAAACCGAAATAGACTGAAAATTTTGAAAAAAAACCCCAGTAATTTTTACTTTCTGCTATGAAATATATCCAATATTTAAATCTAATTTCTTCATACATTTAGGCCAATATGTACTCTGCTACATGTCTTTGGTAAAAAGAAAATAAAAAATAAGCGTATATTGATTGGTTTACATGAATGTTATAATGTCTACAAACTATGAGATTTATACTCAAATTTTTTTTTTTTTTACTTATTTTTATACTAGTAATGGCAGCAATCAGTGACTTATAGCGGGACTGTGACAGTATGGCGGATAGTCTGACACTAATTGACACTTTGTGGGAACCAGTGACACTAATACAGTGATCAGTGTTAAAAATATGCACTGTCACTGTACTAATAACACTGTCTGGGAAGGGGGGTTAAAAGGGTTAACTGTGTGCCTAACCAGTGTTTATGTGTACTGTGAGGTGCTTTTACTAAGGGGTGTGCAGGGAAACAAAAACTGTAATATCCCTACTGACAGGACAGAGATCTGTATTGTTTTAATAGGCAGAGCTCTGTACTGTCTTCCTCCTTTCCGATCAGTGGATGCCAGCGGTCATCCATTGGCCAGCACCCACTGATCGACTTGTGCAGTGCCTAATCACAGCACAGGTGCCCCCTACACAGAAATGCATAATCACGTGTATATGTATATGTATATATATATATATATATATATATATACATAGGTATATAAATATATATGTGTGATTCTGCGTAGAATGGCCACCGTGTAGCAGTAAAGCGACATGAGCTAGTCGGGAAGTGGTAAGGGTGCACTAAGCCTTTAAATGTCACCCACTGAAGCAAAATGCCTCAGTTATTAGTGGAAGAAAGTTTGTTTGAGGATGAAATTGCTTTCATTGCAATAGCTAGATGTCATGGATAAACCCAAGACACTTTAAAGCACCCTCCATATTAAACCCATACCCCCTCAACCAACATTAGTGGTCACTGGAACTCTTCTGGACCACCCACCGTGTATATACATTGCTACTTTGACTTTAAATACCATAACCCTAGTATATTTTTAAAGGAGTTGTAAAGGCAGAAGGTTTTTTTTTATCTTACTGCATTCTATGCCCCAGTACCCCCTATTTACTTACCTGAGCCCCCTCTCTCTGCAGCAATGTCCACGAGTGCCTTTGCTGTTCCAGACACTCCTCCTGATTGTCTGAGACACAGCAGCGTCACCATTGGCTCCTGCTGCTGTCAATCAAAATCAGTCAGCCAATCAGAGGGGAGAGGGGGCGGGACCAGGTCAGGGCTCTGTTTCTGAATGGATACATGGAGCTCTGGCTCGGCTCGGGTGCCCCCTGTAGCAAGCTGCTGGCTGAGGGGGCACTCACCAGAGGGTGGGGCCAGGAGAGCAAAAGAGGGACCCGAGAAGAAGAGGATCAGGGCTGCTCTGTGCAAATCCAACTGCACAGAGAAGGCAAGTATGACATGTTTGTTATTTTAAAAAAGAAAAAAAAAGCCTTTACAATCACCTTAAATGGTGGGCGGTTCGCTTTAAAATAAAAGTGGTCCTAGCAGCAGATTCGCCACATGATCACTGCTTTGGGCAGCGGGAGAGGTGCCCCCCTCCCGCCACTTCCTGGTAAGCATCGGAAACAATCCAATCCAATTGCCTGATGGGCAGGAAGCCGAGTGAGGGCAAGATGGCCCCCACTCGACTCTATGCCCTTGGAGGACGTCACATCCGCCCTCTGGCCTTAAAGGGCCCTTTTTTTTGTTGAAAAAATAAAATTACATTTTTTTTTTCTTTATTGCTTTTAAGTGTAAATGTGAAACCTTTGGTCTTTTTTGACCCCAGATCTCACATTAAAGAGGCCATGTCCTGATTTTTTTTTAAAAGGACAGTGTAAAAATAAAAAGTAAAATCAATAAAAAAAAAATGAAATCACTCCATCCATCCAAGGAGCAAACGCATACCCAAGTCACGCCCACATATGTAAAAGGTGTTCAAACCACACATGTGAGGTATCATTAGAGCGAGAACAATAATTCTAGCCCAAGACCTCCTCTGTAACTCTAAACTGGTAAACTGTAGAAAATTTTAAAACATCGCCTATGGAGATTTTTAAGTACCAAAGTTTGTCACCATTCCACGAGCGGGCACAATTTTAACATTAACATTATCTTTCACATTATAGAAAAAAATAGGGCTAATTTTATTGTTTTCTAATTTTCTAATTCATAAAAACTGCGCAAATGCAGTGTGATATAAAGTATTGCAAAGATCTCCATTTTATTCTCTAGGGTCTCTGCTAAATAAATAAATATATATATATATGTATATATATATATATATATATATATATATATAATGTTTGGGGGTTTTAAGTAATTTTCTAGCAAAAAATGCTGATTTAAACTTGTAAACAACAAGTGTCAGAAAAAGGCTTGGTCCTTAAGTGGTTAAATTCCCCAAAAACAATCCCACAATATTGGTGTTCATTGTCCCTTTAAATCTTCCCCTTCCACTGCATTGAATCATAGCCTTTCTCTTCTGCAGACTGAAAGATTTAATGAATGGATTAAAGTGGTTCTAACGTCAAAAAGTGTTTTACTGACATGCATTCTTTGCATTAAACACTTACCTGCCTCTTCTCCAGTGCCATCCCGGCTGCAGCATCACTCTGCACTTTGTCTGTTCTCACAGGAGACATTGGGCAGCTGCAGGAGCCTATGGTTATGCTGTCAGTCAATTACCTGTATCAGTGATGTGAGTGCATAGCTCCCAACTGTCCTTGATTTTGGAGGGACTGTCCCTGATTCGGAAAAAAAGTCCCTCTGTCCCTCTTTGCTCCTCATTTGACAATCATTTTGGTCTGATCTATATAGTTGTATATAAAATGCACTTTTTATCTTTCAAAAAGTATTTCCCAGTGCTACTCCTTTCATCCAATTTCTAAATTGCTGCATTTGTAAATTCCAAAAGCCAGTATAAAGGAATAGAAGTGGTAAAAAAAAAAATCACTTGTGGCTTCAACTAATATTTTTTTTTTGTATAATTCTCCTTTAACCACTTGCCGACCGCCGATCGGCATCTGACGGCGACAAAGTGGTTCGTTATCGCAAAACGCCGTCATACGACGGCGGCTGCGATAACGCGCACTGTGAGCGCGCGCGCGCCGCCGGAGGCGCGCCCGCGCGCTCACTGTGTTCGGGGAGGGCCAGGGAGCGGGTGCGGCGGCTTCGATTGCCGCCGGCTACCCGCGATGGCCCCCCCGGAGCGAATGAGCGGAGGTCCGTGTATGTAAACACGGACCTCCGCTCTGTGTGAGGGGGAAGGGATGTGATCACAGCCTTCATTTACGTGAAGGCTGTGATCGCTTCCCTTCCCCAGATAGGCAGTCCCCCTTACAGTTAGAACACGCCCAGGGAACATAGTTAACCCTTAGCGCGCCCCCTGCAGGTTAACCCCTTCACTGCCAATGGCATTTACACAGTAATCAGTGCATTTTTATAGCACTGATCGCTGTATAAATGCCAATGGTCCCAAAAAAGTGTCAAAACGTTCCGAC
>BLSH010110062.1:590332-606979 GCA_018402905.1 Glandirana rugosa
ATCCTGTGTGTGGGACGGTTCGGGGGAATTGGTGAAGTCGGGGCCTTCCTAAAGGTCGAAATCCTGGCCTCGGGAAAAACGCTAAGCCGCGACGCAGCGAAATTGACTGTTAACGCGCCAGCACGCTGCAACATGGGTTTGCTTTAAACGCAGGAAAAAAAGGGTGTTTATCTCGAAAGAAAACCACCATAAACTAGTGGCGACGCAGTAAAGACTAGCGGCGATATTTGTTTTCTTCTCGCTGTTAAAACGTTTTTTTTGGTTTAAAGAATGAAAAACGATCTTATGTCGTCGCACGACCGCGCAATTGTCAGTTAAAGCGACGCAGCGCCGAATCGCAAAAAGGGCTCCGGTCCTAAAGCTGGAAATCCTTCCGGGGCTGAAGTGGTTAAGGGGGCTTGGCAGGGTGTGTGTCCTATGCCTATTTACTTTTGCAAATAGGTGTCCCTCATTTCCATCTAAAAAAGTTGGGAGGTATGTGAGTGTCTATGGATGCACACAGCCCAGATCGGGAGCACGCCCACACAAGATCCTCCTCAGCGCAGAGGGCACCTCTCACTGCCTCACTCTCCTCTCCCCCAGTGATTACTAAGTCTGCACATTGTAACAAGGTGGGACGCAGCAGTAGGAGAGCTGATCTATGTGAGACAACTTTCACACACATCCCAATACAAAGGTTTAATTCCAGGAATTTGCTTCTAACCATAGATAATGCATAAGGAAAGATAGCACATGCCTTGTTGGAAGAAAGGAAAATTAAGGCATTACCAGGGGAGTACTATGATCTCTTTGAGAGGTAATAAATATCTGTGTTATACGTTGCATACATGCAAGTTAACCACTTCAGCCCCAGAAGGATTTCCCACTTTAGGACCAGAGCACTTTTTGCGATTTGGCACTGCGTCGATTTAACTGACAATTGCGCGGTCCTGCGACGTTGTACCCAAACAAAATTTGCATCCTTTTTTTCCCCACAAATAGAGCTTTTTTTGGTGCTATTTGATCCCCTCTGCGTCATTTCTGATTGCCACTATAATCAAAAGAAGAGTGACAATTTTGCAAAAAAACCCAAATTTCTTACTTTTTGCTAAAATACAAATCCAAAAAAAATATATAAAAAACATTTTTTCCATCAGTTTTTTTCCGATTTATATTCTTCCTCATATTGTTGTTTAAAAAATCGCAATCGGCGCTTATTGATTGGTTTGCGCAAAAGTTGCCACGTTTACAGACGATGAGAATTAATTTCTGGGGTTTTTTTTCATTTTTCACTAGTAATGGCAGTGATCTGCGATTTTTAGCGGTACTGCGATATTGCGGCGGACATGTCGGACCATTTTGACACTTTTTTGGGACCATTGGCATTTATACAGCGATCAGTGCTATAAAAATGCACTGATTACTGTGTAAATGCCATTGGCAGTGAAGGGGTTAACCTGCAGGGGGCGCTCTAAGAGTTAACTGTGTTCCCTCAGTATGTTCTAACTGTGTGTGGGCTGCCCTGGCTGGGAAAAGGGGATGATTACGGCTTCCATATAGTGGAAGCCTGTGATCACAGCCCTTCCCCCTCTATGAGAACGGAGATCCGTGTTTAATTACACGGACCTCCGTTCTCTCACTGCGGGGGGGGCATCACGGGTAGCCGGCGGCGATCGAGTCTGCCCTACCCGCTCCCTGGCCCCCCCTGGACACAGTGAGCGTGCGAGCGCGCCTCCGGCGGTGCGCGCGCGCTCACAGCACTAGTTAGCACATAGTTCATATGACGGCAGTTTGCGATAACGAGCCACTCTGTCGCCGTCAGACTGCGGTCAGCGGTCAACAAGTGGTTAAATGAAAAAAAGGCCTGCTTTAATAATTAACAGAGACCAACACGGGCCGACACAGCAGAGAGAAAGGCCTTACAGAACAAAATCACTTTTTATTTTAGTAAAGTACTGCTTTAGCTGAGCACAATGGAAATAATTCATATATAGTAAAGTATAGCAAGAGTTACCATCAGTCACATTGTGTAACAAAACACAATATGGGAAGCTCATTTAAATTGGTTTGCATGCCTGAGACATATTGTCAGGAATTGAGCCCAAGGCCAGGTGATTCCAATCTCATGAGAACTTCAATAATCCCTCAGAAATACATTTCCTGGTGAGTCTTATGACAATAATGAAACGTACGCTGTAAAACAAATACACAAAGTGGCCTGATCTGGCACTACCTAAGGATTGTGACAAGCAAATACGAGCATGATATCATGGACAGCCAATCAAGACCTTTCGGTGGAAAGTAAACTTTAGATACTCTTGGTGTTTCTCTGTGCACACAAAACACAAGCTGTAAATCAGACATAAAGCTGTGCTGATACCAAGATGTTCAGCTGAAGAAGTGTCTTGACATCCCGATGAGAAATAATGATAAACTTCTTCATGCTCTATATTTCCCATAGCAAATGTGTGTAACAGAAATGCAACACAGCAATAAGAAAACATATTTTATTTATAAGGCACTTAAAGGACAAAAAAATAACATAACTTTTACTTACACATTGGTCACAAACTACATTTTATTACGTCACATTAATGAAATGGAAAACGATGACTTCGCAATTGACCCATAATAGCACACAAACAACCTAAAACAATTACTAAATTCCCTAAAGCTATTGCAGAGTAGTGTTACTTACCTATCAAATTTGAAATAAATATTTACATCAGATTTTAAGGACACATATTATAGTATATGAAAACACCCAACACACCATAACATAAAAATATATATATTTATGTTAGTTTATCAAAAATTAAGGGTGTGGTCCCAAAACTATGGACAAAAAATATTTTAGCCACCCGACCTATAGTGAAATGACGGCCAGGCGGGTGGATGTCATATGACGTCCTCCCAGAACATGCCTCGCGTTCGCGCCACAGCCTTCGCTGCCTGTGCTATGGGACATAGCGGATGACTGATCAGTGTACCGGCCGCTGCCAGTACCATGTGATAGCTGTGACCAATCACAGAAGATCACATGACAATTGTACACAACGAATGGCTTTGATTCATGTCATTTATTGTGTTCTATTGTGTTGATCTCTGTGATTGGTCACAGACAGGACCAATCACAGTCCATCTGTACCATGTGATTAGCTGTGGCCAACCACAGCTAACCACAGTAGTAAACACTATTGTGTTCACTGGTATAAACAATCATAATATGTAAAAAAAAAAAAAATCCTGATCACTTCCCCAGAGTAGTATATTGTTACTATGGTAATAAAAAAGAAAAAAAAATTAAAAAATGATTTGATTTTTTTTTTGTGTTACATACTGTCAGCAGTCAGTCACAGTGGTCACCGCCACACCAGTTATATGATGACACCATACTGCACTGGTGACAGTATGTGAAAAAAAGCTATTTTTTAAAATTTCTTGATTTTCCAAAAAATTTGTACAAACAATTACAACTTCAAAAAACCCACCATGCCTCTCACTCAATACCTTGGACTGTCTACTTTCCAAAAAGGGTTCATTTGGGGGTATTTTTACTGTCCTGGCATTTTCAGGCCTCAAAAAATGAGTGAGTACATCAGGATTGATTGAATTTTAGATATGTATACCATAGTTTGTGAACTCTATTACTTTCCTATAGACTAAATACTATACACTCATTTGAGCTATTTTCACCAAAGAAATGTAGCAGAATACCCTTTGGCCTAATTTTATGAAGAAAGATTATTTATTTGCTAAATTTTATTACAGAATTGTTTGTAAGAGTATTTTGTAAGTCAAGGTAGTAGACCTTTAGTCATGCTAATACTCAGATTGTTAGCTAAAAAAGGCCAAAGGACTTACTCACCTATTGTAAGTCAAAGCATAAAACCTATACATATTTTCAATTATTACGCTTTTGATGATATTTCTGCATACTGAGAAGTACTATGTAAAGAAAATCAATACACCTTTACCATTTAAAAAAGCCATTTTTCTTTTTTAATTTTTACACATAAAGTGTAACATGTTATTAAATCTTACAATATTGCTGTCTGATCAGTACCCTTGTAACTGCTTTGCAGCACAATACACTGTATTCAACCATAAGAATAGCTGTAAACTTTAACTACTTGGGCTGGTATCGGGGGCACAATCTATTTCTGTAATAATGTAGAAAAGAAGCCAATGGCTAAATGCTACAGAAACAATATTAAATAAGGTGAAGGTAGGCGCAGTGGTGTAAACATGTACGTTGCATGGTACATTGATGTATTTGTTGAATTGATTAGTGATGATCTTTCATGTATATCCTGAATATAAACACTGTTTATCCATATCTTGATATTTTTGTATTCTTTGATTAATTTGCTAAAGTCTATGAATTAAGAGAAAAAAGTTACCCTTAATAGTCTTATATTGAGAAAATAAGGTCAGTATGGAGCCAAGTTGTACCTGAAGAACTCCCATCTTAACCCAAAATTTTTATTCTACAACTCGCTGAGTTCACTAGAGAAATAAGAAATGTAAAATGGAACAGACAACAGTGGAGGAAACATCTATGCAAGGCAAGTTAAGTAAAGGAGGTGCCATACACTCACCAGTCACTTTATTAGGTACACCTGTTCAATTGCTTGGCAACACAAATTGCTAATTAGTCAATCACATGGCAGCAACTCAATGCATTTAGGCATCTAAACATGGTGAAGATGACTTGCTGAAGTTTAAACCGAGCATCAGAATAGGGAAGAAAGGGTATTTAAGTGATTGTCATTGAAGCACGGTTGTTGGTGCCAGATGGGTTGGTCTGAGTATTTCAAAAACTGCTGATCTACTGGAATTTTCATGCATAACCATCTCTAGGGTTTACAGAGAATGGTCTGAAAAAGAGAAAATATCCAGTGAGTAGCAGTTGTGTAGATGAAAATGCAGACTGGCTTGAGATGATAGAAAAGCAACATGAACTCAAATTACCACAGAAGATCACACCGGGTGCCACTCCTGTCAGCTAAGAACAGGAAACTGAGGCTACAATTCGCACAGGATCACCAAAATTGGACAATTTAAGATTGGAAAACTGTTGCCTGTTCTGATGAGTCCCGATTTCAGCTGCGACATTCAGATGATAGGGTCAGAATTTGACCTAAACAACATGAAAGCATGGATCTGTCCTATCATGTATCAACGGTTCAAGCTGGTGGTGTAATGGTGTAGGGGATATTTTCTTGGCACACTTTGGGTCCTTTAGTACCAATTGAATATCATTTAAACGCCACGGCCTACCTGAGTATTGTTGCTGACCATTCCTATTTCTTTATAACTACGATGTACCCATCTTCTGATGGTTACTTCCAGCAGGATAATGCACCATATCACAAAGGTCAAATCATCTCAAACATGGCAATGAGGTCACTGTACTCCAATGGCTATCCACAGTCACCAGATCTCAATCCAAAAGAGCACCTTTGGGATGTGGTGGAACTGGAGACTAGCATCATAGGTGTGCAGCTGACAAATCTGCAGCAAATGTGTGATGCTATAATCTCAATATGGACCAAAATCTGAGGAATATTTTCAACACCTTGTTGAATCTATGGCACAAAGAATTAAGGCAGTTCTGAAGGCAAAATGGGTTCAACTTGGTACTAACGAGGTGTACCTAATAAAGTGGCTGCTGAGTGTATATCTTCATTGTACGGGCACTTGGTTCCATGGACATGTTTACTATGGTATTATTGGGATATGGATATAAAAAGGTGGCATAAACTAATATAAGCGTTTTTCATCAATCATCGATCAGGACATATTATGTATGGTCTTTGTGGACTTTGACTCAAGAAGACAAAATGTAGGTGCTGCTCAGGTAGAGAGGTAAAGCCAGACTAGACCGATATTAGTGCAGGTAGGGACACGAAGCTTGTCCTAGCTCCAAGCTGCAGCAATGTCAAAGATCCATAAGCCGTACATTTTGCTCCTGGCCTGGCTGGAGTCCGCGCTGAGGCTGCCATTCATCTCATTCATGCACATGGGTCTACTTCATGATTTGCGGCTTGTGGATCTTTTCCTTTGACTCTGTGGACTTTGCTGTACTAAAATTTAAGAAAATGTTTGGGACACACTCTAATTTTTTTCATAACTGAGGTTTAATAACTCATGCTAAATCATTTATAAAAAAAATTAGCTAAAACGTGACCTAAATTATATAAATAGAGCCAGTCTGTGTCTTCTCAACATTCATATTTACAACAATTATCAAACAATGGTTGGACAGCACCATATAACATAAACACATGCTACTGTGTTACCATTTTGACAATGCAATTTTCAATGGAGTAAAACAATAAGGAAAATAAGTTGTGTGCCAAAATGTAGGATTTATTCTTAATCTGACACTTTGCAAGAGTGTTGATGGAATGATTCCCAGTATTATCGAGAGAGAGATACAAGGGGTGGGGAAAAGGAGATAAAGTCGAATGAAAGTTTTTACCTTAGATGACTTTTCAAAATCCAAGTAAGATAGAGTGTTTTCCTGAGCTGTAGGATAAAGCCAATATCCCATCAGGACATCTAACAAAAGAAATTCTGCTCCTGAGGATTTGAGTATGAATTAATGCCATAGCTGATCTGGACACTCGGAAAACCTCAGTTCAGGCAAACTGATCTGAATGGAGTTTGTCAAGAAGCTTATGATGCAATAAACACTCAGTGTTCACTTATTCAATGGACTAGACTTTTTGCATGCCCCAAAAAAATACAATTTATAGTTCTGTACAGTGCAGATTGATCATTATTACCAAAGAGATATTATTTCATCAAAAGATAGATTATCCACAGACAGCCTACACTTGCTGAATCATGTACAAAATGGATGGATTATCTTTGCGTGTGTGTGTGTATATATATATATATATATATATATATATATATATATATATATATATACATATACACAGTACATACATATTGTGACGTTATTCGAGGCGCCACAAGGGACGGGCGATACTTGTCGCCTCGCATGCAATCATTTTGAGAAGACTAGCGGGAGTCCGACCCAGGTTTTGCCAGCCACTGTTGCAGGACTGGTTCCGGCCCAGACTTTCTGGTCCACTCCAACCCCTCTCCACCTGCATTTAATGACTAAGTAGAGAACAGTGGAGAGCTCGATCTTGGATCTCAGAGGGAGAAAGCTGAGAGAGCTCTTTGCACTCATTTGGACTCTAAGAACAAGGTTTGCAATGTGCTTAAGTTTTGTGGGTGTCAGGAACAGCCCCACACTGTATAGAGAGGAATCTGTTTGTTTAGTTTAGCGCCAGACAACGAGGTTTTGTTTTCTATTTTTGTTTGTGTTTTGAACCTGCAAACCTGAAATAATAAACCTGGCAAGCCACGAGATTTTAAGAAAAAATATGCTGAATATTTTCCCCTGAAAAGTGATCCCCATGAGCTAATCTTCCACAATATACACACAGTATATATACTGTACACACATACAGTTCATATAAAGTTATAGAGTACTGCACTCCTTAAATGCTCATAGTATGGATTATACCATTGAAAAAGGGTACATCAGTAAGTGCATAGTTAGTTTTGTGCATGCTTTTTGTGCGTTGACAAAATAAACTGCATCATCAGACCAATAAACATTAAAGTATCAGTCTCAAGTATCACTCTCAATATAAGCAAGAATGAAACAGTATAAACAATTTGTATTGCTCCACAAATCAAGTACAATCTATCACACTGAATTCAAACTGGGACAAACTACATCAGAATATACACTGCTCAAAAAAATTAAAGGAACATTTTTAAATCAGAGTATAGCATTAAGTCAATTAAACTCCTGTGATATTGATCTGGTCAGTTAAGTAGCAGAGGGGGTTGTTAATCAGTTTCAGCTGCTTTGGTGTCAATTAAATTAACAACAGGTGCACTAGTGGGTGAAGGCCACTGACATTTTTCCCCTACTTATCTTTTCTGACTGTGCTTCACTAGTTTTCAATTTGACTAGGGTCAGTGTCATTACTGGTAGCATGAGGCGATACCTGTACCCTGTAGAGGTTGCACAGGCAGCCCAACTCCTTCAGGATGGCACATCAATACGTGCCATTGCCAGAGGGTTTGCTGTGTCTCCCAGCACAGTCTCAAGAGCATAAAAGAGATTCCTGGAGACAGGCAGTTACCCTAGGAGAGCAGGACAGGGCCGTAGAAGGTCTTTAACCCATCAGCAGGACCGGTATCTGTGGTTTTGTGCAAGCAGGAACAGGATGAGCACTACCAGAGCCCTACAAAACGACTTTCAGCAGGCCACTGGTGTGAGTTAGGCTTGTGCAATTTGTTTTGTTCTGAATTTCGTTTTTACAGAACCTTTCGAAATTTGGCAATTTCCCATTTGAAAATTCGGCAATCCGAAAATCAGAATATCTAAAAATCCGAATTGTGGTAATTCAGAAATTCGGCAATTGGAACAGCCGAAAATCCGAAATAAGAAAATTTGGAAATTCGGAAATCCAAAAATTTGAAAATAAAGAACATTTGAAATAATAAGTAACTGTTAAATTATAGGTATTGATTTTTCCTTGAAAATATGGCTGTTAGTGATACATTTCATGTTTAAGTTCACTAACAGCCAAATTTTCAAGGAAATACCAATACCTATAATTTAATAGTTATTTATTATTATTTCAAATGTTCTTTCTTATTTCTGAAATTCGGAAATTCAGAAATTCGGGAAATAAGAAAGAACATTTGAAATAATAACTTACTAATAAATTATTAGTTAGTTATTATTTCAAATGTTCTTTCTTATTTCCGGATTTCCAAATTTCCAAAATTTGGAAATAAGAAAGAACATTTGAAATAATAATACATAACTATCAAATTATAGGTATTGGAAATTCCTTAAAAATGTAGCTGTTGAACACCAGAATAGGCAGATCCACCACTGAGCACACATGACAGACATGAAAGGGTCTGGAGGAGCCATGGAGAACATTATGCTAGTGGTTATGGGGGTGGCTCAGTGATGGTCTGGGGAGGCATATCCATGGAGGAAGACCTCTACAGGCTAGACAATGGCACCCTGACTACCATTAGATATCGGGATGAAATAGTTGGACCCATTGTCAGACCCTTCGCTGGTATAGTGAGTCCTGGGTTCCTCCTGGTGTACGACAATACCCGTCCTCACGTGGCGAGAGAATGCAGTAAGTTCCTGCAGGATGAAGGAATTGATACCCCACACTCGCCTGACCTAAATTCAATAGAACACCTCTGGGACCTTATGTTTCGGTCCATCTGACGCCGCTAGGTTGTACCTCAGTCTGTTTAGGAGCTCAGTGATGCCCTTGTCCAGATCTGGGAGGAAATACCCCAAGACACCATCCGTCATCTCATTATGAGCATGCCCCAAAATTGTCAGGCATGCATACAAGCACTTGGGGGCCATACAAACTACCATTTTGTGTTTTGCAGTGAAATTACAGCAAAATGGACTAGCCTGCTGCATCATTTTCTCCCTTTGATTTTCAGGGTGTCTTTGAATTCAGTCCTTGGTAGGTTGATCATTTTCATTTCCATCAAATGATGTGGCATCCTTTTGTTCCTAAAACATTACTCAGTCCATATCAGTATAGATATCCAGCATGATGCTTTTCCTCATTGAGATCTGATGTGTTTTCAAAGTGTTCCTTTAACTTTTTTGATCAATGTATGTATATTTTTTAACATTAAAGTATACTGAGTGCAATATAAAGAGGACCTTTACCTATAACAGTTTGATAACAATGAATGTTCTTTAACCACTTCAGCCCCGGAAGGATTTCACACTTTAGGACCAGAGCACTTTTTGCGATTTGGCACTGCGTCGCTTTAACTGAGAATTGCTCGGTCGTGCGCTGTTGTACCCAAAATAAATTTGTGTCCTTTTTTTCCCACAAATAGAGCTTTCTTTTGGTGGTATTTGATCACCTCTGTGTCATTTCTGATCGCAGCTATAAACAAAAGAAGAGCGACAATTTTACAAAAAGACCCAAATTTATTACTTTTTGATAAAATACAAATCCAAATAAAAATATAAAAAAACATTTTTTTCATCGGTTTTGGCCGATTTATATTCTTCCTCATATTTTTGGTAAAAAAAAATCGCAATCTGCGTTTATTGATTGGTTTGCGCAAAAGTTGCCGCGTTTATGGATGATGAGAATTCATTTCTGGGGTTTTTATTTATTTATTTTTTTTTTACTAGTAATGGCGGCGATCTGCAATATTTCAGCGGACATGTCGAACCATTTTGACACTTTTTTGGGACCTTTGGCATTTATACAGCGATCAGTGCTATAAAAATGCACTGATTTCTGTGTAAATGCCATTGGCAGTGAAGGGGTTAACCTGCAGGGGGCGCTCTAAGGGTTAACTGTGTTCCCTGGGCGTGTTCTAACTGTGTGTGGGCTGCCCTAGCAGGGGAAGGGAAGTGATCACAGCTTCCATGTAGAGGAAGGCTGTGATCACAGCCCTTCCCCCTCTCACAGAACGGAGGTCCGTGTTTACTTACACGGACCTCCGTTCTTTCAGTGCGGGGGAGCCATAGCGGGTAGCCGGCGGCGATCGAGTCCGCCGCACCCGCTCCCTGGCTCCCCCCAAACACAGTGAGCGTGCGGGCGTGCCTTCGGCGGCGCACGCGCGCTCACAATGCTCGTTATCGCGGCCGCTGTCCTGTGACGGCGGTTCGTGATAACGAACCACCTTGTCGCCGTCGCGCTGCGGCGGGCGGTCGGCAAGTGGTTAACAAAAGAACATACATTCAACATTGATAATTATGCTACTAAAATGAGTGTGTGCTGTAAATTTATTCCAATATTGCTCCTATTTCTTTTTGCCCGTGGCCATCATTTTGTTGAAACCCAGAGCAGTCACTTCCTTAAGATGGCCATAGACAAAACAAATTTTGTCTGGTTCAACAGGAATTTTGATCAGTCTATGGGTAGGCTGGTTGTACTGAAGTTGATCTATCAGTCGACTTCAGTACAACCACCCTGTTGGATTTTTTCCACCCGCAGTGTTCATTGTGTTCTGCCAATGAGGAGGGATTCCTCCAAAAACACTGACTGTGTTGACGGGGAAATCAAGCAATTTTCTTTTCTTTTCTGGTTGAAGGAAAGAAATTTGCACAATGTGTGACCTGCCTTACTGAGAACTCATTCCCTCTCCTTGATCTGAAAAACTGTATGTCACGTGCTGTAATTAAAATGTGTTTATCTCCAGGTCTTCTCTGCTATGCCAGGAAAATTATTACTTTGTGCTGGGAAAAATGGGCCCCACCCTCACTACCATTGTGGAAATCACATGTCACTAATGTATTACCCCTGTACAAGGACACCTATCTTCATAGAGGCTGCCCTAGAAAGTATGACAGAGTATGGGCCAAATGGTTAGCTGAACCCTCCACCGCAACGACTAACTGAGAGGTTTAATGAACGGTACCTATGCAATAACCAATGATACGCTACTTTGTACTAACTTGAATTGACCCCTACGCGGATCCCTTATTGTTGCCATGACAGGCAGCCACTGTGCAATGTTTGTATGTCTATTTTTTTGTTTTTTATATGGCAATAAAACAATTTAAAAAAAATGTGTGTATCTCCAGCCTTGATTGTGAAGGCTGCAGAAGCTTTACATGCTGAAGTTCACAGTGCAGCCAGCAGAAAGAAGAGAGAATCAGGGAGATAAGATAAGACACTGAATTTGTCCTGTCACCATTTCTGCTTTTTTTTTCTCTCTCGCTAATCTGTCCTTCCTCTGCACAGTCGGTCTCATTCCTGTTGCTTCCTCCCCACTTAGCAGCAGTAAATCCTAATGCTGTTAGATTGGAATCTAGCATGACTCCCTCACTGTTCTGATTATCAGAGCAGTGCCAAGAATACAGGACAACTGAGGCTATGCAGAGCAGGGTGAGACAGTGCCTTACTAAATTTTAAACATTATAGGCACGTATTTTTAATGTTTTACATAGCTATACCTGCAAAAGGGGCCAGTTCCACTTTAAGCATGGATACGGACTGAAATGTTTCTGAATTTAAAATGTCACTGCTTCTTTTTGGACTGATAATTTTAGTACTGTGGGTTGTGTGGGACACCTTTAAATTCATTTTTGGTAGTAAATCCGCTCACATAGACCATGAGTCTACTCTTCAACATTTTCAAGAGTCTGAGAGAAGCTGTGCAGATTTCCTCACATCCCCTCCTTCAAAGGACCCCTATATTAGCTTTCTCGAATCTGGTGGCAGCCTAATCTTCATATGACCAGTTTTACCCAAACAGCTTTCAGGTAGAAGGCTGGGTTGCCATTCAAATAGGAAAAGGGTAATGGCAAGCATTTGTTGTGGCTGGTTGCAAATCAGTAAGTGCACACTAACATTCCCTGTATAAAAACTGCAGCTGGGTCTGTTGCTACTGAGTCTGAGGACATAATGACCATATTTGTAGAGTATTATAGCAATATCCCCATATAATGCTCTAAGGGTTTCCTCCTTTCCCATACCTGCTAGACCAGGAGAAGTTTTCCCTGGAATAAGACATTTCCCCTCATGAAATTGCACATGCCATATGGTCCTTCCCAAACAAAAATAGCCAGAACCACGTGGCTCCTCATTTGCAATCTCTTTGTGCATACTGTATGGAGTTGGACAATCTACTTGGCTCTGTGACAGATACCCACATTGTTCTCCTCCCTAAATTGGAGAAACAATCATGTTCCTCTTATAGACACTTAGCATTATTGAATGCAGATCTCAAGATACTAACTAAAGTGTTGTCAATCGGGTTGTCGGGTTATTAAATGTAATTTATCTCTCACATCTAAAGTTTAAACAGGGTTCATTCTTCAGATGTCTACAGACACAAGTCATTGTAGACTCTTTCCCATCTTCAAGCTTGATCGTCTTATCACGAGTAGGAGAGATCTTGTGTTACATATATATGCCCGGGTAGAAGTATTGTGTTAACAAAAATGGACACTATCCCCCAAACGTACATATTAGAAACCAAAAAAAACCCCTCCAACAGGAAAATGGAGTAGAGGGGTATGGTTTGTGCCACTCAAATCACAACACATAAAATATAAAACCAGATACAGTTTTATTCATACACTTAAAACCATATTAAAACACCATATCCTTAATTGACGTTTACTGCACATCATAGCTATATAACCATGCAGCTTGCATTTCACATAGATAAGGTGCTTTATCAGGATCCACTTGCTCCTATTTCGAAAGGACATGGAATGGGGTACAGTGTCTATAATAAAAGATACAAAAAACATATAACATAAGCATTTAATCATGATGCAGCCATTAAATACATACATTGAAAAAAAGCACCCACATCACCTCCTATTTCTCCCTATACCAAGGAAGAAACAAGAGTCTCACATTCAGGGAGGGTGCAACAGACAAGAACAGAAAGAGACACATCCCTCACCTACAACAGAATTAACAAATTCATAGAATGGTGTGTAAAAGACTAATTCAAATGACAATGGCTCTGAGGAAGAGGGGAAGTCCCTCGAAACGTGTTAGCCTTTTGGACCCAGGTTGTCCGCTACGTGAGGTCACCGGGTTTGAGGCTGAAAGTTTTTTCTGACAAGCTTGTACTTATGTTGGTTTGGGAGTATATGTCCTATTACCCTTTTCTACTACAGAAAAGGATTGTTGAGGATAATGCACTAGGCTGGTGCACCTCTGTTTGTTTTATCAATAAATACTAAAGTCTGAGGATAGTGCAGGACTCTCATTTTAAAGACATCTCCCATATTGGAGACAGAAGGTTTCAGCCTGGGGTCAAAGGTACCCCAGCCAGCAGTCAGGAGAAAGTGGCCCTGATTTACTATACCTCCCAAATCTACTCCAGCAGTGCCTTAAAATAACTCCCAATTAAAGGCAATTACAACTTCAACTCTCACAGACTCGAGTAAATTAACTCACATGCAACCTGTATTTGCCTGTGAAGATGCCTCTCAGATCACATGTTCTAAGCGCTGGATGTTAGCTGGGATTGAACTTGTGGTTTCAGAATTCCTCCATTTAATGCTTGCATGCAAATTCATTGCCATAAAAAACATTACCACCCCATCTCTCTAATTTTAACAGCCTTAGCCCTAGGGGACATGTCTGAATAGAAAAAAAAGTTTCTAAATTTTTTTTTTCAGGAGCAGTGGTTTTAATAATAGTTAAAGTGAAAAAACAAAACAAAAAAAAAACAAAATATTCCTTTAATCACTTCAGCCCCGGAAGGAATTCACACTTTAGGACCTGAGCACTTTTTGCGATTTGGCACTGCGTCGCTTTAACTGACAATTGCGTGGTTGTGCGACGTTGTACCCAAACAAAATTTGCGTCCTTTTTTACCCACAAATAGAGCTTTCTTTTGGTGGTATTTGTTCTCCTCTGCGTCATTTCTGATCGCCGCTATAAACAAAAAAAGAGCGACAATTTTTCAAAATAACCAGTTTTTCTTCTTTTTTGCTAAAATACAAATCCAATTTTAAAAAAATAAAAATCATTTTATTTACTTGTTTTTGGCTGATTTATATTCTTCCTCATATTTTTGTTAAAAAAAAAATCGCAATGGGCGTTTATTGATTGGTTTGATTGGTTTGCGCAAAAGTTGCCACGTTTATGGATGATGCAAATGAATTTCTGGAGTTGTATTTTTTTTAATTCTTTACTAGTAATGGCGGCGATCTGCGATTTTTAGCTGTACTGCAATATTGCAGTGGACATGTCGGACCATTTAGACACTTTTTTGGGACCATTGGCATTTATACAGCGATCAGTGCTATAAAATTTGTTGATTACAGTAGAAATGGCAAGGGGTTAACCTGGAGAGGGTTAACTGTGTTCCCTATGGGGTGTTCTAACTGTATGGGGACGGGGCTGGTAGGGGGAGGGAAGTGATCATGGCTTCCATATACAGGAAGCCTGTGATCACCGCCCTTCCCCCTCTGTCCGAACAGAGATCCATGTTTACATACACGGACCTCCATTCTTTCACTGCAGAGGAGCCATCGCGGGTAGCTGGCGGTGATCGAGTCTGCCCTACCCGCTCCCTGACCTCCCCCAGGACACAGTGAGCACGCGAGCGTGCCTCCAGTGGCACACACAATGCTAGTTATCGCAGCTGCCATCAGGTGAGGGCGGTTTGCGATAACGAACCACTTTGCCGCTGTCACGCTGCGGCAGGTGGGCGGCAAGTGCTTAAATATCGTGCTTGGGGGGGGTCCCCTTAGTATGAATCTCTGGCATGTTTAGAACAGTGCCACCGCAAAATGACATTTGTAAAGGAAAAATTGTCATTTAAAATCTGTCGCAGCTGGAATGTATTGCTGGTTCCCTGCAATATAGACAAAGATCACTGAAAAAGCATTGCGTTGGGGATCCCCCCCAGTCCATACCAGGCCCTTCGGGTCTGGTATGGATTTTAAGGGGAACCCCATGCCAAATTTATAAAAAATGGTGTTGGGGTCCCCCCAAAATCCATACCAGACCTGAAGGGCCTGGTACGGACTTTGCAGGGGACCCCTACCCAAAATTTCTGTTTAATTTTGTAGTGGAGTTCCTCTTAAAATCTATGCCAGACCCTTATCCGAGCATGCATGCAGTGTATGTATTCTACACAGTGGTGTAGTGGTTAGCACTTTTGCCTGGGAGCCAACGGATCACTGGTTCAAATCCCAACCACAACACTACCTGCCTGGAGTTTGCATGCTCTCCCTGTGTCTGTGTGGGATTCCTCTGGGTACTCTGGTTTTCTCCCACACTCCAAAGACATGCTGGTAGGTAAATTAGATCCTGTTTAAATTTGCCCTAGTATATGTATGAATGTGCGTTAGGGACCTTATATTGTAAGCTCCTTGAGGGTAGGGACTGATGTGAATGTACAATATATATGTAAAGCGACAGCGCTATATAAGTACCTGAATGAAATACCATATTGTACAGATATATTTGTATGCCACTGCCTAACCTTTTGCTATCACTATATTCGGCCACTGTGTACGTGGCCTTATATAGTGTGGGCGTGGACTCCGACCCGCTGAGCAATGATTGGCCAAAGGCACCCTTCATTTGGCCAATCATGGCTCTCACAGCAGAGCATGCTGTGATTGGCCAAAGCATGCAGGTCATGTGCATGCTTTGGCCAATCAGCAGGTGGCATTCCCCCACAATTTCACTGCATTATGGGCCATTCAAATTTCCCACCAGCACCCCATAATGTTTAGGATTCGGCAAACCCCCAATGTTCGATTCGAACATACTTTTGACTCAAACCGGGGGACCATCCCTATTGACCATGGATGTACATCGCGAGACACTTTAACATAAAAGATGGGACAAAAAAAGTCTCCATTTTTACACTTTTTAGGAAAAGGGGTATGATGTACCCAAAACCCATTCACATGGGGGGCCAGGATCTGGTGGCCCTCTTGTTAATGGGGGCTTTCACATTTCGATCAGCCCGTTAACCACCACGGTTGTCGGGAAGAGGCCCTTGTCCCCATCAACATAGGTACAAGATGCTTTGGGGTGGGGTGGGGTGGGGTGGGGGGGCCATCCTGACCTCCTGGCTGCATGCTCAGAAAGCGTCTGGAGATTGGGGGATCCCCCACCG
>BLSH010110062.1:615617-628334 GCA_018402905.1 Glandirana rugosa
TGTAACGTATAAAGGTAAGTGAAAACTTTACCTTCAGAAGGTTTGGGTTTAAAATCCACAAACTATGAATTGGGGAGGTCCAGGCGCGATAACGGCTAAATGCCGAGGTCGCGCCTGGACTTTACGGCCCTCCTGCAGGTACCTGCAGGAGGGTGACGCGTACGAGGGCGCGCGGGGGACCTCCGTCGCCGCCGCGCGCGCGCGGCGTGCGACGCGCTCGCACGGGCGCCCAGCCCGCCTGAGCTACAGGCGGGCTCTGGGCGCTAGTGACAGTCCTCGGAGTCTTGCCCCTTGGCGGGGCGCGCGGGAGCATGCGCAGTGGGAGGACGTCCATGGACGTCCTCCCGGCATTTCAGGTCCGCGCTGGAGCCGTAAATCGGCAATAGCGCGGACCTGGAGGGGTTAAGTATCAAACACCTAAAATTTGGGTTTGGAAGACTTCCATTTCAAAAGTGAATGGAAATATGCAATGTAATTCTATTCATTAGCAGTAAACTGTAAACAATGTCACAACAGTTGGTTTATGTGCTTTATTCATACATCATGTAGAACTTGCATAACATACACATATCATCAATCATAAATCCCAGCTGGTATATTGTATACAGTATGTCTGAGTGGACACAAAAATAAAAATAATCATAATATAATCATGCTTCCCTCCTGCATTTATAAAAGAGAGCCTGCCAAGATTAATGGAACTGGTTCAGTGCATGGCACATAGAGTTTTTAGTACACAGTATTATGGAGCAGCATGGAGTAAAAGGATGTCCACTTCCATCCGAGCACCCTTGGAAGGGCACAAGTGCCTAGATGTAGGAACTGGTGACCAGAACTTAGAAGCGCTGCTATCATAAGCACAGAAGTACTACTGGTTATACATTAAAGATGCAATAAGTTCAGATACAGGCAGTGGTGTAACAGATAAGCTGTGAAGCATCAGATAGTAAGCAGAATCAAAGTCAGGAACAGGCAAAGGTCAGCAACATGCAAGCAGTCAGGTACAAATTCAGCAAATAGAATCTTGATTAGAAATCTAGGCTCAAGTTGATAATGGATGTAATCAGCATCTACTGGCAGACAAGGGAAATTCAAGCTCAGACAGAAGTTGAGTCAGTAACAAAAGTCAGGCACGAGTTCAGGAGAGCAGACTGGATTCAACAGGCGGCTTAATGCCAATGTCCATAGTGGACATGCACACGTCTGTGCACATGCTGTGATGCCTGTCTGGCCAGGTTTCTATGCACAGAAACATTAGCACACTTATGCACATGTGCATGAATCTAACAGCTGGTACAGTGTTCCTGACACACACAGGTACTACCTGAACTTTATGTCCACCTACACCCAAAAGGAGAATGTAATGTTCAGACTGGAACTAGGCTAATGAGGCTGAGTTCAGGGTCAGTCACATGCTGATTCCAGAGTGTAAACAGAAATGTCACATGAGTTAAATATATTCAGTTACACAGGCTCTGAAGCAGCATGTGGCCAGTTGTAGTCAGCGACATTTGCATAGCCTGAACCCAGTCTTTATAGCTAGCAGCACAAAGAGGTTTGTCTGTACCTGGCAGGTTCTTAAGAATTTTGGCTCCTTCTACTGTAAATAGAATTCTGTGAGGAGGGAGCGAGGGAGCAAGCCCGTGGCTCTGCCACTCTAGGAAATGGCTTGTTATGGTGGCTTGCTATAGAGAAGAGGAGGAGTGAAGAGCTTTGTCAGGGGACCTCAGAAGAGAAGGTTGCAGGCTGCTCTGTGCAATGGTATTGGTAAGGTAAGTATTTTTAGTCATCTAAAATCTAATGAGTGTAGTTAAATTGCAATGCATTATTTAAGCACTTCTCTACAATTTCCAAACTCATTATATACTGCTGGAGTGAAAAATGTAATAGGTTATTATTTACGGTATTGAAGTATGAACATGCACCACAGACCAGTGTTAATTTTGACGTCAAATTTCAATTTAGTTTTAGTCTTAGTCTTTTGACTAAAATGGCATTTTACTCTTAGTCCCATTTTAGTCTTTTGACTAAAATGCCATTTTAGTTTTAGTCGTATTTTAGTCATTTCAGTTGTTTTCATTTTAGTCGTATTTTAGTCAACTAAAATGGTATTAAGTTAGTCGACTAAAATGTTTTAGTCGGTTTTAGTCAAAGAAATTAACACTGTTTACAACTTCTTTCAATCCGGGGTGTTTCTGGGATTGTAAAATACATGGGGCACCTTTTGACACCCTAGAGAGAGTAATGATTTGATGAAATGTTGGTGTGGTCAGACTGCAGTAAAAGTGGGAGTGGCCTTAAAGAGGCATGGTTAACCAATTGAATCTCCAAACCTATTTCTCTCTAAACCCCTTTGAGTACCAGAGCATTTCTTTCTTTTGCACTACTTCCATTTATTTAGGATAGATAGACCTTTAGCCACTTGACCACTGGGCACATAGACTCCCTTCTTAAATCAGACCAATTTTCAACTTTCAGCGCTCTCACACTTTGAATGACAATTACTCAGTCATTCAACACTGTGCCCATATAAAAAATTTTTATAGAGCTTTCTTTTGGTGGTATTTGGGTTTTTTTATTTTTTGCGCTATAAATGAAAAAATACTGAAAATTTTGTAAAAAAATTAATTTTTCTTAGTTTCTGTTATAAGATTTAGCAAATTAGTCATTTTTCTTCATACATTTTTGCCAACATTTATACTGCTACATATGTTTGGTAAAAATAACCCAAATAAGTGTATATTATTTGTTCTTTGTGAAAGTTATAGAGTCTACAAGCTGTGGTGCTAATCACTGAAAATTAATCACACCTGATGTACTGACGGCCTATCTCATTTCTTGAGACCCTAGCATGCCAGGAAAGTGCAAATACCCAACAAATGACCCCTTTTTAGAAAGTAGACAGCCCAAGCTATTTAGTAAGAGGCATGGTGAGTTTTTTGAAGTTGTATTTTTTTCCC
This sequence comes from Glandirana rugosa, assembly GCA_018402905.1. NCBI lineage: Eukaryota > Metazoa > Chordata > Amphibia > Anura > Ranidae > Glandirana > Glandirana rugosa. Next base: position 618,578 of record BLSH010110062.1, read on the forward strand.
ATAATTCTTTACAATATGAAGATTTTTTTTTCCATTAAATTGTCATAATAACAGGTTATTTCTCACACACAGCATATGCATTCTTGCAACTACACCCCAAAACACATTCTACTACTCCTCCTGAGTATGGCAATACCATATGTGTGAGACGTTTTCACAGCCTGACCACATACAGAGGCCCAATGTGCAGGGAGCACCCTCAGGCGTTCTAGGAGCATAAATTACACATATAATTTCTTGACTACCTCTTACACTTTTGAAGGTCCTGGAGCACCAGGACAACGGAAACGTCCAAAAAAATGACCCCATTTTGGAAAGTAAAACACCCCAATGTATATTCTATGAGACATTATGAGTCTTTTGAACATGTCATTTTTTTCCACAAGTTTTTGGAAAATGTGGAAAGAAAATGAAAACCTATATTTTCTTACACAAAGTTGTCCGTTTATCTATTTCTAACACATAGCATGTACATAGCAAAAATTACACCCCAAAATACATTCTGCTACTCGTCCCTGGCTCATGCATCCACATCCATGCCACTACAGTACCCATCAGTGCCTCACAAAAGTGTAGTAGGTAGTCAAATTAGATTTGAAATGTATGGTCCAACATGCAGGGAGCACCATCAGTCATTCTTGGGACATACATTTCAAATCTAATTTGACTACCTATCACACTTTTGTGAGACAATGATGGGCACTGTAGTGGCATGGATGTGGATGCATGAGCCAGGGATGGAGTATGGATGTGGATGGATGAGTCAGGGATGGATCATGGATGTGGATGGATGAGCCAAGGATGGAGCATGGATGTGGACAGATGAGCCAGGGATGGAGCATGGATGTGGATGGATGAGCCAGGGATGGAGCATGGATGTGGGTGGATGAGCCAGGGATGGATCACAGATGTGGATGGATGAGCCAGTGATGGAGCATGGATGTGGACGGATGAGCCAGGGATGGAGCATGGATAAGCATGAATGTGGATGGATGAGCCAGGGATGGAGCATGAATGAGCCAGGGATGGAGCATGGATGGGCCAGGGATGGAGCATGGATGAGCCAGGAAAGGATGAGACAGGGATGGATAAATGAGGTAGGGATGGGTGAGCCAAGGATGGGGGAGCCAGCGATGGATGAGCCAGGAATGGATGAGCCAGGGATTGGGTGAGCCAGGGATTGGGTGAGCCAGGGATTGGGGGAGCCAGGGATTGGGTGAGCCAAGGATGGGAGAGCCAGGCATGGGTGAGCCAGGGATGGGTGAGTCAGGGATGGGTGAGTAAGGGATGGATGAGTCAGGAATGGATAAGTCAGGTATGGATGAGTCAGGTATTGGGTGAGCCAGGGATGGATGAGCCAGGGATGGGTGAGCCAGGGATGGATAAGCCAGGTATTGGATGAGCCAGGCATTAGATGAGCCAGGGATGGGAGAGCCATGGATGGATGAGCCAGGTATTGGGTGAGCCAGGGATGGATGAGCCAGGTATTGGGTGAGCCAGGGATGGATGAGCCAGGGATGGATGAACCAGGGATGGATGAGCCAGTAATTCGGTGAGCCAGGGATGGTTAAGCCAGGTATTGGGTGAGTCAGGGATGGATAAGCCAGGGATGGGTGAGCCAGGACTGTGTGAGCCAGGGGTCGGCACGGATCAGTGCTGTGCACTTCAGATCCAGCCCCTGCTGCACCCACTCCCTCCTCTCCTCACATGCTGTGTGATCGGTGCGAGGAGATGGGAGGGGCCAGACCGGACAGGCTCCGGTTTGTTTACAAGTGATAGCTCCATCCATTAGACGGAGTGATCACGTGGTAAAGGGCTGCTGTCATTGGCCCTTTAACCCGATCCGTGACACGCTGGGAGACCCAACGGTCACAGACACAGGGGGCACACGGGAGCACGATTCTGGGAGGACGTCCATGGACGCCATCCCAGAACTAGCCGACCACGCTTTAGCCATCTTTCAGCTATGGCCTGGTTGGCAAGTGGCTAATTTGGTAGTAAATTTGGATACATATACAGTATATATTTCTTTTTATTGAGAATTCATTTTAAAAATAAATCTTTTAAAATTATATTTTCCTGCAATTTTCCCAACATATCTCTTATGTAATTTGTACACCCCCATATATTTATGTCAAAATATAATCAACAAGGTCTGTTAACCAGTTGCCGACCACCCGCCGTGGCTTGACGGCGGCAACTTGGCTCATTATCACGAAATGCTGTCAGGTGACGGCGGCTGCGAGAATGAGTATCGTGAGCATGTGCACTCACTGTGTTCCAGGGGAGCCAGGGAGCGGGTAGGGCGGACTCGATCTCCACTGGCTACCTGCGATGGCTCCACCAGAGTGACAGAACGGGGGTCCGTGTATGTAAACACGGATCTCCGTTCTGACAGAGGGGGAAAGGATGTGATCGCAGGCTTTCTGTATATGGGGCAAAAACAAGGGCCAGAGATAAATCCAAGGCAAATACCAAACTCTACTTACCGGCCAGCTCCTTGCTGCAAAGGCCATTTATAGGTGTAGGCAGTGGTTATTGTTTGGTATGTTTTGATTTTTGGTCAGGCAACGCAATGACATCTTTGCAGCCACTGTGCTATATGCTGGGTGTTCAATGTGCCCCTGCACCTTTAAGGAGGGGTGGGGCCCCCTCCAGACCATCTGCCTTCACCTATCTTATTAGAATGCATGTGCTTCCACTGTGGAGTCTCTTACAAGTCAGAGATAGGACTACAGATCACAGGGTGCCTTGGCGGGGCCTGTAGCTTACGCATGCATTTGCAAATTTGTGCCACTAAACCCCTGTTCTTAAACGCATACTATTAGACAGGTTATTTTGGTTAGTCACAACTGGCCGGTAAGTAGAGCTTGGTATTTGCCTTGGATTTATATCTGGCCCTTGTTTTTGCTGTTTGTTGCCCTCCAATGCTCCTTGCTGCAAAGGCCAGTTATAGGTGTAGGCAGTGGTCATTGTTTTCCTGTATATGGGAGCCGTTATCACTTTCCTCCCTTCCACCAGCGAGCCCAGCCCCCATACAGTTAGAACATACACAGGGAACACAGTTAACCCCTTAGAGCGCCCCCGCAGGTTAACCCCTTCCCTGATAGTCACATTTATACAGTAATCAATGCATTTTCATTGCACTGATCGCTGTATAAATGCCAATGGTCCAAAAAAGTGTCAAAAGGGTCAAAATGGTCCAACATGTCTGCCCCAATAGTGCAGTCCCAATAAAAGAAAAAAAAAAAAAAAACTCAGATCGCCGTCATTACTAGTAAAAAATAAAAAATACATAACAACCCCATAAATAATTTCTCATCATTCGTAAACGTGGCAACTTTTGTGCAAACCAGTCAATATACACTGATTGTGATTTTTTTTTACCAAAAATATGAGGAAGAATATAAATCGGCCAAAACCGAAGAAAAAAAAAGTAAAAAATATAGTTTTTTTTTGCTAAATTGTTCCTCTTTTTTTGCTTATAGCGGTGATCAGAAATGATGCAGAGGTGATCAAATACCACCAAAAGAAAGATCTATTTGTGGGAAAAAAAGGACACAAATTATGTTTGGGTACAACGTCGCACGACCGTGCAATTGTCAGTTAAACTTGAACTTAACTTGAAACAAAGAGGCTTTTATTTTGAGCAAGCAAATCAAAATAAGGCTTCCAGCAGCACACAGAAATGAAACCACAAAGGAAAGTCTGCTTATCTTAAACACAAAGTAAACGTAAAAGTACAAAGGCACATACAGTTTGTGGACGGGACTTCACCCCAGGGTTTTAGCACAGTTCTTATAGGCTATTTTAGCAGCGTTCAGCAAACTCACAGCTCTCCATAAACAGGTGTGTCCACACAGCACCACCTCTAACACTACTTCCTGTCTTTAACCCATCCAGATCCGTGCTATAGCCAAAGTACGGCTCCAGCGCGGATCTGAAATACCGGGTGGACGTCCATGGACGTCCTGGCCATGTGCGCGCTCCTAGCGCGCACTCACAGGCGGCGGCGACTCGCGCACGCCCCCGCCGCATGCTGCGTGGCCGTGCCCGCGGGTCGGGCAGACTCGATGTCCGCCCGAGACCCGCGATCCCCTGTCAGACCTGCAGAACGGGGAACCGCCGATGTAAACACGGCGGTTCTCCGTTCTGTGACAGGGGACATACCAGATCTACTGATCCCTGTCACTGGGATCAGTTAGATCTGTTATGTCCCAACCAGCCCTGGCCCCCCCACAGTTAGAACACACCCAGGGAACATTTTTAACCCCTTCACTGCCCCCTGCAGGTTAACCCCTTCACTGCCAATGACATTTATACAGTAATCAGTGAACATTTAAATTTCTGATCGCTGTATAAATGTCATTGGTCCCAAAAAAGTGTCAAAAAAGTCCGACATGTCCGCCCCAATATCGCAGTCCTGATAAAAATCGCAGATCGCCGCCATTACTAGTAAAAAATAAATAAATAATAAAAACGCCATAAATCAATTCCCATAGTTTGTAGACTCGATAACGTTTGCGCAAACCAATCAATATACGCCTATTGCGATTTTTATTTACCAAAAATATGTAGAAGAATATAAATCGGCCAAAACTGTTGAATCATTTTTATTTTTTAATTTTTTTTTGATATTTATTATAGCAAAAAGGAAAAAATATTGGGTTTTTTTCAAAATCATCTCTCTTTGTTTGTTTATAGCGGCGATCAGAATTGACGCAGAGGGGATCAAATACCACCAAAAAAAACCTCTATTTGTGGGGAAAAAAAATTATATAAATTTAGTTTGGGTACAACGTCGCATGAACGCGCAATTCTAGTTCAAAATGCGACAGCGCTGAAAGCCAAAAATTGGTCTGGGCAGGAGGGGGGTTTAAGTGCCCAGTAAGGAAGTGGTTAAGAGCTGCTGCCTGGAGGCCCTTAACCCTGTGTGTGCTGGAGTCCCCTGTAGTCAGGAGTGGAGGCCCTTTTCCCATCCAAAGATCACTTCAGGGCCTCCGAAATTCCGGGTCCCAAGTATCTCTCTATTAAAACAGAGAGAACTGCGAGTCAGTCCTCTCTTTACTATGGCTATCCCTGGAATTTCTCACCCATCTCGGGTGACCCCTGCCCTGAGCACTTCCACACTATGCTTAAAGGGACCATAAACCAAACATTGGTGCTATATAGCACCCATCCAGAACCCAACCTTGATGTTCTGTACATTATATACAATTGTGCTCATAAGTTTACATACCCTGGCAGAATTTGTGATTTCTTGGCCATTTTTCAGATAATATGAATGATAACATAAAAACTTTTCTTTCACTCATGGTTAGTGTTCGGCTGAAGCCATTTATTATCAGTCAACTGTGTTTACTCTTTTTAAATTATAATGACAAGAGAAACTACCCAAATGACCCTGATCAAAACTTTACATACCCCAGTTCTTAATACCATGTATTGCCCCTTTAACATCAATGATAGTTTGAAGTCTTTTGTGGTATTTGTGGATGAGGCTTTTTATCTTCTCTGATGGTAAACTTACCCATTCCTCATAGCAAAAAACTTCCAGTTCCTGGAAATTCTTGGGCTGTCTTGCACGAACTGCACGTTTGAGATCTCCCCAGAGTGGCTCAATGATATTGAGGTCAGGAGACTGAGATGGCCACTTTAGAACCTTCACTTTATTCTGCTGTAGCCAATGACAGGTCGACTTGGCCTTGCGTTTTGGATCCATGTCATGTTGAAATGTCCAAGTACGTCAGCTTCCTGGCTGATGAATGCAAATGTTCCTCCTGTATTTTTTGATAACATACTGCATTCATCTTGCCATCAATTTTGACCAAATTTCTTGTGCCTTTGTAGCTCACACATCCCCAAAACATCAGCGATCCACCTCTGTGTTTCACAGGCCTTGTTGACTCCTTTCCAAATGTAGCATTTATGGTTGTGGCCAAAAAGCTCAATTTTGGTCTCATCAATGACTTTGTGCCAAAATGTTTGGGGCTTATCTCTGTGCTGTTTGGCGTATTGAAAGCAGGATACTTTGTGGCATTTGCATAGTAATGGCTTTCTTCTGGCGACTCGACCATGCATCCCATCTTTCTTCAAGTGCCTTCGTATTGTGCATCTTGAAACAGCCACACCACATGTTTTCAGAGAGTCCTGTATTTGCATCCTGAACAATTTTCCTGGCAGTTGTGGCTGAAATTTTAGTTGGTCTACCTCACCGTGGTTTGGTTTCAACAGAACCCCTCATTCTCCACTATTTAATTAGAGTTTGAACACTGATGATTTCCATTCTCAATTCCTTGGATATTTTTTTATCTCCCTTTCCTGTTGTGTACAGTTCAACTACCTTTTCCCGCAGATCCTTTGACAATTCATTTGCTTTCCCCATGACTCAGAATCCAGAAATGCCAGTGCAACACTGGATAAAAGATGCAAGGGTCTGTCAGGAGTCCTGAAAATCATTGACCTTTTATACACACACACTAATTACAAGCAAACAGATCACAGGTGAGGATGGTTACCTTTAATAGCCATTCAAACCCCTTTGTGTCAACTTGTGTGCATGTTATCAGGCCAAAATCACCAGGGTATGTAAACTTTTGATCAGGGTCATTTGGGTAGTTTATGTTGTCATTACGATTTAAAAAGAGTAAACACTGGGGATTGGTAATAAATGGCTTCAGCCAAATACTAACCATGACTGAAAGAAATATTTTTGTGTTATCATTCATATTCTCTGAAAAAATGGCCAAGAAATCATAAATTCTGTCAGGGTATGTAAACTTAGGAGCACAACTGTATACACTGATCAGCTGTAACATTATGATTATCCACCTAATACTGACTAGGTCCCCCTTTTGCCGCTAAAACAGCACTGACCTGTCATGGCATAGACTCCAATAGAAGGTAGGCTGTGGTATTTTGCACCAAGCCATCTGCAGCAGATCCTTTAAGCCCATGGATCGGACTTGTTTTTCCAGCACATCCCACAGATACTCAATGGATTGAGATCTGGAGAATTTGGAGGCAAAGTTAACACCTCAAACTCATTGTTGTGTTTCTCAATTCGTTCTTGAACAATTTTTGCAGTGTGGGAGGGTGCATTATTCTGGTCTAAGAGGCCACTGCCATCAGAGAATACTGTTTCCAAGAAGGGGTGTACTTGGTCATCACCAATGAATAAGTAGGTGGTACATGTCAAAGTAAACTTCCATATGAATGTCAGGACCAAGGTTTCCCAGCAGAACATTGCTAAAAGCATCACCCTACCTCCACTGGCTTGCCTTCTTTCTCTCCTGCATCCTGGTGCCATCTGTTCCCCAGGTAAGTGATGCACCCAGCCATGCACATGATGTAAAAGAAAATGTGATTCATCAGGCCAGGCCACCTTCTTCCATTGCTCCACAGTCCAGTTCCGATGCTCACGTGCCCAGAACTGCATTCCAGGCAGGTTGGATAACTCCTATAGGGCCTTTTGCTGATAATACCTGTTTGTACATTGGAAGTGTTTATACTATTATTAATCCTTTTTTATGTAAATCTTGTATTATACTGGTGTGCATTCACTTTGAGTAGATCACCAGTTAATTTCCCAGAAAGGGAATCCCCTTTGTTCACTGTACTCGGTGAAGGCACTGACAACTTTATTATCAACCCAACTCTTCTAATTTAACAAAGTTTCTGGTTCTCTTATTTAGCTGCAGGTTTAGAGCAATATCCTGTTTGGGGAGGGCCAATTCTCACAACCCCCAAAAGAGGAGGGTCTACATAAGTAAAGAAACAAATGTTTTTTTGTAATTGCCTTATCCTTCCGGAGCTAAGCATTCACCCAAGCTTTGTACAGTGTGTACATCTTGTTTTTCAAACTGCCATCAGCAGCTTTTATCAAGATATGGCATTCTGCCTTCCTCATGATTTTTTCTGGTGAATAATTTCTTGCCTAAGATCTGATAAATGTATTAACCATTTGACAACATTTTAATATAAAACATTACTTCTATCATACCATGTTAACATGCCTTAGCATTCAAACTGTTCTTCTTGCTAGAGCTTGATATATATTCTGTATAGAAAAAAGTTTATTGTTGAGGAACAGGGCAGCTTTCAGAACTGCTCTGATGGAGATTCAAAACTGGGTGGAGAAGCAGTTTGTTTTCTTGTTGAGACCAGTTATCACTTAATGCATGATACATCATGCTGGCAGCCAAATGAGACCAAATGATCTGGGATATTTCAATAACAAAGTAGGTTCAAAAAATAACATTTATATTGTCACAGTGGGTGGTGTCTGCAGGCTGTGGATAAATGTCTCTATATTTTGCTCAATCTTTGTTTTACAATTTGTAAATACCACAACGTTTTTAGATTTTTGTATCTTCTTAAAGCGGAGTTCCACCCAAAAATGGACCTTCTGCTTTAAGGGAAGGTGACCCCCTGACATGCCACAATTGGAATGTCATTTTTTGGGGGGTGGGGGAACGGGGACCCTGTTTTCACAGGGTCCTAGGTCCACTTCCTCTCCTGGCACCGCGGATCAGGAAGGAAGTTCACCTTCCCCCACCCCGCCCGGCAATCTTCTGGGACACATCACAGGTAACAGAAGATACACCGGCCATTCACAGTGTGCAGCGCGACCCGCACATAAGATACGCAGTGCGCGCCCCGGTTTTGAAGCCAAACCTGGGCGCCCACACTTGTGATGTCAGCTCCGCATGGAGGAGGGGGAAAAGAGCAATGCTGCTGGTGACTGCATTGCTGGAGCTCGGAACAGGTGAGTGTCCGATTATTAAAAGTCAGCTGCTACACTTTTTGTGACTACTGACTTTTAATAAGGTGGAACTCTGCTATAAGTTTCAAGTGTTATCCAGAGAAGTACTGTTCAACTCTTGCATGGTTACAATTTTACAGTAATACTTTGGTCTTAGTGGTCACTTAAGGTCCGTACACACAATGCAAAATTTTGTACAGGAATGTTTGTACAACAACCGATCGTCCGAAATTTTTACCGTTAGTATGGTCTTTTCGAGAGCCGATTTTGATTTTTCGGACGACAAAAGCTGAATGTGCAGACTATAAAATTTTTTCCGTATGTGAACTTAACCTCCAATTTTTGTATCATTAGTACGGTTTTTGTATGAAAAAAATTGTAAGAGCAAGACTACGCATGCTCAGAAACTAAAAAATACATACATAGCTATTGAACACATTATGTCACTTCTGACGTTGAATTCGGTCATACGAGAATTTTGATATGGTTAGTAACCTCTTCACTTTACACATGAGACAAGCATCCAACAAAAACGAACGTTCGGTGGTCGGAAAATCTAAGCGTGTGTACGTGCTTAACTCTCTGTTAGTGTTGAGCGAACCCGGACTGTAACGTTCGGGTCCGTACCGAACTTTCGGGTGTCCGTGGCACGGACCCGGACCCGGACATTTCAAAAATCGTTCGGGTTCGGTCCGGGGTTCTGCTATTTTACTCCACGTGTTGAGAAGCTGCAGGGCAGCCAATCAACAAGTGTTTCACTGGTTTGCCCTTAGAAGCCATCACAGCCATGCCTACTAATGGCATGGCTGTGATTGGCCGGTGCATCATGTGACCCAGCCTCTTTATAAGCTGGAGTCACAGTGCTGCAGTCACGTGCTCCTTGGGTTAGTGTAGGGAAAGGTAGCTGACTGCGTGAGGGACAGATTTGAGACATTTTAAGACCTGATCCTGCATCCTGAGATAGATTACTTTACTACTGCTGTCTGTGCTGTT
>BLSH010110062.1:725239-747847 GCA_018402905.1 Glandirana rugosa
CACGCAAATGTAACGACCAAATTTTTTTAAAAACCTTTATGATGTAAACGCCGGTCGTCACACTTTTTATTTTTGTGCAAGAAATGCACCGTTGGCCGCAAATGTAGTATTTAGAATATTTTTTTTTTTAAACCAGCAATGTAGACACACTTTTTATTTTTGAGCAAGAAATACACTGCTGGCCGCAAATGTAGTATTTCCAAAAATTTTTTTAAACCAGCAATGTAAACGCACTTTTTATTTTTGTGCAAGGAATGCACCGCTGGCCGCAAATGTAGTATTTAGAATTTTTTTTTTTTTAAACCAGCAATGTAGACGCACTTTTTATTTTTGTGCAAGAAATGCACCGTTGGCCGCAAATGTAGTATTTAGAATATTTTTTTTTTTAAACCAGCAATGTAGACACACTTTTTATTTTTGAGCAAGAAATGCACCGCTGGCCGCAAATGTAGTATTTAGAATATTTTTTTTTTAAAACCAGCAATGTAGACGCACTTTTTATTTTTGTGCAAGAAATACACCGCTGGCCGCAAATGTAGTATTTCAAAATTTTTTTTTAAACCAGCAATGTAGACGCACTTTTTATTTTTGTGCAAGGAATGCACCGCTGGCCGCAAATGTAGTATTTAGAATTTTTTTTTTTTAAACCAGCAATGTAGACGCATTTTTATTTTTGTGCAAGAAATGCACCGCTGGCCTCAAATGTAGTATTTAGAATATTTTTTTTTTTTAAACCAGCAATGTAGACACACTTTTTATTTTTGTGCAAGAAATGCACTGCTGGCTGCAAATGTAGTATTTAGAATATTTTTTTTTAAAAAAAACAGCAATGTAGATGCACTTTTTAATTTTGTGCAAGAAATGCCCCGCTAGCCACAAATGTAATATTTTGCACACAAAAAAATTTTTTTTACTTGTCTAACTGCAATGTAAAAGCAATATTTAAACATGCCAAAATGTTGCCAACTGAACTAACAGAACACTATTAAAGTAGTGTCCCTAAAACACAAGCAGTTGCAAGTGCACTGCACTTGCAAAAATGGCTGCAAACGCCCACCTAACAAACAGAAAAATTGCTTAGGTTTTATATGAGGCACTTTGCTTAGCAAACAAAATGTACTCTAGCAAACAAAAATCTCCTCTAGCACCCACCCACCAATAAATCACTGTTTTTAACAGATTTTCTAAAGCTAATCTGTCCCTCACAGCAGCAGCATCCTCTCCCTACAATAGTATGAGATGATTTTCTAAAGCTAATCTGTCCCTCACAGCAGCAGCAGCAGCATCATCTCCCTACACTAGTATGCGATGATGTGACATGCAGCACTACCTGACTCCAGCTTATATATCACATGATGCACTGGCCAATCACAGCCATGCCATTAGTAGGCATGGCTGTGATGGCTTCTAAGGGCAAACAAGTGAAATGCTTGTTGATTGGCTGCCCTGCAGCTATTCAACAAGCGCAAAAAAGGCACGAAAAAATACCAGAACCCCGAACCCGGACTTTTTCTCAAATGTCCGGGTTCGGGTCACGGACACCCTAAAGTCCGGTACGAACCCGAACTCAACTCTACTCATGATACATTAGTGTGATGGTCAGTGGGAAGAATGCTCCTTACACTTGTGGTCATTGGGAAGCATTACTACCTTAGCTAAAAAGATCAATGGTGTCAATGGGAACTTATCTGAGAGGCAGAATTTGCTCATTACTCAAGGAAACTCCAGCAACCTCTGGAGGAACCCTAGAGTTCCATGGAACCCTGGTTGAGAAACCCTGCCTTAGCATCTCTAGAGAAAGCCATTGTTCATTTTCAAGAAAGTGCCAGGTCTGCCTCCCTGCATGTCGGCTGTTACTTACTTGAGGGTCTAGACCCGGGGAGAACTGTGTGTTCCCAATAATAGGAAACATAGGTGAGTCAGCTGTGGATAAAGAGTGCTGTCTGTATGCCTACACGCCCACTCTGAGAGTTTTTCCCACAAGGGGGTGTGATTTCAGAGAGGATGGTAAGTGTTTGTAACACCAAATAGCGCTGTTAGGAATAAGAATCTGCAATCTGGAAATGACTGTGTGCCTATGCGCGTGCCTTTGCGCTGGAAACAGTGCCAACAGCTGTATTTAGGCTAGCTACACCCAGCAGCCAGTGCTGTCTGATCTGCAGCATTTGTGTGGGTGTTCCTGAGCAACCTGACTCTGATACCTGTTCCTGTGACCCGGCTTGTCCCGACCCTGCTCTGATCTCCGCCTGCACTGACCTTGGCTATCCACGACCACTCTCCTGCCTGCTCCCTTGTACCTCTGCCGCCAGCCAGTTAACGAACTCTGCCTGTGCCCGGCCACTCTTCCGTCTGACCCTCCTGTACTGCACCGCCAGCCTGCTACCGACCCGGCCTGTACCACCATTCTATTCAACTAGCACGAGTCCGGAAGCACCTCTTCAGTTGCCACCGGTGACCATCTCAACCCTCGTGCCATCCTCACTCCTGAGCCTCCTGTCTGCTCTACCAGGGGTTCACGAATCAGGGTCGCAAGAGAGGTTACTTCTGCATAAGTCAGACTCCACCACCAGGTGGCCCTGTAGCGGCACTCTGGTCTGGGCCTGTTCAATCTGTGTCCCTAAGCTTGGCATGAAAATGGCGACACCAGTCAATTATTCTAGCAAGATGCGCCAAGCCACCATAGAATTTGGAAAGGGACATCAAGTGAATAGGGCTTGTATTTGTCTGAAATAGTGTAAAGGGATCAAGATTGGGAGCGCTCGGAACAGTTATAGAAATTTAGGTAGTATACACATTTTAAGGAGGTTGCACCTGCCAAACCAAGAATGGAGGCCTTTGTGCCAAGTCTCCATGAGGATGCGCGTTTTAGTTAGCAGGGGTGAAAAGTTTAAGGTATATGTGCAAGAAAGATCCGATGGGACGAGGGAGTAATTTAAAGCAATATCTGTCCATTTAAAGTTAAAGTTGGATTGTAATGAGGAAAGGAGTGTGGGGGGCAGTTCTACTACCATGGCCTCTGACTTACCGTAATTGATTTTTTAGGTTGGAAAGAGCACCATATATTTCAAAGGTTTGGCAGTGAAATAGTTGGGTTCGTCAAGGAGAAGAGAAGGTCGTCTGCATATGCCGAAACCTTGTGTTGGATGTCGCTGATCACAATACCCTGGATATCAAGATTAGCTCTGATTTTGCAGAGAAATGGCTCTATGGACAAGGCAAATAGTAGGGGGGATAACGGACATCCCTGCCTAGTCCCATTCGTGATCGGGAAGGAGTCTGATAGGACCCCGTTGGCTTTAACCTGAGCTGAGGGGGAGGAGTAAACTTGTGCAATCCAATTTATTATGGTGTCTCCTAGTCCCATGCGGCGAAGGACCGCAAACATCAATTTCCAATCGACTCAATCGAATGTTTTTTCAGTGTCCGTACCAACCAAAACGCTGGGCGTGTGAGTCTGCTTGGGAACATATATTAGGTTTAGGACTTTAATCGTATTATCTCTGGCCTCCCTGGTGGGGATAAAGCCCACTTGATCCAAGTGGATCAAGTTTGTAAGTGATGAGATAATCAAGTTGTCAGGATCCATGTGAACAGTTTAAGGTCTATGTGTAAGAGGGAAATCGGCCTGTAATTTCCACAGTGTGTCGGGTCTTTTCCTTCCTTTGGGATTATGGAGATTTGTGCTCTCAATGTGTCTCTGGGTAGGACCGCTTCTGTCCCTAGTTAGTTAAATAAGTCTACCATATGAGGGCCAAGGATCGGGAGTAGGGTCTTATAGTATTACACGGTGAGGCCATCGGGGCCCGGGGCCTTGTCTGGCTTGGTCGCGCTAATTGCTTGTTCCAGTTCCTCCATCTTTATAGGGGCATCTAATTCATCTCTTATTTTTAGAGGCAAAGAGGGGATTTGTGAATGAGAACGTCAATCGAGGCGTGGGAACACGTCAGGACAGGTAAGTTATAAAGAGTCTCGTAAAAGTCTCTAAACCTGCTGGTGACTTGCTTAGGGAGAGTGGCTTTAGGGTTTAGTGGTGCCATAATATGAGGGATATACGTTTGCATCTTATGGTCCCTGATTGTTCTAGCTAGAATCTTCCCGCATTTGTCTCCGGATTCATATGAGATCTGGCGGCATTTTTGTAACGCTGCTTTGGCCTTATATAGAAGGAGGTCGTTGATTTGAATGCAGATGGACCTAAGATCCGCCTCTAAGGAAGGAGCGGGGGAGTGTTTGTGTTGAGCTTATATTGTATGAAGCTTGGTGAGAAGTTGTTCTTAATGTTTTTCCCGCTCCCTTTTAATCCATGTGCCATGTTTGATAAGAATGCCTCTAATAACTGGCTTATGAGCTTCTCATATCATGCCTGGGTCACAGTCTGAGGTTGTGTTTGTTTGAAAGTAAAAGTGTAGCTCCTTGGTCACTTCTGGTAGAATTTCTGGTATTTGCAAAAGACTCTCATTTAGCCGCCAGAAGCAAGATCTGGAAGAGGGAACGTCAGATAGCGTGTAAGTTAGGAAGATGGGAGCATGATCTGATCATGTCCTAGAACCGATGGAAGTTTTGTGCACCGTGTGAAGTTGACCATGAGGGATCAAAAAATAGTCTATACTCGTGTAGACTTTGTGGGGGGACGAATAAAACGTATAATCCCACTGACCTGTGTGCTGCAACCGCCACACATCGATCAGTTGACTCTTATGGAGAAGCTGTGCAATACACTTGTGGGAGGCAGTGGAGACAGAGGAAGAGTCCGAAGACGTGTCTACCATGGGGACTAAGGGGATGTTAAAATCCCCTCCTAAGATCAGCTGTCCGTCTTGGAAGAACGAGAGCTTGTCCGAAGAAACGTGTCCTGGCGCTCATTCGGCGCATAAATTGTCACCAAAGTCAGTCGCACGTCACCCAGGAGGCCCTTAATAAACACAAAATGTGTATTAGAGTGTCCCTAATTTACTGGATAGGAGAATAGAGACCCCTCTGGATTTAGATTTGTTAGTAGAATGATATGCTAGAGGGTAAAATTTGTTTTGCATAATAGGAAATGTATTTTCATTGAAATGAGTTTCTTGAATAAATGCTACGTCTGCACGGTTACGTTTTAAGTCATTCATGAACATACGCCGCTTTTCTGGTACGTTGAGACCCTTCACATTTATATATATACCGGGGCATCTTTAAATGTCTCCCCCTGGTGTTTTCCCCAGCAGCATGGGTGGAGTGAAACAAGGAAACAATTATAGATGGGGGGGTGCCGCCTGCACATACAGCTTCTTTCTCGTTTTGGGTCCCAGCAGAACTGCCCCCCTAATCAGCTTGGTGGAAAACGAAGAACGGAAGGCCCGTCTCCCATCATAAACATACAGAGAATGAGGCCCCCCATCTCCCGGTCCAAATAAAGAATCATCTTCCAAGAATCACTTGGGGGGATTGTAAACCTCCTCTCCCATAATGAGACCCCCAGCATACTGCCAGACGACTTGCACCTATACATACATCATGTAAATAACTGATATAGCAAACTTTTATAATGAACGGCATATCAGGTGCCCGGAGGAGGGGACAATTAAAGGGGATGGGGGTGTCAGAAGGTCTCAATAGTCATCTGAAGATACAAAGCCCTTCATCCCAGGAGTTCTCCGCTCCTGGGGGCTTCCCTCGCCTACAGTGTGATAGTTGGTAGTTCAGATCCCATCGGGATCGGTGGCCATCTCCTGCCCTCCCCCAAAGAGGGAGGGTGAGAGGGGAACATTGAAGGTTCAAATCTCCATTCGGTGGCTATTTGTAGAGGGGCAAGCACCCCAGTGAGAGCCGACTACCTGGGGTCCCTGTACAGGGGATGTCAGCTCAGGGGGGTCAGCATAGATAAGGGAGCCAAAAAATGGTTCTTATCATATAACCATAAAGGGTAACTACACCCAGGATCACAGGGACAGTAGAGTCTCAAGATCACTCATTTGCATCCTATCTCAGCGGTTAGGGGATGGCTTAGTGTCCAGAAGGTGTAAGCTCTAGGTGCAGCAGCATAAGCAAGCTGTCCCGCTGCAGGGGTCAGTGAAATCAAAGTAATATCCCATTCCAGCAGGGGGGAAACCAAAGGGACCCGAGCTTGTTCATGCCAGTGATGCCAGAGGGGATGATCCAGTAGGGCTGGGGCCAACCTGGGTGCTCAGGTCTGCCATCAGGGGGAGAGCCTAGCGCGTGAGATAGAGTGCATATAGCCAGAACAGATAAGGTCTGTGTCCATGTGGGACTGGGGGGGATAGCGCATCAGTGACAACAGTTCGGCAAAGTAACAAGTGGGGTAGTGAGGAAAGTCACGTGGGGCCTACGGAGTGCGGGCCATGGATCTCCACCATTGTCTTTACGGTTTAGTTTGATGGTTGCTGCAGGGCGTCGCGGTTCCAGGTTGGCGTGGGGGCCACAGGAGAAAAATAAGTCAGTCGGGCACTTCGATGGGTTCCACATCCAGGAATGCAAAGAAGGCCGGCAGGTCTCCCGGTGAGCGGAGAGTGAAGGAGCGCTGATCTTTCCTGAAGGTGACCGAGAGCGGATAAGCCCAACGGTACGTGGCATCTTGCTGTCTGGCTAAGTCTAGCACCGGCCTGAGCATGGCACGCCTCTGCAAGGTGGCTCGGGACACATCAGGTAGGATTTTGACGGTCGCTCCATCAAGGTCAATTTTCCCCGCTTCCCACCCTCTGCGAAGGATATTTTCTTTGTGGGAAAAGTGGTTTTCATGTGACTTTACCTCACTGATTCATAGATAAGAACAGAACAAGATCAGTAATCAATGGTCCAGATGCGTATTGTAAAGATCACATCTCAAACAATGTCAGTGCCTGTTTCAAACCACACAGGACCTTTTTATCTGGCATGTCACATGCCTGGCAAAGAGGTTCTTGGTGTCCTCGAAATGTTGCACTGCACCTTTTGTGATGTGGTCGCTACAATAAATGTCTGAACCATTGAATACAGATCCATGGTGTTCTGATGACATATCGTCTTACTCATGTGTTCACACCAGCTAGCCTGCTGGCAGTTGCTCTAGCACCCTTTTACTATAGACCTTGCCCAGGAACATATGCGATGGGAATATATTGTAAGCTACTGATTCATTGGGACCACCTATATCCCTTTGAAGTTATTCCCAATGCACACCAAGAACAGTTTCAGCAACCCTCCCTTCCACATGTCGTGTAAGACATTTTATTATTCATCTCTATAGATGCCAGGCATCCTATTGTTGCATTATCTTAGACGTAGTCTGTTTCTGACATGTTCTGAGTATTTTTAAGCACATTGGTAAGTTTTAATAAATGTATGTATAATTCATTTGAAATTCTTTCAAGCAGAGTAGTAAAAAGAAAGTCCTTTTTTGGAAATGCACAAAACTAATAAATAATGGCTTCCAGTCAGAAATACTTGAACGCTTTAGGGTGCCAAGCAGTAAATTAAACCACAATGACATGATTACTTGTGAAAAATTGAAAAGTACATTCTATTTTGCCCAGGATACATTTCATTAATTTCACACGCTGTGGCATTTCACTGTGTTTTTCTTTGGTTTCCTAAAGTATGACATGTGGTTGCCAACCAGTTGTTTTGTGTGGTTATGGTTACACTGGTAACACAAACGTGTGTTAGCTACGGCATTGCTAATTTGTTTCGGGAGAAATACATAGAAGATTATTTTATTATTTGGTTTCTATTAACCCATACCAGAAATATTCACATTTGATACTTAAAAGGAGTTCAAAGTACAGCAAAAGCATTACACCATACTTACTCAGTCAAATACCTCCCCAAGCAACTCAAGTAATACCTAAGAAATGGAAATTTTTGTGCTAAATTTATATCTGAACATGCATACCAGTGGCCAAACCACTGCTTATAATAACTGATGAGTTCCTAACTCCAAAAGATTTTCTCAGTACATTTTCTTTCATCCAGTATCATATCCAGTGCCCTGAGATATTTTGAAGTTTTTTGTTGTTTTTTGGCACAAGTGATGTAAAAGACCACACGCATACTTTTAGTCTACATCCAATTAAGTGATGCAGTTTATTTATTTTACTCAATCATATAACTGTTTTTCCATAACACTTTACAGAGAGCGTTGAACCATTCACATCAGTTTAAGACTCAAAAGAAGGCTATAGTCTAATGTCTTTACCAGAGCTTTACATGCAGTATCTCACAAAATGAGTACACCCCTCACATTTTTGTAAATATTTTATTATATATTTTCATGTGACAGCACTAAAGAAATGACACTTTGCTACAATGTAAAGTAGTGAATGTACAGTTTATCTTGGTCTCGTCAGACCACAGGACATGGTTTCAGTAATCCATGTTCTTCAGCAAACTGTCTGTGGGCTCTCTTGTGCATCATCTTTAGAAGAGGCCTCCTTCTGGGATGACAGCCATGCAGACCAATTTGATGCAGTGTGCGGAGTATGGTTTGAGCTCTGACAGGCTGACCTCCCACACCTTCAACCTCTGCAACAATGCTGGTAGCACTCATACGTCTATTTTCCAAAGACAACCTCTGGATATGACACTGAGCACCAGCACTCAACTTCTTTGGTTGACCATGGTGAGGCCTGTTCTGAGTGGAACCTGTCCTGTTAAACCACTGTATGGTCTTGGTCACCGTGCTGCAGCTCAGTTTCAGGGTCTTGGCAATCTTCTTATAGCCTAGGCCATCTTTATGTAGAGCAACAATTCTTTTTTTTCAGACCCTCAGAGTTCTTTGCCATGAGGTGCCATGTTGAACTACCAGTGACCAGTATGAGAGAGTGAGAGCGATAACACCAAATTTAACACACCTAAGACCCTGTAACACTAACGAGTCACATGACACCAGGGAGGGAAAATTTGGACATTTTCACTTAGGAGTGTGCTCACATTTGTTGCCAGCGGTTTAGACATTAGTGGCTGTGTGTTGATTTATTTTGAGGGGGCAGCAAATTTACACTGTTATACAAGCTGTACACTACTACATTGTAGCAAAGTGTAATTTCTTCAGTGTTGTCACATGAAAGATATAATAAAATATTTACAAAAATGTGAGGGGTGTACTCACTTTTGTGAAATACTGTACATAGTAGAACTAACCTACTGGCTTTTGGGTTGTTTGAGGAAACTGAAGACACTTGAATGCAGAGAGAACATATTGATTCCACAAGGATGATTGTCCTTGATAAATATCAAACTCTGAATCTTAAATTGTAACAAGAAGTGTCCTAGTCAATTGGCCACTGTAATGCACTGAACTACAGTTCAAGTGGATGATGAAATCTCCTCACAATGTGCAATATGGATAAGTGTAGCGCTCCCCTTTGAATGGGCCGCTGAAGATAGACAGGTTCTCTTGAAAAGTAAAGAGGCTGTTGGTAACTTAAGCACATGTCCACATACACTGATAATTATGGTTCAGTCTGGGAGACTTTATTTAGGATTTATTGCTGAAGAACTGTAACAGAAGAGGTGTGTAGGGTCAAGGGATACTGTAAAATGATCAGTAATCACAGTAGGAAGATTAACTTTCTTTTAGGCTAGCTTCACACTGATGTGGTGCGTTTTTAGTGAGTTTTGTAGTGCAATTTGAAGGATGTCAAATGCATTTCACTATGCGATTTGGATGCAACTGCAAATTCTATTTGATGGCCTGGTCTCTCTCTCTCTCTCTCTCTTTCAAGCACCATGGAACCACAGTGCTGATTACTTGAAAACGCACTGGAATCACACTGTATTTGAACACCTATGCTTTTTCAGTGCAAATTCCATTCAACTACATGGAGGTCATAATAGCACTGCGTCGCATCAAACATGCACAGGACACTTTTTGAAAATGCATTGTGTATGGTCTGCATGTGTGTGAATGCCCTCTATAATAAAACATTATTTCACTTTTCATGCGATTCAATGCATTCTGAAATAGATCCAAAATTGCATCAGTGTGAAACAGAGCTTGGTCTACCCAAGAGCAGCTTTTCTGGGGGTAGCAGGGTATGGCTATTACTAGTTGCTAGGGCATTACACTAAGATCATTTTTTACCATGAGAGTTCCAGGAGAAATCAGGAAATCATAGCTTAATTTGCAATATTTTATTTATTTAGTTTATCTATTTTATTAAAGATAAATGTGAACAATGCTGTTGGTAAGTGGCAGCTCAGCCTATTCATGAACTGTCTACTTTATCTAGAAAAGAGTTGCAGTTTTTCAGTATTTTAATAAATGACCTGAAAGAACACTTTTCTACGTCAGTTATGGCAATGCTCTGCTCTTTTGGTTGGAAAGAGACATCCCTATTCAAGTTGCAAAGTGCACGTTCATTATCTGTGTTATTCAAGCACTCAACCTTAAAATGTTTATACAAATATTCTCTCCCAGTTTAATTTCCCAGGTCCCAACAATAACTTTGGATTATACGGATGACATTTGTGTTCACTAAGGCTGGCCATACACGATTCAAACCATTAGTTGGCAGGCTGAATGTACCAATTTGTTTGATCAATCAACATGGGCACAACCAGCCTGTTGGATACTCTTGCAATTATTGCAACCGGCTGCTATAGGCGCTAGTGATAATCACTGTCTTCTCCTGGCGGGAACAGCTTCCCCAGCCCACTCCCGCCACCCATGGGAGAAGACAATGGTCCAGCAGGAGGGCTTCTTCTGTCAACGCTGCCTGTGTTGATGGAGGAATCATGCAAATTTCTTTCCTGCAACCCGTGGTTTCAGGAAAGAAATTCACACCGTCTATGGCCTGCCTCAGCAAGCATCAAATGCTCACATAACTGAAGGCAATGTCAATCGAATTTTTAGTGACTGCAAACCTGTGAAAAAGTCACTATCTGGCTTATTTGTGCCCTCCTCAACCCCACTTAATCTTATCTTAAGGTTACATTAACATGCAAATAGTTTTTTTTTTTGGATTGTTGCACTGTAGCACTGAAAGTGGACTAAAGCTTTCTTACAGTAAAACACTGAAAAGTATCATTATAATCATTCAACTCTGTTGATTATATTTTGTGCTAAAATATGTGGGCAAATTACAATTATTAAACAATGAATTGGGAAAAAGCACATGAAAATGCATTTTTCTCTAATTTAATCTACTGTAGTATTTTCCGAATAAAGGCAAGAAAATAGAAATGTATGTATCCAAATGTGCTACCACATAAACACCCTATCTGTCCCAAAACCAAGATATAGTATACAAAGGGATGGACCACAAATGCTAAAAAGTATAATGCGTGGAACCAAGACACCGCCAAAAATGAAAAAAAAAAAAAAGACTCTAGGACTCAATGGGGTTTAGGTAGAAAAATCCCCGGGGACTCAAGCCAATACATTTTTGCTAATCTTAACCTTAATCTTCACAGTGTGTACTGATCCACTCCTCTTATTCACTGTGTATGTCTATATCTTGAACTTTTGTCATCTTTCCATCTATCTGTTATGACTCTTGGACAATATTTCTGCACAGAGTACAATAATTCTATAAGGGAGTTAGTTCTCAAAAAGCAATGCATACATTAGGAGTTGAATACAATTCAGCCTGTCACCTAAGGCAAATATAAAACAAGTTATGAATAAAAATATTTATACAATTTCGAGGGGTTTTATATTTTAACTTTTTTTTGTTTTAGGTCACAATGGAAAATATTTTAACTACTTTTGTAAAGGAGCACAGAAAAAACATATCTAAACCACAACTACTATAGTGTTGCTCAGTAAACCAAACTAAAGACTCTCCAGACCAGCATACAAATATAATAGTAAACTTTGCACCGTAACTGAATGCTACTGTAAATTTGACTATGCATGGTGTTAAATCATCTTTAGGTAATATTTTCAATAAATGTCTTTTCAACCTCTTTCAGATGGGCATTCTGTCAGTTCCATTTGACCTGTAATTAGACAGATCAAAAATGGCCTGCAATGTATCCCTGTGGCACCTGGCTGTAAATGGACGTGTATCTGTTTTTATCCGGATCCGTTCAGGTTTGTTGGACTAAACGCCAAAAATGTACAGATGTGAATGAATATAAACAGACACATAATGTTAATACCCAGCTGCTCAAAAGGATTGCATAGGTTAATTTGTGCTTCATCACAAGGAATCGGAACTGTCACAGATGTGTATGGATCCCCTGCTGAGACAGAATAGAGGCACCTGTATACAGTGAGTACACCCCTCACATTTTTTAAAATATTTTATTCTATCTTTTCATGTGACAACACTGAAGAAATGACACTTTGCTACAATGTAAAGTAGTGAGTGTACAGCTTGTATAACAGTGTAAATTTGCTGTCCCCTCAAAACAACTCAACACAGCCATTAATGTCTAAAACACTGGCAACAAAAGTGAGTGCACCCCTAAGTGAAAATGTCCAAATTGGGCCCAATTAGCCATTTTCCCTCCCCAGTGTCATGTGACTTGTTAGGGTTACAAGGTCTCGGGTGTGAATGGGGAGCAGGTGTGTTAAATGTGGTGTTATCACTCTCACTCTCTTATACTGGTCACTGGATGTTCAACATGGTTCCTCATGGCAAAGAACTCTCTGAGGATCTGAAAAAAGAATTGTTGAATGTACAATAAAGATGGCCAAGGCTATAAGAAGATTGTGAAGACCCTGAAACTGAGCTGCAGCATGGTGGCCAAGACCATACTGCTGTTTAACAGGACAGGTTCCACTCAGAACAGGCCTTGCCATGGTCGACCAAAGAAGTTGAGTGCACATGCTCAGAGTCATATCAAGAGGTTGTCTTTGGGAAATAGACGTATGAGTACTGCCAGTTGCTGCAGAGGTTGAAGGGGTGGGGGCCCAGCCTGTTAGTGCTCAGAACATATGGCACACACTGCATCAAATTGGTCTGCATGGCTGTCGTCCCAGAAGGAAGTCTCTTCTAAAGAAGATGCACAAGAAAGCCCGCAAGCAGTTTTCTGAAGACAAGCAGACTAAGGACATGGATTACTGGAACCATGTCCTGTGGTCTGATGAGACCATGATAAACCTTTTTGATTTAGATGGTGTCAAGCATGTGGCGGCAACCAGGTGAGGAGTACAAAGACAAGTGTATCTTGCCTACAGTCAAGCATGGTGGGGGGAGTGTCATGGTCTGGGGCTGCCTGAGTGCTGCCGACACTGGGGAGCTACAGTTCATTGAGGGAACCATGAATGGTAACATGTACTGTGACATACTGAAGCAGAGCATGATCCCCTCCCTTTGAAGACTGGGCCGCATGGCAGTACTTCAACGTGATAACGACCCCAAACACACCTCCAAGACGACCACTGCCTTGCTAAAGAAAAAATGAAGTTGGCAGTGCAATCACGGGAGTGATTTGCTAAAGAAGCTGAGGGTAAAAGTTATGGACTGGTCAAGCATGTCTCTAGACCTAAACTCTATTGAGCATCTGTGGGGGATCCTCAAATGGAAGGTGGAGAAGCCTCTAACATCCACCAGCTCCGTGATGTCGTCATTGAGGAGTGGAAGAGGACTCCATTGGCAACCTGTGAAGCTCTGGTTAGAGATAGGGGAACGGTTTGGCCTTTCGTTGTGCGGTCGTTCGGCGAACATACGAACAAGTTTGACCGTTTGTTTGCCCTCCCCGGACCGACCACAATGCATTGCAGCTCTGAACAGTGCATTGCAAGCCCTGATTGGCTGAAGCAGTGAAAGCTTCAGCCAATCAGGGAACAGAGCACTGTCAGGCTCATGATTGTCATCATGACTTTATCCAATCATGGCTCATTCCCGCCCCACAGTATAAAAGTATTCTTTCAATGGCAGCCATTTTCAGTGTGATTTCGGCTGGAGAGATACAGTTGCAAGAAAAAGTATGTGAACCCTGTGGAATGATATGGATTTCTGCACAAATTGGTCATAAAATGTCATCTGATCTTCATCTAAGTCACAACAATAGACAATCACAGTCTGCTTAAACTAATAACACACAAAGAATTAAATGTTACCATGTTTTTATTGAACACACCATGTAAACATTCACAGTGCAGGTGGAAAAAGTATGTTAACCCTTGGATTTAATAACTGGTTGAACCTCCTTTGGCAGCAATAACTTCAACCAAACTTTTCCTGTAGTTGCAGATCAGACGTGCACAACGGTCAGGAGTAATTCTTGACCATTCCTCTTTACAGAACTGTTTCAGTTCAGCAATATTCTTGGGATGTCTGGTGTGAATCGCTTTCTTGAGGTCATGCTACAGCATCTCTATCGGGTTGAGGTCAGGACTCTGACTGGGCCACTCCACAAACATTAGACTAATGACATCTCCAAGAGCTAATTGGAGTGAGGTGTCAGCCAACTGGAGTCCAATCAATGAGATGAGATTGGAGGTGTTGGTTACAGCTGCCCTGCCCTATAAAAAACACACACCAGTTCTGGGTTTGCTTTTCACAAGAAGCACTGCCTGATGTGAATGATGCCACGCACAAAAGAGCTCTCAGAAGACCTACAATTGAGAATTGTTGAATTGCATAAAGCTGGAAAGGGTTATAAAAGTATCTCCAAAAGCCTTACTTTTCATCAGTCCATGGTAAGACAAATTGTCTATAAATGGAGAAAGTTCAGCAGTGCTGCTACTTTCCCTAGGAGTGGCCGTCCTGTAAAGATAACTGCAAGAGCACAGCGCAGACTGCTCAATGAGGTGAAGAAGAATCCTAGAGTGTCAGCTAAAGACTTACAAAAGTCTCTGGCATATGCTAACATCCCTGTTAGCGAATCTACGATACGTAAAACACTAAACAAGAATGGATTTCATGGGAGGATACCACAGAGGAAGCCACTGCTGTCCAAAAAAAACATTGCTGCACGTTTACAGTTTGCACAAGAGCACCTGGATGTTCCACAGCAGTACTGGCAAATATTCTGTGGACAGATGAAACCAAAGTTGAGTTGTTTGGAAGAAACACACAACACTATGTGTGGAGAAAAAGAGGCACAGCACACCAACATCAAAACCTCATCCCAACTGTGAAGTATGGTGGTGGGGGCATCATGGTTTGGGCTGCTTTGCTGCATCAGGGCCTGGACAGATTGCTATCATCGAAAGAAAAATGAATTCCCAAGTTTATCAAGACATTTTGCAGGAGAACTTAAGGCCATCTGTCCAGCAGCTGAAGCTCAACAGAAGATGGGAATTGCAACAGGATAACGACCCAAAGCATAGAAGTAAATCAACAACAGAAGGTCTTAAACAGAAGAAAATACGCCTTCTGGAGTGGCCCAGTCAGAGTCCTGACCTCATCCCGATAGAGATGCTGTGGCATGACCTCAAGAAAGCGATTCACACCAGACATCCCAAGAATATTGCTCAACTGAAACAGTTCTGTAAAGAGGAATGGTCAAGAATTACTCCTGACCGTTGTGCACGTCTGATCTGCAACTACAGGAAACGTTTGGTTGAAGTTATTGCTGCTAAAGGAGGTTCAACCAGTTATTAAATCCAAGGGTTAACATACTTTTTCCACCGGCACTGTGAATGTTTACATGGTGTGTTCAATAAAAACATGGTAACATTAAATTCTTTGTGTGTTATTAGTTTAAGCAGACTGTGATTGTCTATTGTTGTGACTTAGATGAAGATCAGATGACATTTTATGACCAATTTGTGCAGGCATCCATATCATTCCAAAGGGTACACATACTTTTTCTTGCAACTGTATAGAACAGGGCTCTGTTCAGTGCTATTAGTTAGTTAGTGTGCTATACTGTGCTATTGTGCTTCAATTGTTAGTGTAGAATATTAGTCAGTCTAGGGATATTGTGAGTGTAGTAAGGAGGACCATTATTCGGTTTTGCATAGTGTGCAGCTAGAGTAGGGACAGCTCAGATAGTTTCACTGTAGTGTAGTGAGACCATGTCATTCATACATACTGTATGTTGGTGTATATGTAGAGTAGGGACAGCTCAGATAGTTTCAGTGTAGTGTAATGAGACCACTAATCTTTACATTAGTGCATAGCTAGAGTAGGGACAGTTCAGATAGCGTCAGTGTAGTGATGGTTGAACACTGTATATTTGATTGCGTTACTGCAAGTTTACCGCCATATATTTCTCTGTGTGTTACTGCAAGTTTAACGCCATTTACTTCAGTGTGCGTTACTGCCAGTTTAACACCATATAGTTCTGTGTGCATTACTGCGCGTTTAACGCCATTTACTTCTGTGTGCGTTACTGCCAGTTTAACACCACATACTTCTGTGTGCGTTACTGCGCGTTTAACTCTGTTTACTTTTGTGTGCATTACTGCCAGTTTAACGCCATATAGTTTTGTGTGTTACTGCAAGTTAAACGCCATTTACTTGTGTGTGCGCTACTGCCAGTTTAACGCCATATAGTTCTGTGTGCGTTACTGCCAATTTAACACCATATAGTTTTGTGTGCATTACTGCCAGTTTAACGCCATATAGTTTTGTGCATTACTGCAAGTTTAACGCCATTTACTTGTGTGTGCGTCACTGCCAGTTTAACGCCATTTACTTCTGTGGGTGTTACTGCCAGTTTAACGCAATATAGTTCTGTGTGCGTTACTGCCAGTTTAACACCATATAGATGCGTGTGCATTACTGCCAGTTTCACGCCATATAGTTTTGTGCGTTACTGCAAGTTTAACGCCATTTGCTTGTATGTGTGTTACTGCAAGTTTAACGCCATTTACTTATGCGTGCGTTACTGACAGTTTAACACCATATAGTTCTGTGTGTGTTACTGCCAGTTTAGCGGCATATAGTTTTGTGTGCGTTACTGCCAGTTTAACGCCGTATAGTTTTGTGCATATCTGCAAGTTTAATGCCATTTACTTGTGTGTGCGTTACTGCCAGTTTAACGCCATTTACTTCTGTGTGTGTTACTGTCAGTTTAACGCCATATAGATGTGTGTGCATTACTGCCAGTTTAATGCCATATCGTTTTGTGCGTTACTGCAAGTTTAACGCCATTTTCTTGTGTGTGTGTTACTGCAAGTTTAACGCTATATAGTTCTGTGTGCGTTACTGCCAGTTTAACGCCATATAGTTTTGTATGCATTACTGCCAGTTTACCGCCATATAGTTATGTGCGTTACTGCAAGTTTAATGTCATTTATTTCTGTGTGCGTTCCTGCCAGTTTAACGCCATATAGTTATGTGTGCGTTGCTGCCAGTTTAACGCCATATAGCTTTGTGCGTTACTGCAAGTTTAACATCATTTACTTGTGTGTGCGTTACTGCAAGTTTAACGCCATTTACTTCTGTGTGTGTTACTGCAAGTTTAACGCCATTTACTTCTGTGTGCGTTATTGCAAGTTTAACGCCATATAGTTTTGTGTGTTACTGCAAGTTTAACGCCATCTACTTCTGTGTGCGTTACTGGCACTTTAATGCCATATAGTTTTGTGTGCATTACTGCCAGTTTAACGCCATGTAGTTTTGTGCATTACTGCAAGTTTAACGTCATTTACTTGTGTGTGTGCTACTGCAAGTTTAACGCCATTTACTTCTGTGTGCGTTACTGCAAGTTTAACGCCATTTACTTCTGTGTGTGTTACTGCAAGTTTAACGCCATTTACTTCTGTGTGCGTTACTGCCAGTTTAATGCCATATATTTCTGTGCGTCACAGTACGTTTGACGCATTATATTGCAGTATATGATAGTGTATCCGTGGAGTGTGTCTGTGTAGTATGAGTACTCAAATTAAAGTGCACCATACACCACTTTACACTAATTAAAGTGCATCTACGTACAGATTTCCACTTCTTCTTTACATTTGCTAATAAGCACCACCCTCTTCCTCCCAATAATGTCTGGGAGGACAGTTTAATGCCATATAGTTTTGTGCGTTACTGCAAGTTTAACGCCATTTACTTGTGTGTGTGTTACTGAAAGTTTAATGCCATATAGTTTTGTACGTTACTGCATTTTTTTTTTAACATATTTTATTAAGTTTTTCAGTAAATACAAAGTATCCTCGTAAGGATCAAGTTGTGAAATATAAAAGTATATTACAGAAATGTAAGCATTATACATAAGATAAATTGAGTATATAGTCGAAAAAACTAAGGCACAACCGATGATGAGAGTCGAAAATCCCTAATAAGAACTAAGGTTAGTACATAGGATAACTCGTGTTTTGCTATGGGGGGGGGGGGGTAATACTGAAGAAAGGGTTTAGGGGGGCCTGGCCCCGAATTTGGAAAAGATAGGGAGCAGTTTAACCTCATAGGGAAAGTCAAGGGGGGGGAAGTGTGGAGACACTTTTTGCCAGATGGAGTGCTAGAGAGTGTCCCGGACTTTGGGTTTGCCTAAGGAGTTAGTTAGGTCTGCATTAAGATACCATTCCGAGAGTTTAAATGAGTTCATGAAGTTGTTTATCTCCGTTGGGTTAAAAGAGTATTCTATGAATTTCTTCTATCTCGAAAAAAATGTTTTGGTTTGTAGGAATTTCATGTTAATGGTGTCTTGTTTTTCAAGGTAGAGAAGGGAGAGGAGTGCTTGTTTAACTTGGCTCAGACTTGGTGGTATTGGTTGAATCCATGTTTGCATGATGGACCTTCTTGCCGCCAGGAGGCAAAGGTGTACCCATCTGGGCATGATGTTTGAGGCAGGATTTAAGTGTGACATTGAGGGGTTTCCGCTGAATAGGCAGAGGAGGGGGTCTTTTGGGGCAATGCATCCACTAACTTTCCCGATGTATGTTAGGATCTTGTCCCAAAAGTGAGAGATACAGGGGCACTGCCAGAGTCTATGATAAAGTGTTGGTCTGTGAGCGGAGCACCAAGGACAGGTGCCTTGACGTGGAGCATCCTGGATAAAAATTATGGGGAGGTATGCTCTGTGTGCCAGTTTAAATTGTGTTTCTCTCCAGGTTTCCGTTGATATCAAGGAGCAGATTTTTTGTAGCCCAAGAGAATCTGTACCGGTGCTTGAGTATAGTTCAGAACTGAGCTCCAGGGGTGGAATTGATGTTCAGAAAGTTTGAGGGACTGGAGTAGAGTTAGCTGCCCGTAGATTCTGGAGATAGAGTAGTTGTCACTCTGGAGTAAGGTGTCCAGGAAGGAGGGGGCGCAGGGAGTTTGGTGGTTCCCTCGGCATGACTGCAGATAAGATTTAATTTGCAAGTAATGGAAGCCATGTGATGATGGCAGGGAGTACTCTTCTCTGAGATCTGAGAATGACTTAAGAAAGTTAAGGCCCGGGTTAAATAGTTGTGCAACTCTTGTCAGACCTTTTGCCGCCCATTTTTTGAACGCTGTGGTATTTTTGAAGGAGGGAACATAGGGTTCCCTAGGATCGAGAGAAAGGATGAGATCGAGGAGGGGAGCCGTAGCAGTTTCCTTGTTTCCCTCCATGCCATAATAGTGTCCCTTAGGACCAGATTGTGTCTTATTTGTATTGGGAGAGAGGATATCTTGGCATGTAGGATCGCCGATAGGTTGTATGGGGAGGCGATTTCCTCCTCCAAAGCGGTATTTGAGTAGTTAGATTTGCCTGCGATCCAGTCAAGTCCATTTCTCAATAGGCAGGCTAAATTATATGCTCTCAAATTGGGTAGGCCCGTCCCTCCCTCGCTCTTCGGGAGACAAAGTTTTTGTAAAGCGATTCTGGGTCTCTTTTCTTTCCAGATGAATGAAGAAAAGGCTGCCTGTAATTTTTGCACGTCTTTGTGTTTGAGGAGAAGAGGCAGCATTTGGAGGGGGTACAGCAGTTTTGCGAATGGAATCATTTTGATCAGATGGCATCTCCCAAAGAGCGAGAGAGGGAGGGACCGCCAAGCTTGCAAATCCCTCATGATTTTTGTTATTAGTTGTGGGTAATTCAAAGAGTAGAGGGAGGACGGGTCCTTGCCTATGAGGATGCCCAGGTACTTGATTTGTCCCCATGCCACCAGAAAGGGAGAAGAGGACTTCCAAGACTCCGCCTTGCGTGGGTTAAGAGGGAGCACTTTGCTCTTGTCAAAGTTTATTTTCATACCTGTGCATTCCCTGAATGTTTGGAGAGTGTGATTTAAGAAAGCAAAATCTTTTGGTGGGTCTGCGGAGAACAGGACAATATCGTCGGCGAAAAGAGCCGAGCGGCAGAGCCTGCCCCCTATGGGAATCCCGCTGATTTCCTGGGGAGAATTGAGTATGCGTGAGAAGGGTTCTATCGCTAAATTGAAAAGCAGTGGCGAGAGGGGACATCCCTGGCGAGTCCCTTTGGCCAAGGGGAACTCCAGGAATGTGAAGCTCGGGGTGACCAAGCAGGCCGTTGGTTTAGCATACATCTCTTGTGTGAAGTTGAGGAAGGGACCTGTGAAGCCAAGGGAGGGTAATACCTTGAAGAGCCAGTCAAAACGAATGTTGTCGAAGGCCTTTTCGGTGTCAAGTGCTATTATGGCTGTGTCTCTGTCGGGGTGTCTCTTGGCTTGTTCTAGAAAAAGGAGTACTTTCCTGATGTTTAGGGCGGCTGATCTACCCTGGACGAAACCCGATTGTGCCGGGTGGATAATGGAGGGGAGTAGGGTGGCCAGACGCGATGCGACGATTTTCGATAGGATTTTTGCGTCCACGTTAATTAGTGAGATCGGTCTGTATGAGCCCGGGGATAAAGGATCTTTGTTGTTTTTGGGGAGGAGTTTGATGTAAGCTTGGTGCCCCGTGGGAAGGTATGATCCCCCATCCCATATAGATGTGAAGACATGATGTAGCGTCTCCGGGATGAAGTCTGAGGTCATTTTGTAGAATTCCGAAGATAGTCCATCAGGACCCGGGGATTTGCTGCTCGCCATCGACTTGATGGTGGTCAGGATTTCAGGGAGGGTGATGGGGGCGTTTAGGCTCTCGAGCTGGGTTGTAGTGATTTTAGGAAGATTGGCGGTCATTAGTATATCCGCCGCTTTGTTGGTGTCGATGTGATCTTTCGCATATAGTAGTAGGTGGTGAGAATTTTTTCTATGTGCGAAGGGTCAGAGACAATGTTGCCCGTTGAGTCGCTTAGGGAGGAGATGTGTGTGGGAGTGAAGCCGCCTGAGACCATCCGAGCCAGCAAGTTTCCGGCTTTGTTGCCATGTTTATGGAAGAGTAGTTTAGTATGAAAATGGTGAATTGCTTCTTGATTGGCCGACCATTGGTCAAACACCTGTTTGGCATGTTGCCAGGTACGGATGTTCTCAGGAGTGCGTGAGTGGGTTAGTTGCCTATGGGCTTCTTTGAGGATGTTGCTGGCTCTCTGCATATTGACTAAAATTTGTTTTTTAAATTTGCTGGCGAAGTAAATAATATGTCCCCTAAGGAAGGCTTTGCCGGCCTCCCAGTAGAGGTTTGGTGATTGGTAACACTCATTGTTATTCGCCTGATATTCTGACCAGGCTTGCTGAAGGGAGTTTTTTAGTTCTTCGTTCTGGGACAAATAGGAGGGAAACCTTCAAGGCGCACCTGGTGCCTTGTAGGTGAGATTGGAGATTTTGACTGTCACTGGGGCATGGTCTGAGATTGCCATGTCTTCTATTGTCACGGACGCTATCCTGGGGAGAAGAGCAGAGGAAGCGAAAAAATAGTCTATACGGGAAAATGTTTTATGGGGGTGGGAGTAGAAGATATACTCCCTGTCAATTGGATGGAGCATTCGCCAGACATCAGTCAAGTTAAGTGTGCCTACCGCCTCAGCTAGCTTCGTTGGATGGGGGTGTGGCTTGGTAGTAGGTGGGGAGTATTGTTCTGTACAGTCGTCTGAGGAGTGCATAATTGAGTTGAAATCGCCCCCCAGAAGATGGAGGGGTTTGGTAATTTGTAAAGCCCAAGTAGTCAAGTTTTGATAGTAGGCTTGTGATGGGGAATCATCTGCGTATACATTAGATATGGCGAGTTCCCTCCTGGCTATGGTTAAGCCGAGAGTGACTCTGCGACCTGCAGTATCTATAACCGTGTTGCGTATAGAGTAGGGGAGTTTCTTGTTGAGAAGGATAGCCACCCCGGCCTTTTTCCTTTGTGCCGGGGAGCCTACCACTTCGCCTACCCACATCTTACGGAGTCTTGGAAGGTCCTCTCTCCCTAAGTGTGTCTCTTGTAGCAGAGCCACGTCTGCCTTGAGTTTCTTCAAGTGTCTAAGGATTTGCATGCGTTTTTGGAGCGACCTCAGTCCCTTGACGTTCCATGATACTATAGTTAGGTTTAGAGTTGAGCGAACCTCTGGAAGTTCGGGTTCTGCTGGTCCGTCCGAACTTCGGGACAAAGTCCGGGTCCGGGTCCGGACGGAACCCGAACGATCGCACGGACAACGAACCCCATTGAAATCAATGGGGACCCGAACTTTTATGCACAAAAATGGCTGTAACAAAGTCCTGGAAAGCCCTAGAGGGCTGCAAAAGGAAGTAAAATGGGGGTAAGGGTAGGGCAAGTGCCCTACAAAAAAATGGGGACAGGGAAATAACTG
The DNA here is from genome assembly GCA_018402905.1 of Glandirana rugosa. NCBI lineage: Eukaryota > Metazoa > Chordata > Amphibia > Anura > Ranidae > Glandirana > Glandirana rugosa. The sequence goes on from BLSH010110062.1 coordinate 747,665, forward strand.
TAAATATTTAAAAAAAAATAAAAACATAAAAAAAGCAAAAATGGAGGTGAATGTGGATCATCTTCAAACTGTGTCTGAAAAGTATTAATTAACGGTAGAAGCCATATAACTGTTCTAAAATCATCTTCAAACTAGGGCAAGTGCCCTACAAATAAATTGGGATAGGGAAAATAAATTAAAATC
>BLSH010110062.1:749240-761155 GCA_018402905.1 Glandirana rugosa
CTAGGTGGGTTCGAACCCTCATTGGATTGATATCATAGTACCTTGCAGTTCCCTGACTCCAGCGAGGTTTTTGCGTACGTTTAGGAATCTGTGAACTTCTTTGAGTTCCGCTATGGTTAAGCCGAGAGTGACTCTGCGACCTGCAGTATCTATAACCGTGTTGCGTATAGAGTAGGGGAGTTTCTTGTTGAGAAGGATAGCCACCCCGGCCTTTTTCCTTTGTGCCGGGGAGCCTACCACTTCGCCTACCCACATCTTACGGAGTCTTGGAAGGTCCTCTCTCCCTAAGTGTGTCTCTTGTAGCAGAGCCACGTCTGCCTTGAGTTTCTTCAAGTGTCTAAGGATTTGCATGCGTTTTTGGAGCGACCTCAGTCCCTTGACGTTCCATGATACTATAGTTAGGTTACTCCCAAGCTTGGGTGGATCCATGCTGTATTAATTGAGGGAATAAAATCGTGAGAAGGCCCAGGAGGTCTTCCGTAAGCAGTTTCCTCCCAAGCTGGGGAGTGGACACAGTGCAAAACATAAATTTTTGATGTACATAGGGTGCAACTTGAGACATTGATTACATCGGAAGAGTGTACCCTTGAAAATGGGTCTTAAGGACCTCTCTTTTTTCCGCATAAGGGGGGGTGTGTGAACTAACTTTCGGTGTCCGCCCATGTTAAATGAATAAAATAAAAATTGAGGGCCAAGTCCCGGTGGATTGGGGACGGGTACGGGGGGAGGGGGGAGGGGGGGGAGGGAAAGGGAGGATGGGTGGGAAGGGGGGTAGGGGGGCTTAGGGGGGAAGTGATTGGGTGGGGGGGATAGGGGCAGAGAGGGATTGGGTGGGGACGTAGGAGGGGTAAGGTAATTGACCAATTTTCAATGGGCTCATACCAGAGATTAGGGGAGCCTTGAGGGGGGGTTTGCGATGCCTTACTGGCCCGCTGAATGAATGGCCAGGTGAGGTGGACCCTATTCCCGGGCCAGGGGGTCACGGGAAGAGAGTCCAGTAGCCTGACATTGGCCCCTAAGGAGGCAACAAATGAAAATTCAGTAACAAGAGGAACAGTTAACATGTGATAGCTATAAACAGTTCGCCATAGCTTCATAGCCTACCACAAACTGTACTTCAGCTGGAAGTCTTGCATAGGTTAGGATCCCCCTGAGGGTGACCCTGGTAAGGCACTTACAGTTTGCTGATCATTCCGCCATGGGCTGGGTATTGTGGGGGGTGCTCATTTGGGCGAAAGCGGGTTGGTTAGGAGAGTGCAGATATAAGGGGTAGTAGGGTTTAGTCCTGTGTTGCAGGTCTGGAAGTTACCCCGATCACGCTTGAGTTGGTGGAGGCTCTGATGGACCAAAGCGGACTCTTTTGTAGGGTGGCTTGATCGGGCTTCCAGGTTTGTTGGTCAAGAGGGACGACTTCTTAGGTGAGATCTGAGTAGTGGCCTCCGATTGAGGGGTTTGATCCATGTCTGGCTGCAACGAATTGTTGATGTAAGCCTCGGCTTCCAATGGGGAGTTAAATGAGAATTTCTCTCCTTGTGGCGTCTGGAAGTATAGTATGGCTGGGTAGGCCAGGCTGAATCTGATGTTAAGGTCATGGAGAGTGGAGCAGACAGGAGAGAACGCCTTTCTTTTTTGCATTACTTCTATGGAATAGTCCACGAAAATTAGGAGGTTGTGGCCTTCAAATGTCAGCGAGTGGGATTTTCTGAAGCTCTGCAGAATGGCCAGCTTGTCTGCATAGTTCAGGTATCTTACAATGACCACTCTGGGCTTGGAGCGTGTGTCCAAGGGTTGTCCTATTCTGTGCGCTCTTTCCACCGTGCATGGAGTGTGGAGTCCCAGTAAGTCAGGTATGGCCACTGCACATATTTTAGTGAGTGTATGTGGAGAGTATGTCTCTGGAAGGCCTATGATACGGAGGTTGTTCCTCCTGGCCCTATTTTCTAAATCAATTATTTTGTCTTGGAGCTCTTTCTGAGCTGTGGTGAGTTTTGCGACTGATGCGATTAGTGCAGTTGTATCATCTTCAACATTGGACAGTCTATCCTCAGTTTGTTCCAGCCTGGCTGCCTGCGCCTGTATCTCCCTATGTAGGTGTTCTAGCCCCTTTTGCACCGCGGATTCAACCGCTTCAGAAATGATAGGCCTCATTAGCACCGCGACTGCCTGTGCTATATCTGTTGGGGATGAGGGTTCTGTTGTAAGGGTGCCTGGTTGTTGCTGGGGCGGCAGGGCAGCAGGGCTTTCAGTGTGCTGGAGTGGGGCAGGTGCAGGGGCCGCTAGCTTGGCCGCATAGGTCGTTACCTGTGCCTGTGACTGAAGCTGTGGCTGTGTAGCGGCGGCCATATTGGCTGTAGCGCATGTCTTCTCTCCCCTGGAGATGGCTGAGCTGCGAGCGTTCGGTGTCCGGAACGCTCCACAAAGTGGTCCATGAAGGTCCCTGGAGCTGGGGGGAGGTCAGGCTGGGGTGTTCCACTGGGAGTCGCCGCTTTTAAAGGCCGATTTTCAGACAGGGGAGCGGAGCTGATGCCTCCTAGGTCCTCTCCATGCGGCGCCGGAACCGGAAGTTACTGCAAGTTTAACGCCATTTACTTGTGTGTGTGTTACTGTAAGTTTAACGCTATATAGTTCTGTGTGCGTTACTGCCAGTTTAACGCCATATAGTTTTGTATGCATTACTGCCAGTTTACCGCCATATAGTTATGTGCGTTACTGCAAGTTTAACACCATTTATTTCTGTGTGCGTTCCTGCCAGTTTAACGCCATATAATTATGTGTGCGTTGCTGCCAGTTTAACGCCATATCGTTTTGTATGCATTACTGCCAGTTTAACGCCATATAGCTTTGTGCATCACTGCAAGTTTAACATCATTTACTTGTGTGTGTGTTACTGCAAGTTTAACATCATTTACTTGTGTGTGCGTTACTGCAAGTTTAACACCATTTACTTCTGTGTGCGTTACTGCAAGTTTATCGCCATTTAATTCTGTGTGCGTTACTGCAAGTTTAACGCCATTTACTTCTGTGTGAGTTACTGCCAGTTTAACGCCATATAGTTTTGTGTGTCACTGCAAGTTTAACGCCATTTACTTCTGTGTGCGTTACTGTCAGTTTAACGCCATATAGTTTTGTGTGCATTACTGCCAGTTTAACGCCATGTAGTTTTGTGCGTTACTGCAAGTTTAACGTCATTTACTTGTGTGTGCGCTACTGCAAGTTTAACGCCATTTACTTCTGTGTGCGTTACTGCAAGTTTAACGCCATTTACTTCTGTGTGCGTTACTGCAGGTTTAACGCCATTTACTTCTGTGTGCGTTACTGCCATTTTAATGCCATATAGTTTTGTGCGTCACAGTGCGTTTGACGCATTATATTGCAGTATATTATAGTGTATCCGTGGAGTGTGTCTGTGTAGTGTGAGTACTCAAATTAAAGTGCACCAAACACCACTTTACACTAATTAAAGTGCATCTATGTACAGATTTCCACTTCTTCTTTACATTTGCTATTAAGCACCACCCTCTTCCTCCCTGTCTGGGAGGACAAGGAGAGGCAAATGTTCCCTTGGCACTGTAAGAGGGCCAGCAACAAATGTGTCCACAAGCAAAGGTGGATGTGGTGGTCAGTTTGCCCGTGCTATCCAGCCACAGCATGCAGAGGAGGTGGTGGACTGGCTTACTAAACCTTCCTCATCCTCCTCATCCTCTGTCACACAAGCAGAGACAAGTGTGCAGTCCCCTGCAGTTGCCAAAGTGGATAAACCTGCCTCCGTGTCCACATCTATTCCTGCCGTAGCCCCAACATCAGCCATGGAGGAGTCAGCTGAGTTATTTGACCACAGCGTCAGCCACTTGCCCCTTGTTGATGCCCAGCCACTACTGGATTCAGATGTTGGTTCTGAGGTTGAGGATGACAGGAACATGAGCCTAGAGAGAGGGGAGAACACTGGTAGACAAATTGGCATTCATGTCTCCCCAGCCGCAGCGTATTGCCAAGTTGTCTCCAGTGGTAATGATGATGATGAAGATGGAGGAGATGGAGATGATGAGGTCACTGATGCAACTTGGGTGCAAGATAGAGCAGAGGAGGAAATTGAAGGTGAGGCGGCACAACCCCAAGGATGCCGACATCAAGAAAGAGTTGAGAGCAGCCACCCTATCCCATCACATTCTGCAGCTGTTATCTCCCGGCCCACTTCCCAAAGCTCAGCTGTCTGGGCCTTTTTCAGCACATCTGCAGAAGATCGCACTGTTGCTATCTGCAAACTGTGTCTCAGGCATATCAAATGTGGCAAAAACACCAGCCATTTGGGTACCACATGTCCCTGCCACCCACATGTCCAGCGTCTAAATGCAAGCTTGCCAAAGCTGTTGGCTCTCCAACTTTTGCCTTTCAGCCTGGTGTATTCTGGCCCCTTCCGTGAATTCACACAATGTGCTGTAGCACAATAGCAGTTTCCCAGTCGCTAATACTTTTCATGTAAGGCCGATCCATCTCTCTATCATCACGTGGAAGGGAATGTTCTACCATCTTTGGGCAAGGCAGTCAACCGTGAAATCCACCTTACTGTTGACACGTGGTCCACCAAGCATGGACAGGAATAATATATTTCATTCACAGCACACTGGGTAACGCTGGATGGGCTCAGTGCTGCAGTTTGTTGTGCCCCCATGTCTCCATACAGCTGGTGGTGAGGATGCCAGACCAGTGAGCTCTACTCCCTCCTCCTCCTCCACCATCTTCATGCCCTCCTCTGCACAATTGTCCTATGAACATCAGGTACCCCCTAAGCATTCAAAGGGCTATTTCATGAGTCAGGCTAAAAGGTGCCATGCAGTGCTTCAGCTGGTGTGTCTAGGGGGCCGGAACCACACCAGAGCAGAGATTTTTGCAGCTCTGCAGGGACAGGCCCAGAGGTTGTTCATACCACACCACCTGGAGCCAGGAATGGTGGTGTGCGATAATGGCTCAAACCTCCTGTCCGCCCTTAGACAGGGAAAGCTGACACATGTGCCATGCCTGGCACATGTCCTCAATTTGCTGGTGCAGCATTTCCTAAATATGTACCCAGGGTTGGAAGATGTGCTAAAGCTGGCCAGAAGAGTCTGTAGCCATTTCAAGCAGTCATACACAGCTAGTGCTCAGTTGGCTGAAATTCCACCTGCCCATAAACCACTGGATTTGTGACATGCCCACAAGGTGGAACTCGACTTTGGCAATGCTTCAGTGGCTATACATGCAGCAGAGGGCCGTCAATGAGTACCTGTGCTAGTATGACATGATGACAGGCTCAGGCCGCCTCTGCTTTTTTCCCCCATGCCAATGGCTGATCATTAAGGATGCATGCACTGTACTGTCACCATTTGAGGAGGCCACAAGGATGGTGAGCCATGACAGTGCATGCATCAGTGACACAATCCCTGTTGTGTTCCTGCTGGAGCAGACTCTGCACTGGAGGCAGAGCAGCAGGAGGAAGAGGAGGACTTCCTTTCCTCTCAAGGCCCACTTTATCCAGACACCATCATTCCTATGTCACAGAACACATGGGAGGAGAGAGGGGACGAGGATGAGGATTCTGGCATTTTCATAGGCTTCGAAGAAGAGGAAGACATGCGTCAATCTGTAAGCGATGGCTTTCCAACCCCAGAAACCTTGGGAGGTCTCAGAACTCATCCCGCTCCCACAGAGAGTGCAGAAGATAAAATCTCTTGAGGACACGTTAAAGAGGATTTTAGTGAATGTTTTTCCCGACTCCAGTAGATTACAGTGTTGTGGAAAACGTAGTTTTGAGTTTTCTGTCTGTCAAGAGAGGAGCGTTGGAGAAGGTGTCCGCCTAAGTGATGCATTTCGGAATTTTTTTAGTCATCGCCGCCCAGGGCTGCCAGCTTCCACATCCCATCGGCAGCGTCTGCATCACATGGTGGACGATTTCCTTGGGGCCAAAACAAAGATGGACAGCTTTCCAGTTGACAATCCACTGGCTTACTGGGGCATGAGAATAGACCACTGGCCAGAACTTGCCCAGTACGCTATTGAGTTGTTGGGCTGCCTTGCATCCAGCGTGCTTTCAGAACGGGCATTCAGTGTTGCAGGAGGTTTTGTTACTGATCATAGAACGCGTCTGTACACAGACTCTGTGGACCGACTTTTATAAAAAGGAATCAGTCCTGGATTACTAGCTATGAAGCCCCTGATGCCAATGTCACTGATTAAGTGTTTTTGGGATGTGGAATCTCTACAGGACTTCGAGGCTGCCTAGCTTTGAGGATGTTAAATTGTTTCATCTGGAAGAATGTTTTTGGCATAGGTTTCATAGGAGCACAATTAACACCACAAAGAGTAATTTTTCTGCACCTGTTGTACAGGTGCAGATCATTGCAATTTTTTACAGTAAGGCCAATTCTTGCTTTCATCAAAACTAACTCTATAGGGCTACGGTGGGAAGGCACCACCAACACCCAAAGACCAATTTTTCTGCACCTGTTTGACAGGTCCATATCATTGCAATTTTTTACAGCAAGGCCAATTCTTGCTTTCATCAAGAGTACCTCTGTAGGGTTATGGTGGGAAGGCACCACCGACACCCAAAGACCAATTTCTCCTCACCTGTTTGACAGGGGCATATCATTGCAATTTTTATTTACAGAAAGTTAAATTCTTGCCTTCATGAAGAGCACCTCTATAGGGTTATGGTGTGAAGGCACCACCGACACCCAAAGCCCAATTTTTCCGCACCCCTTACATCTATCCAAAGTCAAAGTGACACCAGAATTTATCCAAAAAATCTCTAATATTGTTACCAGTGCACTACATTGTGGCTTCATCATACACACTGACTCCCCAACTGTTGCTGAGCAAAATAAAGGCAGCTTGCAGGGAAAATGTAATTGTTTTGGCTTTATAAATGCAATTATTGCTGCAGCAGATTCTAGACATGGTACAGATCTGCCACTTTACAGGTAGACTAAGGGGATCCCCCAGGCACTATATTGGAAGGAATTTATCATTTTTATGCTTTCACTTTAAAATTAAAAAAATCACTGCTCATTTAAAAATGGCGTTTTTCATAAACTTTTTTTTCATTGATTCATGTCCCCCAGGACAGGACCCGGGCCCCTATAACCATAGTATGCCCAATTACTTGCATATAAGCCTTCAAAATGGGCACCTTTAATTTTTGACTTTCGGGTCCCATTGACTTTAATGGGGTTCGTTATTCGGGTCCGCACTTTCGTGGTGTTCGAAAGTTCTGGTGCGAACCGAACAGGGTTCCGTTTGGCCCATCCCTAGGTCTGGTGAACTCCATGCCCAAGAGGGGGAAGGCAGTGATGGAAAATAATGGTGGCCACACAAAATATTTTGTCACTTTGGGCCCAATTTGGACATTTTCACTGAGGAGTGTACTCACTTTTATTGCCAGCGGTTTAGACTTTAATGGCTGCGTGTAGAGTTGTTTTGAGGGGACAGCAAATTTACACTGTTATACAAGCTGTACACTAACTACAGTACATTGTAGCAAAGTGTCATTTCTTCAGTGTTGTCACATGAAAAGATAGAATAAAATATTTACAAAAATGTGAAGGGTGTACTCACTTTTGTGAGATACTGTATATCAATCTATACAAGACACATTATTAAAATGTATTTGAGGCCCTAAACTATAGAAACAATAAACAGTAGTGAGCAGTCTAAACATTTTATATATAATTGTGCTCAAAAGTTTGCACACCTAGGCAGAAATATTGAATTGATATTGAAAATATGACTGATCATGCCAAAAAACAGTTTTTCATTTAAAGGATAAGTTCACCTTTTTAAACCCGTTGCATGTTACACCCATAACATGGATGTAACATGTAACATGTTCACCATCAGACCCCTCTCCCCTGATCCCCCCTCCTTGTGACAACGAATACAGTGAGACGATCACAATTCAAAGAGAGCGTGACCGCGTGGGGGGGGGGGGTCCACCCACACAGCTGAGTCATTGACTCACAAATCCATAGGCATGCACACAGGGTGTGCCAGGTGTGCCCTGGCATGCCCTAATCACTGCTGTGTTGCTTATACCCCTAATGCCTGGCCTCCCCTGTGCCCCCCCCCCCCCCATGGTACTGCCGCTTTCCATAGTCTCCTCTCCTGACGGCTGCTCTGTTTACTATACTTCAGCGTGTGAAGAACTGGAAGCCGCTCAGCACAGAGTACTTCCCATTCAGTCAGGCTCCATTCACACCTAGGCGATTCGGATTGCAAGTGGAATCGCTGTGATTCCAGAATTGTGGCACAATGCAAAACGCATTTGCCATTCCATTATTTCTTAATGGCATCCCAAACATGGGGTGATTTTACAGTGATTGTTGAGTGACAAATCGCGCTACAATCGCAGCAAAAATCGTCACTGCAAACGCTCCTGGCTCTGTGCCAAGATTTGGTACATGAGCTTTTTTTGGAGCATTTTTCGAGCGGAGGGAGGCCTGTTGAAATGCATGGTGCTGCTCCAAAAACACTCAGCTAAAAAAAAGCTAAAAAAAATGAGCGGCTGCAGCTGGTGCTGCAGATTGCTCAGGTTGGAGTGGAGCCTCACTGTCCAGTGCAGCTGAGGCTGCAGAGAAAGGGACTGGGAAATCTCTGTCATCATTCCCTTTCTCTGTCTTAAAAGTGAGACATCAGGGGTATGTTTAGACACTTGATATCTCACCAAATCCCCCCAATGGAGCTCCTAAAGAAATTTTAAAAAATAATAAAAAAATAATGTCGTACAAAATAATAAAAATAAAATAAATTAAATTGTAAAAAAACATAAAATAATACAGTTAAAAACATACTGACACTGTCCTCTGCCCTACTGACAATATACACAAAAGCATGTGTGTTTGAACTCTGGGGTGCACACCCCAATGCAACAGGCTGTGCACGCCTATGCAAGATCTACGTGAATCAATGAACTACAAGTACCAATAGTCTTTGTGGCTGTCAGCTTATGGTTTTCAATGAAATACCAGGGTGCTTTTGAGTGCTTTAGGTTGTGCATTGAGCTTCCTGTCATCCAGTAGCTCCCTGCCCATATCAGAGGTACGGGCAGACAGCTACACAGACAGTCTGCAGGCCTCGTGCTTTACACAAGCTGATCTGATCTGCTGATCTTGGGTAAAATGCTTTAACAGGCTCCTAACAAAAACAAAAATATTTTTTTAACCTACAAAAAAATGTACATTGACTTTTTTTTTTTTGTAAAATCGAACTTATCCTTTTTACCCCTTCCTTACCGAGACATTGTAAAATGACGTAGGCAGGAACCCTTCGTCAATCCGGGCCGACGTCATATGACGTCAGCCGCTTCTCGCCGCTACTGTGGGCCCCTGGGGTCCCGCAGCGCAGCAATCACGGATCGATCGTGTCCCAGGGGGTTGTGCCCCCCCGATCGGGGTAAAGAGCCAATAGATTTGGCTCTTTACCACGTGATCGACTGTGTCCAATCACAGCCGGTCACTACCGACAGCACCGTGCACGCCGCTCGTGCGCGCCCCCGGGACGCGCAGTGCGGCGATTGGTGCTGAGGCTTGTCCCTCGGAATGGCATTGGCTCTTTACCACGAGACCGGCTGTGTCCAATCACAGCCGGTCATGTGATGTAAACAAACCGCGGTAACGAGCTGTTACCGGGTTCTCCCTCTCACACACCGATCGTGTGTGAGAGGGAGATTGCGGTAACAGCTTGTTACCGTCTACTGCGTACACCAAGCACACTGATCACCCCCCTAATAAAGAGGACCTGTCACCACCCCATCAAAGTACCTGTCACAGCCCATCAGAGTACCTGTCACCTGTCCATCAAAGTTCCCGAGTACCTATCACCTGTCCATGAAAGTACCCGAGTACCTGTCACCTGTCCATCAAAGTACCCGAGTACCTGTCACAGCCCATCAAAGTACCCGAGTACCTGTCACCAACCCATCTGAGTACCCGAGTACATGTCACCATCCCATCTGAGTACCCGAGTACCTGTCACCAGCCCATCTGCGCACCCAAGTACCTGTCACCATCCCATCTGAGTACCGAGTACCTGTCACCAGCCCATCAGAGTAACTGTCACCTGCCCATCAAAGTACCCGAGTACCTGTCACCAACCCATCTGAGTACCCGAGTACCTGTCACGGTGTCACCAACCCATCAGAGACCCAAGTACCTGTCACAAGCCCATCTGAGTACTCGAGTACCTGTCACCAGCCCATCAGAGTACCCCAGTACCTGTCACCAGCCCATCAAAGTAACCAAGTACCTGTCACCAGCCCATCAGAGTAACCAAGTACCTGTCACCAATCCATCAAAGTACCCGAGTACCTGTCACCTGCCCATCAGAGTACCTGTCACCTGCCAATCAAAGTACCCGAGTACCTGTCACCAGCCCATCAAAGTACCTGAGTGCCTGTCACCAACCCATCAGAGTACCCGAGTACCTGTCACCATCCCATCAGAGTACCCGAGTACCTGTCACCAGCCCATCAGAGTACCCGAGTACTTGTCATCAGCCCATCAGAGTACCCAAGTACCTGTCACCTGCCCATCAGAGTACCCGAGTACCTGTCACCAGACCATCAGCGTACCAGAGTACCTGTCACCAGTCTATGAGTGCCTGTCACCAACCCATCTGAGTATCCGAGTACCTGACACCAGCCCATCTGAGTACCCGAGTACCTGTCACCAGCCCATCAGAGTACCCGAGTACCTGTCACCAGCCCATCAAAGTACCCGAGTACCTGTTACCTGCCCATCAGAGAACCTGATTACCTGTCACCAGCCCACCTAAGTACAGGAGTACCTGTCACCTGCCCATTAGAGTACCTGAGTACCTGTCTCCTGCCCATCTGAGTACCCAAGTACCTGTCACCAGCCCATCAGTGTACCCGAGTACCTGTCACCTGCCCATCTGAGTACCCGAGTACCTGTCACCAGCCCTTCAGAGTACACGTGTACCTGTCACCTGCCCATATGAGTACCCGAGTACCTGTCATCAGTCCATCAGAGTACCCAAGTACCTGTCACCAGCCCATCAGAGTACCCGAGTACCTGTCACCTGGCCTTCAGATTACCCGAGTACCTGTCACCAACCCATCTGAGTAACCAAGTACCTATCTGCAGCCCATCTGAGTACCCAAGTACCTTTTACCTGTCCATCAGATTACCCAAGTACCTGTCTCCAGCCCAACAAAGTACCTGAGTACCTATCTGCAGCCCATCAGAATACCTGAGTACCTATCTGCAGTCCATCAGAGTACCCGAGTACCTATCTGCAGTCCATGCCTCATAGAATATACCTCCGGTGTTTGCTTTCCAAAATGGGGTCATTTTGGTGGTAATTCCACTGTCCTGGTGCTCCAGGGCCTTCAAAAGTGTGATAGGTATGAATGAAATTTTATGTGTAATTTATGCTCCTAGAACGCCTGACGGTGCTCCCTGCATGTTTGGCCTCTGAATGTGGCCAGGGTGTGAAATAGTCTCACACATGTGGTATTGCCATACTCGGGACGAGTAGCAGAATATATTTTGGGGGTTAATTTTCGCTATGTACATGCTATGTGTTAGAAATATCTCATAAATTGACCACTTTGTGTAAAAATAAAAGCATTTTCATTTTCTTTCCACGTATTTGGAAGACTTGTGGAAAAAAATGAACCATTCAAAAGACACATAATGCCTAATAAAATATACGCTGAGATGTTTGCTTTCCAAAATGGGGTCATTTTATGGGTAATTCTATTGTCCTGGTGCTGCAGGGCCTTCAAAAGTGTAATAGGTGGTTAGGAAATCATATGTGTAATTTATGCTTCTAGAACGCCTGACGGTGCTCCCTGCATGATGGACCTCTCTATGTAGCCAGGCTGTGTAAAAGTCTCACACATGTGGTATCACCATACTCGG
>BLSH010110062.1:761165-793115 GCA_018402905.1 Glandirana rugosa
ACGTCTATCCATGAGCCCATGAGACTACCTGACGTCTATCCATGAGTCCATAAGACTACCCGACGTCTATCCATGAGTCCATGAAACAACCCGACCTCTGTCCATGAACCCATTAGACTACCTGACCATTTTCCATGAACCCATGTGTCTACCCGACGTCTATCCATGAACCAATGAGTCTACCCAACCACTGTCCATGAGCCCATTAGACTTCCGGTCCACTGTCCATGAGCCCATGAGACTACCCGACCACTGTCCATGAACCCATGAGACTACCTGACTACTGTCCTGTCACCAGCCCATCAGAGTACCCGAGTACCTGTCACCTGGCCTTCAGATTACCCGAGTACCTGTCACCAACCCATCTGAGTAACCAAGTACCTATCTGCAGCCCATCTGTGTACCCAAGTACCTTTTACCAGTCCATCAGATTACCCAAGTACCTGTCTCCAGCCCAACAAAGTACCTGAGTACCTATCTGCAGCCCATCAGAATACCTGAGTACCTATCTGCAGTCCATCAGAGTACCCGAGTACCTATCTGCAGTCCATGCCTCATAGAATATACCTCCGGTGTTTGCTTTCCAAAATGGGGTCATTTTGGTGGTAATTCCACTGTCCTGGTGCTCCAGGGCCTTCAAAAGTGTGATAGGTATGAATGAAATTTTATGTGTAATTTATGCTCCTAGAACGCCTGACGGTGCTCCCTGCATGTTTGGCCTCTGAATGTAGCCAGGGTGTGAAATAGTCTCACACATGTGGTATTGCCATACTCGGGACGAGTAGCAGAATATATTTTGGGGGTTAATTTTCGCTATGTACATGCTATGTGTTAGAAATATCTCATAAATTGACCACTTTGTGTAAAAATAAAAGCATTTTCATTTTCTTTCCACGTATTTGGAAGACTTGTGGAAAAAAATGAACCATTCAAAAGACACATAATGCCTAATAAAATATACGCTGAGATGTTTGCTTTTCAAAATGGGGTCATTTTGTGGGTAATTCTATTGTCCTGGTGCTGCAGGGCCTTCAAAAGTGTAATAGGTGGTTAGGAAATTATATGTGTAATTTATGCTTCTAGAACGCCTGACGGTGCTCCCTGCATGATGGACCTCTCTATGTAGCCAGGCTGTGTAAAAGTCTCACACATGTGGTATCACCATACTCGGGATGAGTAGCAGAATATATTTTGAGGGGGGTCATTTTTGCTATGTACATGCTATGTGTTAGAAATTTGTGTAAAAACGTTTTTCGAAAACTTGTGGAAAAAAATTAACTATTCAAAAGACTCATAATGCCTCCTAGATCATACATTTAGGTGTTTGCTTTCCAAAATGGGGTAATTTTGTGGGTAATTCCATTGCCCTGGTGCTCCAGGGCCTTCAAAAGTGTAATAGGTCGTTAGGAAATTAGATGTGAAAATTCTGCTCCTAGAATGCTCCTTGCGTGTTGGACCTCTCTATGTGGCCAGGCTGTGAAAAAGTCTCACACATGTGGTATCGCCATACTCGTGGCTAATAGCAGAATGTATTTTGGGGTGTAATTGGAAGTATGCATATGCTGTGTGTGAGAAATAACTTATTGTTATGACAATTTTGTGAAAAAAAATACTTAATTTTCCCAAGAATTGTGGGAAAAAAGTACAACTTCAAAGAACTCGCCATGCCTCATACTAAATACCTTGGGATGTCTACTTTTCAAAAAGGGGTCATTTGGGGGTATTTGTACTTTCCTGACATTTCAGGGCCTCAAGAAAAGAGATAGTCAGTGCATCAGCTAGCAGATAAGATAGCTTGTAGAGCCTTTGGGTCCTTTCACACACACGGACCGTTCATCAGTTCATCAGTTTATCAGTTTATCAGTTCATCAGTTCATCCGTTTTTCATCCGTTTTTTTCATCCGTTTTTTTCATCTGTTTTTTTCATCTGTGGTCATCAGTTTTTCATCAGTTTTTTTTTACATCCACTACCAATGCAAAAACGGATGAAAAACTGACCGTTCGTCAGTTTACATCCGTTTTTCGTCCGATCCGTTTTTTTGACGGATGAAAAATAGGACTTTCATCCGTTCAAAAAAATGGATGCTGACGGAAGCGGATGAAAACGGATGCAAATGAATGATCATCAGTTGTCATCCGTTTTTCCATAGAGATGCATTGATGTCCGTTTTTCATCCATCATTGGATGGATGAAAAACGGACAAACGGTCCGTGTGTGTGAAAGGGGCCTATAACTTTCACACAGACCAAATAATATACACTTATTTGGGTTATTTTTACCAAAGATAGGTAGCAGTATAGGTTTTGGCCCAAATTTATGAACAAAAATTACTTATTTGCAAAATTTGATCATAGAAACTAAAAAAAAGTGGGTTTTTTTTCAACATTTTTGCACGTTTTTTACTTATGTCACAAAAAATAAAAAACCCAGAGGTTATTAAATACCACCAAAAGAAAGCTCTATTTGTGTGAAAAAAATGATAAAAATGTTGTTTGGGTACAGTGTAGCACGAGAGAGTAATTGTCATTCAAAGTATGAAAGCGCTGAAAGCTGAAAATTGGTCTGGGCAGGAAGGGGGTATAAACTTCCTGTATTGAAGTGGTTAAGGATAGTGATCATATGAAGCCATTTATTATCACATAGTTGTTTGGCTACTTCTTAAATCTTAATGATAACAGAAATCACCCAAATGGCCATTATCAAAAAATTCTATACCCTGGAATGTTTGGCCTTGGTACACACACACAAGGTGACACGCAATGGTTAAAAGGTAAGTTCACCTTTCAGGGTGTAACATGTTTCTAACGGACCACCCCCACACACCCCCCCCCCCCCCCACTAGCTGTCATCATTTTTGAAAAAACATGGCTGATCAGGGCTCAGCCCGCTCGGCCGTGTCACTCATTCACAGTACTCTCTGAATGGAAAACTACGAGGTCCGGCCGCTGTCGGTTTGTAATTTTTAATGAACTTCCATGGTGCTGTGAATGTTCATTCTCTCTTCCTGTTAGAGAATATCTGCTTGCCCGTACTGGTGCAATGCTTTAGAGGCTCCAGAAAAGAAAAATAATAAATGCACATTTTTTTTACCTGCAAAAAAATGTGCATTTATTATTTTTTGTTAAAAAGTGAACTTTTCCTTTAACCACTTGCCGACCGCCCACCGTGGCTTGTCGGCAGCAAAGTGGATCATTATCGCGAAACGCCGTCACCTGACGTCGGCTGTGAGAATGAGTATTGTGTGCGCTTGCGTGCTCACTGTGTTCCGGGGGGGCCAGGGAGCTGGTAGGGCGGACTTGATCTCCGCCGGCATACCCGCGATGGCTCCCCCACAGTGAGAAAACGGAGGTCCGCGTATGTAAGCACGGATCTCAGTTCTGACAGAGGGGGAAGGAATGTGATCACAGGTTTCCGGAATATGGAAGCTGTAATCACTCCCCTGCCAGCCCAGCCCCCATACAGTTAAAACACATTGAGGGAACACAGTTAACCCTTAGAGCGCCCTCTCCAGGTTAACCCCTTCACTGCCAATGGCATTTACACAGTAATCAGTGCATTTTCATAGCACTGATCACTGTATAAAAGCCAATGGTCCCAAAAAAGTGTCAAAATGGTCCGACATGTCCAGCGCAATATCCCAGTACTGTTAAAAATCGCAGATCACCGCCATTACTAGTAAAATATAAAAAAAAACAACCCATAAATGAATTCTCATCATTCGTAAACGCGGCAACTTTTGCACAAACCAATCAATAAACACTTATTGCGATTTTTTTTTACCAAAAATATGAGGAAGAATATAAATCGGCCAAAACGATGAAAAAAAATGTTTTTTTATTTTTTTTTTTTTTATTTGTATTTTAGCAAAAAGTGCTATAGCGGTGATCAGAAATGAGGCAGAGGTGATCAAATACCACCAAAAGAAAGCTTATTTGTTGGAAAAAAAGGACGCAAATTTAGTTAGGTTGCAGGACCGCGCAATTGTCAGTTAAAGCGACGCAGTGCCAAATCGCAAAAAGTGCTCTGGTCCTAAACTCGGAAATCCTTCCGGGGCTGAAGTGGTTAAAATGGCAATTAAAGGTTAATTTCCCACAGCTGTGGCTTTTAAAATTGCAATTAGTGTCTGCGTATAAATAGTCAATGGGTTTGTTTGCTCTCATATGGATGTACTGAGCAGGCTAGATACTAAACCATGGGGAGCAGAAAAGAACTGTCAAAAGATCTGCGTAGCAAGGGAATTTGACTTTATAAAGATGGAAAAGTATATAAAAAGATATCAAAAGCCTTGAATATGCCAGTCAGTACTGTTCAATCACTTATTAAGAAGAGGAACACTTTGGGATCTCTTGATACCAAGCCAAGGTCAGGTAGTCCAAGAAAGATTGCAACCACAACTGCCAGAAGAATTGTTCGGGATACAAGGAGCACAATACGACAATACTTGAACAAAAATGAGCTGCATGATTGAGTTTCCAAAAAGAAGCCTTTACTGTGCCAATGCCACAAAAAACCTTATTACAGTATGCCTGACAACAACTTAACACACCTCACATCTTCTGGCACACTGTAATCTGGAGTGAGACCTAAATAGAGCTTTATGGTCACAACTATAAACGCTATGTTTGGAGAGGGGTCAACAAGACTTATGGCAACATGCATACTATCCCCCACTGTGAAGCAAGGTGGTGTCTCACTGATGTTTTGGGGGTGTGTGAGGTCTAAAGGCATTGGGTATCTTGTGAAAATGAATGGCGAGATGAATGGAGCATGTTATCAGAAAATGCTGGCAATTTGCACACTTCTGCATGAAAGCTGCACATGGGACTTTCTTGGAGTTTCCAGCATGACAATGGCCCTAAGAACACGGCCAAGTTGATCCTCCAGTGATTACAGCAAAAAAAGGTGAAGGTTCTGTATTGGCCATCACAGTCTCCTGACCTTAATTTTATCAAGCCACTCTGGGGAGATCTCAAACATGCGGTTCATGCAAGATGACCAAAGACGTGACAATGGCCCTAAGCACAAGGCCAAGTTGACCCTCCAGTGGTTACAGCAAAAAAAGGTGAAGGTTCTGGGATGGCCATCACAGTCTCCTAACCTTAATATCATCAAGCCGCTCTGGGGAGATCTCAAACATGCAGTTCATGCAAGACGACCAAAGAATGATCTCTCAGGTTTGTTTTGCTCAGCGTGCTGGGTAAAGAACTTTCATGTGTACCTCACTTAAATCGGTTTAATTGTAATTACTAAGGGTTACAATTTCTTTATGCTTGTATATGCAAATTAAGATGGAAAACACTGTTTGCAAGCTGCATTTACACAGGAGCTGCTACCTTCACTCCAGCACAACAGAGTGGAACCCATCCATCAAACTCACACCTGAACCATGTCAGGTACAAAAACCAGAGCAGGCGAGGAAACCCTGGGTGTATGAGATACACTAAAGGTGCTAAGTCCATTTAAAAAGGAGTGGTATGCCTCACCATACCGGTTTCACTGGCTTTAAAAAAATGTTATTAGTGTAGAATTAGACCCCATACAAACTATTTGATTTTCTGCAGATTTTTGTCGTCAGATTAACCAAAACCATGTAGTGCAAGGGCCTGCCTGATTGCGTACAAATTGAAACACTTAAGGTTTGACCTCATATTATATGGTTTTGGTAAATCTGGAGGAAAAAATCTACAGAAAATTGTATAGTGTGTAACCAGCTTTAGGCACATTCCAGAGTGACTGGGCTCATGCCTAGGTACATGTTAGTCAGGAACTTGGGAGGCCTACTTACCTGCCCAATACCTAGGAAGTTGGGTACTTCTGCAGCTCCAGTGAGACTGAAACCAAAGGTGCTATCTCTTTATGCCGGAGTTGCTTAAAGTGATACTAAACCCTCAGTTTTAAAGCACTTTCAGTAGCTGATTAAGATTTTTCATCTTTTAATCCTTGCCGATGTTCCTGTTTAAGCTGGTGCCATGACTGGTGCCATGACCGCTGCCCTAGGTTTTATATTTCAGGATGGCTCCTTTCTTTTGCAGTATCTTATGGAATCACCCTTGCGTGCATATACTAGAGCTGTGTCTCCCTACACTGTGTAGATCAATAGAAACTCACAGCCACATAGCCCAGGCCCTCCCCTACTCCTCCCTCCTCCTTCCCCCTACCTTCTACATGGTAACAGACTAGCTGAAAACTGTACTGTCCCACTGATAACTCTTTACTGTGAAGATTGGAAATTCAGGGAAGCAGCACTGAGAGAGCAGGAACCAGCAGCACTGAAAGTTGTAAACTGCAAGTGCTGGTGTAACAAATGAAATAAAGGAATGTAAGGGGGAATGTTTATTTTACTGCTTTCAGTATATTAAACTAAAAAACGCTAAGAATGTATTACTGCTTTGACAGAGACATTTAAGTGAGATCACATGTGTCTGTTAAAAAAGATAAAGTATGTATGTAAAAGTCACTTTTTACATTCCTTCAAAAGTCATACCATTTTCAGTGCATGCAGTATAAAAACTTATTTTTCTTCTTATGTCTACATGTTTTTTTAACTTTGTAGTTAGCTGTTTTGCTGGAACTGCCAACACTATTACACTGGATACAACTGTCACTACAACAGATATTAATCCACTCAATACTGTACGTACTGGTGGAAAGTGATTACAAAATCACTTTTTTTTTATACCTATCACACTGAACAGTGCTTGGCATGGCATAATCAAAGGAAAACTGCACTAGCTGCTTGGCAGTTTCTAGCTTTAACAATTTATAAGTTATGGATCCAGAACGAGCTTATGGATTGGAGAGTCAGAAATAATTATCTGGCTACTTGCTCCAGGTTAGTGGCTAAATCTATTGCCGCCCATGTAACAGGGACGTGCAGTCAGGGGAGGCAGGTGAGGCAGAGCCATGAACATAAAAAAAAAAAATAAACAAAAAACAATCGACTTTGAGGGCTGTAGCTCGGTGACTAGCCCAGTTTAAATACAAGCTGGCACACTGTGTTTGCAGCAGACTGAGAGGATGAGCTCACAGTGCCTCTCCTCATTTCTTGTCAGAGGCACTGAGCTCAATGGACAGCTTAGAGCCTTATCCAATGGTAAAGCACCATTGGCCCAAGCTGCCCAATAAAAATGCTGCAGTGGAGGCACGCCTCATTGCAATGTCATAGAAGGGGGCATGTGTCTAAAGGACAAATGCTCCCTTCTAGGTTAGCCCTCTTAGCTACAAGGAAAAACATGGGTTTATGTGTATAATATTTACCCATAGCCCCATGTTCACACAGTTAAGAGGGAGAATGAGAAAGTTATAACTTCAAACTTCAGTAATTTGTACATTAAGCCATCTGCTTGAGTACAGTTTTTGAGAATATAGTAAACCACCTTAAAAACAATATATAATAATTACTTGTATATTGCTTACTTATGGTAAATAACCCCTTCCCCACCCAGGCCAATTCTGACACTTCTCTCCTACATGTAAAAATCATCATTTGTTTGCTAGAAAATTACTCAGAACCCCCAAACATTATATATATATATATATATATATATATATATATATAGTTTTAGCAGACACCCTAGGAATAAAATGGCGGTCGTTGCAGTGGCGTAAGTAACCTGTGTGTATCTGGCTCTGATACTAGCTAGTGCCTCACCAGCCACTGACCGCACTGCATGTCCCTGCCATGTAATGCATATGTGGGGTTGCAAAGAGGGTGGGCGTTAATGCCCAAGTGCCACACTTTTTGCATCCATGGGCAGTAGAGCTTTCTGTGCAGAAAGCATTCTCACTGTGCTCTCCCAGCACACTGATCAAGCTATCAAAGACAGCTCTGGGTCCGTACTAATGATCGGACCTCAACAGGACTGGCTCTAGATCACAGCTAATCACAGTTGTCCTATGATGCTGATCCTTCCTGGCACCCAGGCATACAGAGCCTATCAAAAAGATGCTGAGGCTGGGTGGGAAGGGGTTAAGGTATTGAAACCACTGGATCGGCATGACAGCCAGGCAATTAGAATTTTTAGAAGAGCCAAGATTGACAGTCTTAATATTCTCAGCAGAGGTTTTCTTTAAATATGTCAGGGCATTTGATGGAGTATGGTGTTATGGTGTGCTGACATCTAGTGGCAAATTACCAAATCCTTTATCTCTTAATGGTTAAATCACACATATATTTTAAAATTGCTAAATGAAAATCCTAGGCCCAGTTATTCTACAAAACACCAGCATTGTCACAGCCTTGGAGTACATACACATCTTAAAAGCTTAGCTAAAACAGCAAGCATTAAAGGGAACGTTAAAGTGAAACTAATGCATGACATGTGTTTCATGTGTAGTGCACGTGGGGTTTTACACCAGATGGAAAATATCTAAAGTCAGCAAAACAATGACCTTTGTAAATTACTACAGGATTCTACTCCAAATCTAGCCTCAGTGTTTGCTCCTGAGACAACCACTGAATATCCCAGACGTTAGCTGTTATATTTATGCACAAGGTCTTTTTTTTTATAACTAGGAAGTATGCCCCAACAGAGAAGCGACAGGTGTGTGCATTGGTTCCTTAAAAATCACTTTGCAGTAAATTGAACAAAATGTAATACTACTTAATTATTATTCAAGTATGTGTGAGATGCATAGGGGTGACATTTTATGCCACGCACATATGCTTGCAGCCAGCTTTGCCTGGAAATATCAACATTTCCCTGTTGCTTTACAAAGTAATATCTAACCAAGTGCTTACAATGTGAATGGGTATGTAGGCTTGAGGCAGATAGGCTTGTAAATTGACAACATTGAAGTGAGTAATATACATACCAATAAATATTCTAACCATGTCCAGTGAAAATACTTGAACCATAATTAATAAACTGCAAAGTAAGAAAGATTAATAAATAAACTGCTAATACTTACAAACAGGGGCGTTGCTAGGTCTACAAATGATTTGGGGCTAGAGCCCATAGCAGCGAAGTAAAGAATGTCATACTCTTGAGCGGGCATACATATGTATATAATATACATGTGTGTGTATATACAGTATCTCACAAAAGTGAGTACACCCCTCCCATTTTGGTAAATATTTTATTCTAACTTTTCATGTGACAACACTGAAGAAATAACACTTTGCTACAATGTAAAGTAGTGAGTGTACAGCTTGTATAACAGTGTAAATTTGCTGTGCCCTCAAAATAACTCAACACACAGTCATTAATGTCTAAACCGCTGGCAACAAAAGTGAGTACACCCCTAAGTGAAAATGTAGAAATTGGGCCCAAAGTGTCATTATTTTGTATGGCCACCATTATTTTCAAGCACTGCCTTAACCCTCATGGGCATGGAGTTCACCAGAGCTTCACAGGTTGCCACTGGAGTCCTCTTCCACTCCTCCATGTCGACATCACAGAGCTGGTGAATGTTAGAGACCTTGCGCTCCTCCACCTTCCATTTGAGGATGCCCCACAGATGTTTAATAGGGTTTAGGTCTGGAGACATGCTTGGTCAGTCCATTACCTTTACCCTAAGCTTCTTTAGCAAGGCAGTGGTCATCTTGGAGGTGTGCTTGGGGTCGTTATCATGTTGGAATACTGCTCTCCGGCCCAATCTCCGAAGGGAGGGGATCATGCTCTCCTTCAGTATGTCACAGCACATGTTGGCATTCATGGTTCCCTCAATGAACTGTAGCACCCCAGTGCCTGCAGCATTCATGCAGCCCCAGACATGACACTCCCGCCACCATGCTTGACTGTAGGCAAGACACACTTGTCTTTGTACTCCTCACCTGGTTGCCACCACACACGCTTGGCACCATATGAACCAAATAAGTTTATCTTGGTCTCATCAGACCACAGGATATGGTTCCAGTAATCCCTGTCCTTAGTCTGCATCATCTTTAGAAGAGGCTTCCGTCTGGGATGACAGCCTTGCCGACCAATTTGATGCAGTGTACGGAGAATGGTCTGAGAACTGACAGGCTGATCCCCCACCCCTTCAACCTCTGCAGCATTGCTGGCAGCACTCATACATCTATTTCCCAAAGACAACCTCTGGATATGACGCTGAGCACATGCACTCAACTTCTTTGGTCGACCATTGCGAGGCCTGTTCTGAGTGGAACCTGTCCTGTTAAACCGCTGTATGGTCTTGGCCACCGTGCTGCAGCTTAGTATCAGGGTCTTGGCAATCTTCTTATAGCCTAGGCCATCTTTATGTAGAGCAGCAATTCTTTTTTTCAGATCCTCAGAGAGTTCTTTGCCATGAGGGGCCATGTTGAACTTCCAGTGACCAAATTTAACACACCTGGTCCCCATTCACACCTGAGACCTTGTAACATTAACGAGTCACATGACACCGGGGAGGGAAAATGGCTAATTGGGGCTAAATTTGGACATTTTCACTTAGGGGTGTGGCGCTGTCTGAGTGTGAAATGTACACCTTTGATAACGTCAAACCGACGAAACGCGTCAGTTGACTAGCTGCACACACATTGAGTCCCTACGTCACACCCAGCGGCCTCCAAACGAACGACGGCAGTACACTCCACACACGACACAGGAAGCTTGCGGGTCTTCCTCTACAGGAGTAAGCCGTACACGCTGGAGGAGGGTGTTTGACAAATCAGGGCTTTTTACTAGTTTTACTTTAAGAAACCCATGTGTCACCGGGACTGGGTTAATGTTTGAACTAATTTACCTTGTAAGCTGGATGTTTTTAACATTTTTGGAATAAAAAGCAACACGTTTTTACATACTTACACTATGGAAGTCTACTCTGGTTTTTTTCCCTAACAATCGGATGGATATACGCCCAACAGCGAGGATTTCCGGTGGATTAAAAAGATAGGCATTTCACCCCTGCAGGGGTAATGCCCTCTGGTAAGGAGGGGTCCATAGGGGAGCACGAGTGATCACTTCTACCTCACAGCATTTGTTTATAAGGAATAAGAAAGCACCTTTGAGCACTGCACACTTTATAACTGCAAAAAGGATTGTTTTATCTATGAATAAGAAAGGACACTGTGGAGTCAACACACATGAACTGTGAACCTTTATGGTTAAGCGAGATATATGGACAGTTATGAACTATATTAGGGCAACAGCAATCTGTGGATCTTTAATTATACCATTGGTGTCAGTATTGAAGTTTTAATGTAATATGCACTTTATACCATGTCTTATGCTTATTGTAAATGATTGAACACCATAGAAAGATTATTTAACACAACTGCACTTTAAAAGTTTTCTCCTTCAAATATCTGTTATAAAACACTTACATGGTTCACTCAGGAAGATTATCAAGCACTTTTTGCACCTTACGATTCATTGTTTTATATTAGCACTTTATTACTGTTTACAGACTATATAGATTGCTAACACATACTAGCTCGTCATACTAGCACCTTTTTCTCAAAATATTTTTTAATTTACATTTCACACTCAGACAGCGCCATATCCAAATATTGTAGTGTTTGTTGTTTCCCCCCCACAGGGAGGGAGTTATTGGAGGGCAGCCGCTGAGCTTCCATTTACATCCTAAGCGCAATACCACCCTTTTCAGTTTTTATAGTCACTTAGGGGTGTACTCACTTGTGTTGCCGGCAGTTTAGACATTAATGGCTGTGTGTTGAGTTTTTTTGAGGGGACAGCAAATTTACACTGTTTTACAAGCTGTACACTCACCACTTTACATTGTAGCAAAGTGTAATTTCTTCAGTATTGTCACATGAATAGAATAAAATATTTACAAAAATGTGAGGGGTGTACTCACTTTTGTGAGATACTGTGTATATGCAGATCCTCCTTACATCAGGGTCCCCAGTGAGCCCCTCCCTTACATCAGAGTCCCCAGTGAGTCCCTTCCTTACATCAAGGTCCCCAAAGAGCCCCTTCCTTACATCAGGGTCCCCAGAGAGACCACCCTTACATCAGGGTCCCCAGAGAGCCTCCCCGTATATCAGCGTCCCCAGAGAGCCTCCCCATACATCAGGGTCCCCAGAGTGCCCCCCTTACATCAGGGTCCCCAGAGAGCCTCCCCGTATATCAGGGTCCCCAGAGAGCCTCCCCATACATCAGGGTCCCCAGAGAGCCTCCCTATACATCAGAGTCCCTAGAGAGCCCCCCCCCATATATCAGGGTCCCCAGGGAGCCTCCCCATACATCAGGGTCTACAGAGAGCCTCTCCATACATCAGGATCTACAGAGAGCCTCCCTCTTGCATCAGGGTCTACAGAGAGCCTCCTCATACATCAGGGTCTACAGAGAGCCTCCCCATACATCAAGGTCCCCAGAGAGCCTCCCCATACATCAGGGTCCCCAGAGAGCCTCCCCATATATCAGGGTCCCCAGAGAGCCTCCCCATATATCAGGGTCCCCAGAGAGCCTCCCCATACATCATGGTCCCCAGAGAGCCTCCCCATAAATCGGGGTCCCCATAGAGCCTCCCCATACATCAGGGTCCCCAGAGAGCCTCCCCACACATCAGAGAAAGAGGGGGTGGATGAGAGGGGGTGAAAGAGAGACCCCCTAGCCCTGCCTGCAGTCCCTACTGTCCCAGCCTCTGTCTGTGTGGGTAGGTGTGTGTGATCCACCTACCTCCCACCCATCCTCAGTCAGCCTTTTCTCTTCCTGTTCCATGACAGTCACAGTGAGCTAGGAGAGGAGCTTGGAGAAGGAGTGCAGGCTCTGGGAGGCACCAGGGATGCTGCTCAGGGTGGTGGTGAGTCCTCGTCTTCTCTCACTCCCTCCTGGGCTCTTCCCGGCTGCCCAAGCTTCCCCCTCCCTATTTGAAGATGCCACTGCCCTATACCTCACTGCCACCAGACCAGCAGTGTCTGCTCCAGTCCAGGACCATGACAAGGGGGCTGGGCTCAACTCTTTAGGCCCCACAAAAACTAGCGTGGAAGAGGAGGAAGTGGAACCCTCCTCCGCTTTGAATGCTGGGCAGGGAGGGAGTCGTGGCCGAGATGTCACTGGTTGTTAGACACTAGGCGGCTCTAGCCACTAGTGACCAGGAGTAGAGTTAGGTGGAGGCGAGGGTGGAGCTGGTGCCAGTGCTACCGCGGCTCAGTCTGCCCCTGCCTCCTGCATTCCAGATGGGACATACGTGCTAATTGCAGAACTGCATCCACTTGGCAAGAGACTCGGGGCTATGGGCCCCAGACTCGGGGCTATAGCCCCAATAGCCACCCCCTAGCAACGCCCCTGCTTACAAAAGCAGACATCCAAAGCAGCAAAGCTATCCCTCCCTCTTGCTCTACTTTTGGTAAATAAAGTTGTTTATGTAATATTTAAATCTTCTCGTCCTAAAATACAGGTGTGTGCGAATACAGTGTAATCCAGTTATGTATTCATTAAAAAAAAAAAACCTAAATATGAAGGATGTATCTATAGTACTGATGGTAGCTTTCTAAGTGATCTCCAACCCATCCAAGACTAATTAAGCCTCTATAATCTACTGAGCCCCAAGACCTGTGCCTGGACCATTGAACAGTTGGAGACAACTCAATGCACACATAAACCAAGTATGGCCCCTCAAAGTACCACAAAAGAGGCAAATCTGTCACAACAATCATACACCAGGCCTTAGCTTGCACAGCAGCCAGAAAATATTCTCAGCCCCCCCCAAGCCCAAAGCAAAAACACACAAACTGTTTGATCTGTGTTACTCAAAGGAATCCTTGGATGTCACATTCACCTGCTCCCCTCCGCAAGTACACGGCAGGAAGGCCACACAATTTAATAATATGCTACAGAGAGCACTGGGGTAAAATGTCAGAGAAGATAGAAGGCCAGCTCATGTGGGAGAATAGAAATGTTAGCAGACAAATGTCAGCCTTTGAAACTTGCTGCAATCATTTCACAACAGTTATTAAGAGCCACAAGGAAGACATTGATTGCATTAGTAGGTGTTAGTAACTTTAGAGGTTAAATTTAGAGGTTACTAGCAACATTATTTATATTGGTTTGGCCACATGTGTGATTTGGTAATGACCAGTAGTTGAAGTATGTGCTATATGTTGATATGGCTCCAAGCCTAATAATGATGTTATTCAATTGTTTCATCTAATATTACCTCTGTACTCCTGATGAAACGTTTTAGCAAAATGCATGACATGACTCAGATCCTATCATGTTACATGGATTATTGTAGCTAATTAACATATACATGGTGACAAAAGTATATTTGTGTATGCAAGAGAAAACTGATAGGATTAAGAAAGTATAGCAGCAGGGGTTAGATGTCAGAGGTTTCTATATGTGCTACAGTGCCTTTAAAAAGTATTCATACCCCTTGAAATCTTCCACATTTTGTCATGTTACAACCAAAAACATAAATGTATTTTATTGGGATTTTATGTGATAGGCCGTCACACAGTGTCACATAATTGTGGAAGGAAAATGTTAAATGGTTTTCAATTTTTTTTACAAATAAATATCTGAAAAGTGTGGTGTGCATTTGTATTCAGTCCCCTTTACTCTGATGCTCCTAACTAAAATCTAGTGCAAACAATTACCTTCAGAAGTCACCAAATTAGTAAATAGAGTCCACCTGTGTGTAATTTAATATCAGTATTATTACAGCTGTTCTGTGAAGCCCTCAGAGGTGTGTTAGAGAACCTTAGTGAACAAACCGCATCATGAAGGCCAAGGAACACACCAGACAGGTCAGTAATAAAGTTGTGAAGAAGTTTAAAGCAGGGTTAGGTTATAAAAAAATATCCCAAGCTTTGAACATCTCACAGAGCACTGCTCAATCCATCATCTGAAAATGGAAAGAGTATGGCACAACTGCAAACCTACCAAGATATGGCTGCCCACCTAAACTGACAGACTGGGCAAGGAGAGCATTAATCAGAGAATCAGCCAAGAGGTCGATGGTTACTCTAGAGCGGGGTCCTCAAACTATAGCCCTCCAGTTGTTCAGGAACTACAATTCCCATCATGCCTAGTCATGTCTGTGAATGTCAGAGTTTTACAATGCCTCATGGGATGTGTAGTTCCGCAACAGCTGGAGGGCCGTAGTTTGAGGAGCTGCAGAGATCCACAGCTCAGGTGGGAGAACCTGTCCACGGGACAACTATCTGGCCTTTATGGAAGAGTGGCAGGAAGAAAGCCATTGTTGAATGAAAACCATAAAAAGCCCCCTTTGCAGTTTATGAGAAGTCATGTGGGGACACAGCAAACATGTGGAAGAAGGTGTTCTGGTCAGATGAGACCAAAATTGAACTTTTTGGCTTAAAAGCAAAACGCTATGTGTGGCGGAAAACTAACACTGCACATCACCCTGAACACACCAACCCCACCATGAAACATGGTTGTGGCAGCATCATGTTCTGGGGATGCTTTTCTTCAGCAGGGACAGGGAAGCTGGTCAGAGTTGATGGGAAGATGGATGGAGCCAAACACAGGACAATCTTAAAAAAAAAACCTTGTAAACATACAAACAGAGCAACAATGGAATGGTTTAGATCAAAGCATATGTGTTAGAATGGCCCAGTCAAAGTCCAGGCCTAAATCCAACTGAGAATCTGTGGCAAGACTTGAAAATTGCTGTTCACAGACTCTCCATCCAATCTGACAGAGATTTAGCTATTGTGCAATTAAGAGTGGGTAGAGACATACCCAAAAAGACTTGCAGCTGTAATTGCAACGAAAGGTGGCTCTACAAAGTATTGACTCAGTGGGGCTAAATACAACATACAACAGCATGCCACACTATTCCCATGTTTATTTGTAAAAAAATTGAAAACCATTTATCATTTTCCCTCCACTTCACAATTATGTGCCACTTTGTGTTGCTTTATCACATAAAATCCCAATAAAATACATTTACGTTTTTGGCTGTAACATGACAAAATGTGGAAAATTTTAGGCGGTATGAATACTTTTTCAAGGCACTGTATATTTATAGAATCACGGTGGGGTATTTTTCTTTTTCTTATCACATTAGTAATTTTGGTGTGGTTGTGCAGGAGATTTTATTTTCACAAAATCCTGCTGTATGACTACTCCACTTAACAGAGAGACCTAACTCAAAACACAAGACCTCCCTAACGTTTTGTGGTTGCCATGACCCAGATCTGAACCTGCAACCTCTGTTGTGTCTGGCAGTATCTCTTCTTTCTGAGCCACTTGAGATGGTGGACAGCACCGTGCCTGATTCCTTAGACAACCTTGCATTGTGTCTTGTTTCTCTTGAACCCTGAATCCTTTGCTCCTCCAATGAACTTTCCATTTAAGCCATGCCTTTGCACTTCCTGCTTACCAGATTATTGTGCCCTTTCAAGCCAATGTCTTGCTCTTGTCACTCCTGCTGCCATCCATATCTTCACTATTACTCGTTACCCACATTTGGCTTGTTCCCCGACTATGCGTCTGCTTGATCCCAACCTGCAACCACTTGTTACTGACCTTTTGACTTGTTTACTGAATATGCTTCTTCTTGATCCCTAACTGCTATATCTGCTACTGGACCCAACTTGCTCACCTCTTGGTGTGAATTGCTTATCTACCTATCCCTCTGGTCACTGGGAGCCTCTCTACTGCCATAGCTACTGTCTTCAGGCCTGACCCCTTACCATGGAAGATTTTTTTTCCACTCTACATAACTAAGTGGAGATGTTTAGGACAACTTGAAGACCTTGGCAGTACTTTAAGAGCACTGACCAATACTTAATGTCTCAAAATTCTAGCTCCGCATCTGGACATGACAGATTTAGTAACCTAAAGTAATCGTGTACATTTTTTAAAAATGCTTCCCCTAGGGAGGACCTGCCTTTGCTTTCTTGCTCTCTGCTCATGTCTCCCTATCTTTTGTCCGTATTCCCCTTCTCCCCTCTATGCCATACTTGCTTGATTCCATCATGCTACCTCTCCTACTACCTGCCTTTTCTTGGATAACATAGGAATTCCACTACCCCCCCCTTTTTTTTTTCTTTTTAAAAATGCAGTTCTTTGATAATTTTAGATCATCGGAATAAGAAGGGGTGGTTTGGGAAATTATGGTGCAATTGACCTTTTTCCGAATTCTTCTCTTTCAAATTTAGTTGGTGGCACCTGCAGGTACCTTGTATGTGCTTTGCCAATATTTGTATATTTTTTGCACTTATACCTTGTCATTATACCTATAAAGAACTTTATACATTAAGAAATAAAACTTTACACTCTGTAGCTGGTCCCCTTTACCGATGCGTTCGGCAGGGTGACTTTGGGCCTGCAGCATACCGCCGTCAAGGGCGCGAAGTCTGCATTCTGTGGCTACCGTGACGTCGGACCGGTAAGTGAGCGCCCTGCCTTCCCCCCGTTACAGGGTGTGAAGAGGGCCCGACGTCCGCAAACTCGCAAATTTCGCGGTGACGACAGCTTGTCCGGGGTAGCCACCGGTGGGATCAGCTCTCCATCTTGCCCCCTGCCACACCTCGCCCCCCCCAGCACCGTGCGATCGTTCGGCCTTCTCATCCGGATCGCCATGCGGCGCTCGGCCGCCATTTTGCGGCGGACCGCCGCCATTTTGCCGTAGCCGCTGACATTTTCAGTCTATGGGGCTTTCCCTCTAGCGCTTGGAGCGGCCATTTTCGGTACTGCATGTTGCCTGAGAGGAGTTTTCGGCCTCTAGTGTTTCCTGGCGGTAACGATCACTTCATTTGATTAATCAAACTCATTGTAATTTGTGAGCTTTTACATACTTGTGGCACATAAAATGGAACTGCAGGTAATACTTTTATTCTGAGCATTCTATGTCCACTCAAGCGGTATGAGTAAAACGGCTTCAGCCGCCTTTCCAGGGGCCACAGCAAATGAGGCAGAAGAGTGGGACAGAGTCTCACTAGTGTAAGCATTTGGCATGGCCTTCCATCAGGGTTACATATACAAATGTATCCAATATTTTATTGTTTTCTGAGTTCATTATAATGTATAATAATGCTAAATTATAATAACAGCGGATGTTTAAGTCTCCTAGGGCCTCTTTATGAGCTGCGTATTGCAGATTTGTAGTCTCTAGTGGATTGAACATTGCTATTTCCAAGACTTTCATTAACATAATAATAAATCAACATTTTTAAGATTTGGATTTTCAGTATGCCTTTATTTTCTCTATATATTGTATTAAACCTACTAAAATGTGTGCATGTATTTGGTGACCTCAACATTTAGTGTTTATATTGCAAAAATAAACAGATATTTAATTAATCTGCTGAAATGTGCATCATCTTTAGTAAACTTTCTGCTTTTGGCTAATTAATAAGCAAGAAAACTTCATGAATAGTTACCCTAAATATTATTAAAAAAAATATTATTATAAATACTTTCTTTTGAAAATGCTAGTTGCCTGGTCATCATGCTGAAGCTATGACTTTAATAGTTTGTGGAATTGACTCAAAATAAATAGGTATATGGGGACATTTATGATCCTGCATATTTGTTCCAGGTCAGAGCTTTAGTAAATATTAGAAGCTTATGGATCTACAACACAATAGCCAGGTGACTAGAATTTCTAGTATGATGTTAAAAATGAAAGTCCACTTTCGCTTATGAAAAGTGGTACAGTACAGAAAAAAAGATCTGGTACCCAGCGGGGTTGCAAATAGGCAGCACCCACATCACCAGGAAGGAACTAGGGTAATGCACACCAGATGCTTCTACACTACGGAGAAGAAGAAGAAAAACCGGGGATCCAGGGAGGTGTATTTACTAAAGGCAAAAAGGCTGTTCACTTTGCAAAGGAAGTTGCAATTTGCAAAAAGAGTTTTCCCAGGAGCTTAATGAATGAAGTAAAGCTCTGCTGACTTCCATCATCCAATCATGTGCAAGATGAAATGCAGTCTTTTTGCCTCGTATGTGATGGGGTATTTGTTGCAAAGTGGAATTTCACCTCATTCGCTAAGCTCTAGGGACAATTGCAAAGTCCAACTTTCTGTGCACAGTAAACAGTCTATTGTCCTTTCTGTTATGTCTCTGATACGTGCAGTGTATGGGTCATGGAAGAAGCAGGATCTTTTTTTTTGGTCCATGCTGATTTTTTCACACATCAACCTAAATCAGTTAACTGGCTTACGCCCTACCAACCAAAGGGCATGTAACTATGTGGACACTGTGCACAGCATAACCTCACCATAAATTATGATACTTTTCTTTATCCCAGTCAGTAATTTGCCATCAAAGAATTATATAGCTGTGGCACATCTATTGTTATTTACCTTCTAAAATTGCAATAGGGTATGTAAACCATACTTCTAAGAGCCAACCACATAAGGCCCCCTTCATACGGGCTGTCCGATCAGGTCTGCCTGTCAGTTTTTCAGGCAGACATGATCGGACCCTGCATTGTCCTCTATGGAGCCCCTTATGTCAATGGGTACATGTCCGCTGACATCAGCTGCCATCCTGCCATCTGATTTTGTTATTTGTCCATTCATCTGGCGGATCAGATGGTATCGGATGTAAACAGACAGGCAGTCCATTTCCATCCAATTGCCCCATAGAGGAGAGTGGGACTGTGTCCGTGTCCTCTCTGCATAGCGGAGCGGTCATGGACCTGTCATCCACCTGCTAAGCGGGGATCAGCAGAGATATCCCCCACTGAGCAAGAGGATTCCGCTTAGCGGAGGTGCCCATGTGAAAGGGGCCTAACATCTTAACTTTGTTTCACTTTCATTGAAAAAGTATGCCCAGAAAAGAAAGGCAGAAAGTTATGAGTTAGCCCTGTTTCACACAGGCTTCAGCTTGGATAAGAACAGTGTGAACAGCAACTTTTAACAAAGCATTTATAGAGCTTTCAGCAAACTTTGTTGAAGCTTTTAAAGTACCATTCAACTTCAGTTTGTAAATGATGAGCATGGATTTTAATGGGAGTGCTGACTGTCACTCTAAACAAGCTGCTATCAGGTTTCAGCAGGCTTTCAACAAGTCTCAAGAAGTGCTGAAGCTTGCTTACAGTTTGTTTCAAGTGTCAATTAGCACCCCTATTAAGATCTGTGTATAATATTTCTAAACTGGAGCTTAATGGTGCTTTAAAAGCTTTAACAAAGCATGCTGAAAGCTCTGCAAATGCTTTGTCAAAGCGTGCTGTTCATACTGCTTTTGTACAAGCTGAAGCTGGTGTGAAACAGACCATAGACTTTCACAACATGGATTGGCACATCAGCAGTGATGCATTGTGGCTTCAATTCCACTGGAAATCATGTATTATTAGGGCCAGCCGATGGGAGTTTCCAGCCTATTTAAAATGCCGTGGGCCCCCTCACAAATAGGTCCTCTTTGACAAAGAGTGAGGACCCAGAAACATTGAACAGTTGTTTGAAACTCATACTCTTGGTATGCTTACTTTGTAATATTGCTTGACATCAGAAGCAGTGTATACTTTCTGTTGCTATTTTGTATTCTGTATTTTATCATCACTTTGTATGTTTCATATTGCTATCGATATATTTGTAATCCTTTGTTTTAGCTCTATAATAATTCACTCATTCTTGCATCCGAAATGTAGAGTGTGTGCCAACTTTTAATATAATAGGTTGATGGTGTTTAATGGGGAGTGGGATAGCCTCCAGAATTAAGTTAAGCACCCTTGTGCTGGTTCTGCTCTATAAATCTTTTAAATGAAGGTGTGTGAGACACTATCTTTAACTTTTTAACCATGGGAGGATGTCCTCCTTATTCCTGCTCTGGTGGCAACTTAAATGTTTGAATTTACCCTGCCCTTCATTCCCAGTGACATTGGTGATCAGGACAGTTAGAGAGAGTGAATCCCCCTCATACAAACCTGACCAGTACTAATACCTAACCATTCTATCCAAAGATATAAGAAGGTTTTGGTATACTTTAATAGCAATCTATGTGATATGATTTCAGCTCCAGTGATGATTCATTTTAACTTGTAATTCTCACTTGACATTTGTAGGATATCACAAATGGTAACTTATTTAGTGAAATATATGGTGAAACATCCTTACAAGCTACATGGGTATAATCCTGTTTTTTTTTACACTCACTGTTGCTTCTTGTTAGTGCTACCTCTCTCATCTATAATTGAGGATCACTAGTCATCGCTAGGGTACATCTGGGGTAGTAAAGCACTGCTTTTACCAAGATGGCTTTCTGCACACTGTGAGTGACAGAATGCATGATAAAAACTAAATAAGTAAATACATTAAGTGTAATATTGGAATAATTTGGTAATTTTAAACTTGATCTGTCAATAAATGAGCTCTATATGGGATGAATCTGACTTCTGAAACAGAAATTTGATTGGATATTGAACTGAGATTGACCATACATTCATATGAAGTGGCGTGTATACATTCCCTTTATAACTGCTACCATAATCAACGGTATGCTCTGAAAGTTTTCAACAAGTGAAAAATACCTATATCAGTAAGTCTTAGGCTTTTACTGAGTTGGGTTGAGCCATGATGACTTCAACGAAGTCAACATTATAAGTTGAAGTAGAATTTAACAAAAAAAGGTAAAACACCGAAACCAAATGGGTTAAGATCAGGAAACATTCTGCTCAGACAGAATTCAATGCAATGCTGCCCTCTAAAATCACAAAACATTGCCTATCATGGTCGGACAACATCCCAGAAAAGAATTTTCTTCCTCAGGTAGGGTGCTCTAACCTTAAAGTGGAAGAAAAACCTAACACTATTTCTTCTTAAAAAAGGTTCCCTCACCCATATTATCTAACCTGCCTAACTTATATAAAAAGATGTGTGTACTTACCTATTTTTAATCTACTGTGGTCTAGTCACATGATCCCACAGCTCTGGCCCTCCTGTGTCAAGGAGCTCCAACAACAGCTGGGACATGGGAGCCGATGGGTGACGTCACTGTTCTCTGAATTCCTAGTCGTGGTCAAGTGCTCCCTGCAGAGTCAGGTGACCAGACTGCAGTGGATTTAAAATAGGTAAGTATTCCAATCTTTTTTATACAAGTTAGGCAGTATAGGTAGGAGGAGGAGGTAGGAAACACATTTAAGAATAGTTAGACTTATGCTTTTCTTCCACTTTAAAATTGCACCAGCACCACCTGCTAGTTGAAAATGGGTACTGCAATGGAAGCCACCTTTAGGCCCCTGGTGAGGTGACATATGAGCTAAGAATGACACTAAGGCTGGGTTCACACTATGTGTGGCTGCGGGGCACAGCAGGGGGTCCGGTGCGTCCCCGTTCACCATTTCAGGTCCGAATTAGGTCTAAATTTTTGCCTGAATTCAGACCTGAAACGGAGCCAAAGACGCACAGGACTCTTCTGCTGTGCGCTCCGCGGCCGCCTCGGAGATATGTGAGCTGGCTCCATTGAGAGCCATCACACTCTCCTGTCATGCAAATTGGATGCAGAGAAACATGCGGAGCATCCAATTCACAATAGTGTGAACCCAGCCCTAGTGTCATTTGTTTAGCTTGGTTTATAAGTAATTCATTTACTATGTTTAAGGCTATTCTAGAAATCCCAAATGTTTGAAATTGATAGTCTGTTTCTATATTGACCTTTCTGTCCTCATGATTGCCAAAAGTCCATGTGTGAGTCTGCAGGCAAAGGCTTAATTTTTTTTTGTCCCAACGTTTACTGCTCATTGCTACAAAAGTTTGAAATCCCTCACAGGTCTAGTTAGTGCTTTTTACAGAAGTCCCTTATGAGAGCAAACTGAATGAGTTAAGAAGTATTTCAAATGTTACATCCCTGCAGCTATTTGGGTTGTGCGGACTGTCTGCCAGTAGATTTGATATTAGGCAACATTAGCTAGACTTTCTAAAAGTAATTGGCTAAAGCATCTGCTCTTTGAATGACCCTTTTTGAGAACATTTGTGCTTTAATACCATTTTAAATAAATACCGACAACCATTTACAATAGCACAAACATATTAGAACATATCTACTTTCAAACAAGCGCTGGGAATGAGGAGGAAATAAGCAATAAAATTAGTGAGTTGATTGGTCAAAGTGAAAGAAACCGGTCCAAGTAACAGATTTGTCAACAACCTGAACTGTGAGGAATTTTATAGTCAAATCTGCTAATGATAACATAGAACATAACCAGTAAATAGTAGATTGGCTGTAATAATCAATAACAATGTTCCCTACGGCTCCATGCACATTAGAAGCTAAAAAAAATACGGAAAAATGTTGGCTTAAAAAACGCTTAACATTTGCATTTTTTGACAGGATTTTTCAGTTTTTTTGCTGGCATTTAGCAGTGTATAGCGGGCTGGGTCGCTATACCCAGGGCATGCTGGGTCGATGACATCACCAGGGGGTGGGGTCACCTGGTGATGTCACCAATTGGCCCCACCCCTTAGTTTATTTAGCGGCAGCTGCAAAGTGGAGTTGTCAGACAGCGAGAGCCAGAGTCGAGTGCAGGCCTCTTTTTTCAGATCCGCAGCTGACATTCATCATGTTTGACGTTGGATCTACACCAGGGGACAATTTTTTTAAATAAAGGACTTGTCAAAAACTGGCTCTGCATTTTTACTCACTTATACCACTTTTTTGGTGAATGAGTAGGGGTACTATGTACTCCCTATTCATTCACATGGGGGGATCTGGGGGCCCCCTTGTTAAAGGGGCTTCCAGATTTTGATAAGTCCCCTGTCCGTAGACCCCTACAACCACCAGCCAGGGTTGTTGGGAAGAGGTCCAAGCTAACAAACAAATGCACAATCTCCAGCATTTGAAAGTGGTTCCCAGAGGCAATTGACTTTTATTTCTGTATCCGCATCCTGGCTCTCACAGACATGCCACGCTTTGCTGCCCTCTTAAGACTAGGGAAGTCTGGACACACTGCAACAATAAAACAAACAGAAGGCGCACCAGCCTAATGCATTATTCTCAAAACATGTTTTATTGATAAGAACATCAACATGGGGACAAAGTGTTTTGGGGGAAGGTCCCCTGCCCCAAAGCACCCCCCTCATATTGAGAGCATGTGGCCTGGTATGGTTCAGGATTTGATTTCTGCCATTATTTTTTTTACATTCAGCTGTAAACAATTACCCCAGCAAACTCACTCCTGTCTAGCCTGCCACAGTGACCTACAGGGCGCTGGGCAGGCTAGCTTTGGGCTAGCAGCACACAGTCACCCCAAACCGGCTGGTCAGTGCCGGCACACCGATCCATGTGCTGTCACGGATGGTAGTAACACCATTGTGTTCAGATATCACTTCTTACTTGATGGTGTCCCACATGCCCTGACTAGGACAAAAAATAAGTCCAAGCATTTTAGACTAAGCAACCCAGTGTAATCCCCAAGTCTAAATCCCCTGCACTGTAATCCTTCCAGTGTAACCCTCCCAGTATAATCCTCCCAGCGTAACAGTGTTATCCCCCCAGTGTAAAATCCCCATATTGTATTCCCCCCATGTAAATCCCCCCAGTGTACTCTACCAGTTTAATCCCTGTAGTGTAATCCCTCCACTGTAAATCCCCCATTGTACTCTGCCCAGTGTGAGTATGCTCAGTGTGAATCACCCTCCCTACATTTACAGACCTCAGATCAGCACAGCTCTGTCCATACAGATGTCCCTCCTCCTGTTGTGGATTTACTCTCAGAGTGGAGGAGTAGCCTAGGCTCCGTCGGCTCATAGGTGTGTTATTGTGGCAGGCAGCCAGCACCTGTCCCTGCCTGCCTGTCACAATAATAGAGTGGGCAATTGCGGTTCCAGTACTCGGAGGAAAAGTGGGACAGATGTCCACTGTGAGCCCCTGTGTGTGAATTAGTGGAGCTGGAACTCAAGAGCTGTCTGCCTCTGCCTTAATCCCTGCTCCCCTTCCCTCCCCGCCCATTTTAGGGAGCTGAGGAGATACAGCAGAGATTTCGGAAGGCCCAGGGGAAGGAGGAAGAGGAGGGAACTACAGGGCCCCTCTCAATGTGGCGCCCAGTGCCAGTACAGGCCTGGTGTCACCCCTCTGGCGGGTGTAACCCAGGTGCACTCCGCACACCCCCGTAGCAATGTCACTGGTTCTCCAGTCATAAAAAACAAAAACACATATATTGTAGCACAACTGTTGAAGATTTACCATCACAGTGAAACAGATAACTAATTGCTAAAAGTCCCAAAAAGTCCATAAGTGATCCCTAAAAAAAGAGCAACAACTCTGCAGTGCTCTGCCCTCCTCCTGGAGCTTTGGAGAAACACTTCAATACTCATGCTATATGTAAGTGGATATTGTTTTTTTTCCCACTTATTCAAAGTTTCACAGCTCCAACAGCTACAGTACAGGTGGTCGTGCTTTTATCTTCCGAAGAAGCATAAAGAACTCTCCTTAGTCCAACATGCATGACCTGCTGTTGTAAAATATATATTATATTAGTATTATATTATGTTATATTATATTCATATGTATATTACATTGTATGGAACTGTAAATTTCAGAATTAGATAGGAAAATGTACAAGTCCTTCCATAAAATAGGATTCTTATACTATATGTATTTCATGTATGTATTTATCTGTTTTCCTGGTTTTGAGCTTTATCCTAACTTTTTTTTTTTAAAGCAAAACACAATCTATGTACCTCTAAGTCTTTTATCTATCCACATGACATATGGTGTATTCTCAGAAAAGAGCAGCTGTACTAGCTATACATAACTATGTCCTGGAATTGAGCCTTTTCTTGAAACATTTCTTTTACCCAAAAGAACATTTCATCAGCAGATTTACTATTTCCCAGGAAGCATTGTTCATGTAGTGTTATTTCCAAGCAGTAGGCAGGTGGACTTGTATATAATTATGCTTCAGGTACAAGCATTTCCCACCAGACTCCACCTTTGAACTATGGTCTGATTAGCTCACTTAACAGATATATTAGCCAGGAGTGAATGTTGTTTCCGTGTGATTAGTATGAAGGAATCCCTGGGCAGTATGCCAGTCCAGTCTTATGAGTATGATGGTCTTAAACCAAGTGTACATGTCTTTTTGTGTGTCCTTGTGTAATTATGCTTTCAACAATGACAGCTGTTTTTTCTCAATGTCCCAGCAACAGCTCAGTTAATTGTAAAGTGACTTCTCTGTTTTATATGTGATGGAACCTCATCCAGGCTGACAGCAAAACTGCCTGTTACCTAAAAATGACACTTTGTTTTAAGTCCCTTAGGTTACCTGATCTATTAATGGATCTCAGTTTTATCACATACATTCAGTTTCAGCAGTTTCTGACTGTTTGTTTTAATTATATGTTCTCCCTTGTTTGGTATTGATTTATTAATGGGATGATATCTTAAAAGCATTTATAGGATCCAAAGCTTTAGTCACGAGTGCCATACATTCTATGTTTCTCATGAGCAATAGCATAGATTTTTCTAATCGAATCTGTCAACACTTCATAGCTAAAATGCAAACAAGGGAACATCCAAAATACATTACATTTGTGCTGAGTATAATTTAATGTATGCTTTTGGAAGAACACTAAGGTTTAGTGACTAGTGACTAATAAAAGTTTATTCTTTCATGTGATTAATTTGGCAAAATTATCTTAGTGCAGCTAACAAGAGTCTCAGACATTTGTTGAGCATAGACTGTGGCCACTTTCGGCTCTGTAGATACCAAATTGCAGATGTGAATGTTCTCTGTCTCGAGAGGCAAAGAAATCTGACCACAAGTATAGTTTTTGTTTCATATGCTTACATATCACTTACACAAGAAACTATTCAACAAGCCCCTTGTGTTTTACAGCCACTTCGCATAAAGCAAATGTGATCAAGTCAATGTAATCTTTTCTGTTTTTGGTTTGATTGTCAACATTCTAACATTATGTAGATCCAAAAATGTAATGATCATCTTTTCTTTAATTCAAGTTACTAGCTATTGAAGTATTACGTTGTAAGTGTAGTGTTTGTTCATCATCTATATTATACCTTTGAATAATTGCTAGGTGTAGACTTGCTTTTAAGCACCACCTGAGCTCTACCTAACCAGAGACAAAAGGGTGCTCCCACCTTCTTTAGGGTTTAATAAACTCCCAGGGTTTACACTTTTTTCATAGCTGTTGTACTGAATGCAGAAAATATCTTCTTAGTAGGTCAAAACACCCAACCAATAATGCACAATAAAGGCCTGCTGATATTGTAAGCCCTAAAAGTAGCAGGTAACTGCTGTTACAATGACTTTTCTGGCTGCATTCCAGCAGAATTTAGTAATTGCCTACATCTAGCCTTAGAAGTTTTGAACCTATAGAAATGATCAAAGTGTTAAGCATTAGCCGGCAAAAGAACAGCACATAAGCACTGTGAATGTAAGATTATCCCAGCAAATGCAGGTTATTTTAGTTATACTCTGACCTTGACTGATGTTTGCAAAGAATGTTCTGAAAAACATTTAGACTGCATGAGGGCATAAAGCAATGCACTGCATAGCGCCATAAACTATACGTACATGGATCTGATTCCAAGATGTAAGGGATGTTCTGTGAGTACATTCTGTTTAAAAAACATTAGAGGACTCTTAGGTAGCTTTTGTCCCCCCACCCCCACCACCAAAATCTGATTGGGTTAATCTATCTCATTGCTCTCCAAGCTTTATACAAGCCATGGAGTTAATATTTGTAAACTATATGTAAGTATGGTAACTGTTTCTATATTGAAGACAGTATGAGGTTAATTTACTGGAGCAAGGAAACCTGGAGGGTATTTGGCCCACTGAAGGGAGGCTAGTGTGGGTTGTATCAAAACATTAAAGAGTACGGGCAATGTAAAAAAAATAGTCCATAAAGTCCAAATGACAGTCCTTGCATTTCAAAAGGTGCTTGGCTCAGTGGCTGCTGGCTCATGAAGAGCTAAATGGAACTCTGGCCAAGATACAGCGAGAAAGGAGCAGCGCCATCTAAGTGCGGCAAGTAAACCAAGTTAAGCAACTCCCAAAAAGACAATGATTCAGTGCTTTGCATAAACAAGGTCATCAGCTGTACTGCATGATCAGTACTGCTGTCTGCAGGTGTCCATCCGGTACCCTCAGCGGCGCTGGTGGCTCCAGTGAGCCGCTACTCCTGTATCTGGAAGTGACATCATCCTTGCTTGCCTGGTTTACCCGAGTTGAACAGGAAGTGCTGGGAGCTAACCTGTCTCCATTCTTTCCTCATTGGCTCACTGGCTGTGACTGAGACTCAGGAGAGCCCCTGCTCTCATGAACATTGCTGTTGGGGGGGAGGGGGGGAGCTGCAACAGGAAGGTTTTTTTTACCTTAATGCATAGAATGCATTAGGGTAAAAAAACCTTGAGCATTTAGAACCACTTTAATATTCACTTTTTTACTGACAACATTATGGCGTCTATAATTTTTGTGCTGGATCACTTATATCCAGATTCAAGGGTCTCCTTTTTTAATGTTTTTACCCAAGATTCATACATTTTCACATAGGACTCTATTTTAAAAATGAGGACTCTTGGATGAAAGTTGTGTGAGTCTGGGGGAAACACATTTTTAAATAGACCTCTTAAAGTAAATCTGAAGCAAAAATGGGAAATTCAAACTTAATATTAATAACTGCAGAGATATAAAGATTGCCTTTGACCCCACCCACCTCCTGAGCCTCCTTGTTGGCCAGGAAGGCTTCCATCACTTTTAGGAGGCGGGAATAGGCAAAACAGCTTGAAAACACAGTTGTGCCCCTTAAACATATCAGGATGGCAACACCATGACAAGCATATTTTTTATATATTTTTAACATATTCGTACTCTTTCTATCTATTTTTATGAAATAATTGAAATTGAAATAATTGAATAAATTGATTGATTTGATTAAATTGATTGATCAGATGTTGTGACCTAAGTTATTGGCATCTAAAATCCCAGCTCTTTCATAGAGCATTTTTCTGGTCTTGTATAAATTTATACATGTTGTACATATGAATATATTGTCTAAAAGTTTATTTAAAGCGGAGTTCCACCCAAAAGTGGAACTTCCACTTTAAGGGAAGGTGACCCCCTGACATGCCACAATTGGCATGTCATTTTTTGGGGGGGCAGCGGGGACCCTGTTTTGACAGGGTCCCTGTTGCACTTCCTCTCCTGGCTCCACGGCACAGGAAGGAAGTTTGCCTTTCCTCCCTCCCTCTCGGCGATCTTCTGGGACACCTCACAGGTCCCAGAAGATATGCCGGCCATTCACAAAGCGTGACATGGCTCGCGCATACACAGTGCGCGCCCCGGCTTTGAAGCCAAAGCCGGACACCCACACTTGTGATACCGGCACCCCATGGAGGAGGGGGAGAAGAAGGAGGCAGTGGGCAGCCACATCGCTGGAGCCTGGGACAGGTTAGTGTCTGATTATTAAAAGTCAGAAGCTACACTTTTTGTAGCTGCTGACTTTTAATAGGGTGGAACTCCGCTTTAACTATTTCAAACAGTTCCCCTAAGAATCCCTATATTTCAGAACCTCTCATAGCATACATTTAACATAATAAGTAAAATACAGTATAACTATAAGCCATAGTGGTTCCATAGTGAATTTATAGTGATTTAACACTATAACAGGCAATGTACAAATGTATGCCCTTCTCTATAAAACCAGTTGCTGACAGCTAATCACTCTGGAAGAAATATTATTAATGGTCCAGTTCACTTCTAGTCTATTGACATTGTTTCCAAGCTTTGATGCAGGGGGCGTCATTGGGCCCCCCAAAATGCATTGGTTACTTTTTTGATTGCCACCCTGACTTTTATTGCAATAAATTGTATATGGATCTCTTAGCAGTGGTGTGGTGCTTCAATTTCCATTTTTGTTACATTATGCTACAAGTCAAGGAAACTGTGGAGATTCTCTGCGGTGTAGAAGCCGCATGCTCGGGAACCAGATTATTGAAGGCAGCTAGAGTAGGAGATAGACGGACAGGTTGAGTTCCAGAGTATAGGAGAGGCTCTGGAGAAGTCCTGGAGAGGAGCATGGGAAGAGGTGGCAAGGGAGCTTGAGAGTAGGAGGTCTTGAGAGGAGCGGAGAGGACGGTTTAGGTGATATTTGGAGACAAGATTGGTGATGTAGCTCAGTGCAGAATTGTGGATGGCTTTGTATGTTGTGGTATTTTGAATTTTATTCACTGGGCAATCGGGAGCCAATGCAGGGATTGGTGGAGAGGGGTGGCAGACACTGAGCAGTTGGTAAGGTGGATAAGTCTGGCAGCAGAATTCATGATAGACTGAAGAGGGGATAACCTATGGAGAGGTAGGCCAATGAGAAGGGAGTTGCAATAGTCAAGGCGAGAGATAACAAGGGAGTGAATGATGAGCTTGGTGGTTTCATTTGTTAGAAAGGGGCCAATTTTAGAGATGTTACAGAGGTGAAGTCTGCAAGTTTTCGACAGGGATAAAAATTGGGGCTGAAAGGACAGGTCAGGGTCTAGGATTGCACCTAGTACTCTGGCATAAGGGGAGGGACTGATGGCTGCATTATTGATTTTGATGGAAAAGTCATGGAGGGGGGCACGGGCGGGGGGGGGGGGAATATTACTAGCTCAGTTTTAGTGAGATTTAGTTTAAGGAAGTGGTGTGACATCCATGCTGATATGTCAGTTAGCAAGTTAGTAATGTGAGAGGAGACTGAAGGAGTGAGGTGAGGAGTAGACAGATAGATTTGGGTGTCATCGGCATATAAGTGGTATTGGAAGCCGTGGGTGGTTATCTAGTGACCAAGGGAGGAGGTGTAGATAGAGAAGAGAAGGGGTCCAAGAACAGAGCCTTGGGGTACCCCTACAGAAAGGGGCAATGGAGAGGAGAAGAGTTGTAGGTAACACTGAAGGAGTGCTGTGATAGGTAGGAGGATAACCAGGATAGAGCAGAGTCTTGGAGGCCAAGGCCAATTATTACTATGGATATATGTTACAACTAGGATCTACTGATGTGGAACAAAAAATGAGGCTGGATGGCCGCACTCCAATGCAATCTCCTCTATTCTGTGTAATAAAATAGAAACATCAACAGCACAGGGCGGTGAACAAACAGGCTCAGCTAACGCGTTTCACACCTAAAATCGGTGCTTAATCATAGCTAAAGTGCTGGACATATATACAGACATATATATACATATAAATGCAAATATGTGTAATGTTAATTGACAATCAACAGATTAGAAACTCCTGTGAAGAACACACTTGTGAAGCAAACCAGGCATCCAGGTATCAAATAGGTTGATTGACTCAAATGTAGATGACATAGTCATGGTGTAATCTACATTGTATGTAAAAAACTTCTGCAACATCTATAAAACTTTTTAACAGTTAAAAGATAAAAAAATACATATATATGTGTGCATATATATAGCAAAGAGAATAGACTTCTCTATATCTAGACCTCTAAACTTCAAACAGCGTCCGGAACTTCTTATATAAACATAATGCACCGAACATGTATATACTGTTATTAAAGATCAAGACATCACGAAACAAAGGGACACAGCTGAACATATGATTATCAAACAATTTAGACAATAACTTCGCATAACCAACATTTGTCCACACATATAAAAATAGAAAATCTATGCTTAGTGCCTTACTGCCATATCTATTATACATAGTGACCTGTGAGAGTTGCTCGATTCAATATGTGGGTCGTACGACACGCAGGTTGAGAGATTGGTTACATGATCATTTGTACGATATTCAACAAAATCATTCTACCAACATAGCAAGGCACTGAAATAAATGCCATGATAAAGATGTTGCCAGTCTTCATATTCAGGGAGTAGAAAAGATAGTGCTACCCAAGAGGGGTGAGAACAGA
The DNA here is from genome assembly GCA_018402905.1 of Glandirana rugosa. NCBI lineage: Eukaryota > Metazoa > Chordata > Amphibia > Anura > Ranidae > Glandirana > Glandirana rugosa. The sequence goes on from BLSH010110062.1 coordinate 792,862, forward strand.
TTTAGGCTGCTTTGGAAGAGAGAGGTTTACTGGAAATTCCATATGAATACCAGGAAGCCTGCTGGCCTCAACGTTGAGTGGGACGTTCCCACTTTTATGAATAGAACCAGCCCAGATTTTATCTATTCATGTGTGCATATTTAATAATAACCCCTCTAGTGGTGTAGTCTTCTAATCCTATAAATTTTGCCTTAAGAGGATGATGTGTACATGTACACAATGTTTATATGCATCGTATTTATGGGGGGGGGGCT
>BLSH010110062.1:812853-830098 GCA_018402905.1 Glandirana rugosa
GTCCTATCTCGAGTTCTATCTAGAGAGAAGGACCAGTAATTTACGTCCACCTCTCCCCAAACTCACCGGGTAGGTAACACCGCGGAGGGTATTGCAGTGTATAGGAGGAGGGGGAACCCGCATCGTTGACAGGGTTGATACGTCACCCGGGCCCTTTCTGGTAGTCGCAATAAACTCTCGGAAGGTCGGGCCACAAGGTGACTCTTGAATTTGCCGACATCCCGTTCCTTGGTGGATCAGTGGGGTCAATAAAAAGAGGGCCAACAATGTGTAGGTGAATTCCCCCCGTACCAGCCACTGATTGGACTTACTGGAAGGGTCGTCCATCATAAAATCCGAACCCGAACGATTTTTGAAATGTCCGGGTCCGGGTCCGTGCCACGGACACCCGAAAGTTCGGTACGGACCCGAACGTTACAGTCCGGGTTCGCTCAACACTAGTGCCTAGCTATCAAATGGCCTTAGAGGCCCTAAAATACTACCTGCTGGGAAGGTCATTCAGGTTAGTCACCGACCATGCCCCCCTTAAGTGGATGTGTAACAACCGGGAGAAAAATAACTGGGGTGACTAGGTGGTTCCTTGCCCTACAGCCGTTTAAGTTCTCAGTGGAACACCGGGCTGGAAGGCTCTCAAATAACGCTGATGGTCTTTCCCGGGCCCACTGCATAGTTGGGACAGTTGCTACGCCCAAGGGGGAGGAGGATATGTGACGTTATGGGAGGCGCCACAATGGATGGGCCACTCAAACCCCTCTCCACCTGCATTTAATGACCAGGAAGAGAGATCTATCTTGAGCTCTATCCTGTATCTCAAAGGGAGAAAGCTGCGTGAGCTCTGTGTGCTAATATGGACTCATAGAACAAGGCTTGCACTGTGCTTATGTTTTGTGGGTGTCGGGGACAGCCCCACACTGTATAGAGAGGAACCTGACTGTTTAGTTTAACGCCAGACAGCGAAGTTTTGTTTTCTGTTCTTTTATGTGTTTTGAGCTTGCAAACCTGTAATAATAAAACCCCGCAAGCCGCCAGATTTTAAAGAAACTGAACTCCATGCTGAATCTTTTCTTCTGAAAAGTGATCCCCATGAGCTAATCTCCCACAGCCCACAATGTGCCAATCAATCAGTGATACCATGACTTTATATGAAATGAACAATGACTTGTATATTATCCCTAAAAATCAGTTAAAAAATACAATAATTTTGCATTTCGTGTGGTGGTGTACAGATGACCCCAAAGAACTTGTGTGTCTCCAATCACAGGGTATTGTATGTCCAACATTAATTCTTGTTTCACTCCCTGTAGGTGTTAAACATCCTCTTCCAGAGCAAGTTGTATGACGTCTTGCAGAACAAACGCACATTACATGATGTGGAATGTGCATTGTATTAAAATCTAAACTAAGAGGTTTACGTTTGACCGGTTTTGTTTAATGATTGATTTGGTTTACTTTCTACTGTTTGTGTTTGTGATTTTGCGTTCTGAAACCTAGCCTTATCCTTGGCGCTTTCTTGTAAACAATGGAAAATGAAAACAAAGATTCAAAAGACGTTAACTAAGAAAGGGAAAGGAAAATATTAAATAGTTTACTTCAAACCAAACCAGTGAAACAGAGAACGTTAGGTTTTGTCTGTTTGATGTATGCTGCATAATTTCATATTGTGACTCGTGTATATGAAGTAATAAGGAAACAGAATTGTTAAGTAAAATCATTGCACATTTAATAGTATTACAGATTACATTAAAGTATAACTTTTTTATATAGAATGGAGAGGAATTAGAACACCTGTTGGGTTTTCTATTGCTGTCTGTGCCCCCGTATGGAACATTCACCCTCTCTTCTTTGTCCTGGTAACTGTTGTCACCAGGAGTGAAAAGGAAAGAAAAGCCCACATTTTGGGTTGTCTTCTAGTTCTGGTGACTACCCTCACCATTCCCTCACTTTGGAGCGACTTCCTCACACTTCCTGTTTTGGCTATCAGACAGGAAGTTGGTTGAACTGGATGGTCTTTTTTTAACCAGACAACTATTTAACTATGTAACTATGACGTGAAGAGAAGAGAAAGATGAAGTGACGTGAACAGAAATCCCCCCCCAATGGGGCACAGATGGCAAAAAAATGACAGGGGTTATTACCCTGCCTTAACCACTTCCTTACTGGGCACTTAAACCCCCCTCTTGCCCAGACCAATTTTTGGCTTTCAGCGCTGTCGCATTTTGAATGACAATTGCGCGGTCGTGCGACGTTGTACCCAAATAAAATTTGCGTCCTTTTTTTCCTACAAATAGAGCTTTCTTTTGGTGGTATTTGATCACCTCTGCGCCATTTCTGATCACCGCTATAAACAAAAAATGAGCGACAATTTTGCAAAAAAGACAAATATTTTTTACTTTTTGCTAAAGTACAAATCCATTAAAAAAATTATTCATCAGTTTTGGCCGATATATATTCTTCTACATATTTTTGGTAAAAAAAAAATCACAATCGGCGTATATTGATTGGTTTGCGCAAAAGTTATCGCGTCTACAAACTATGGGAATTGATTTATGGCGTTTTTATTTATTTATTTTTTTTACTAGTAATGTCGGCGATCTGCAATTTTTATCGGGACTGCAGCAGAAATGTCTGACATTTTTTACACATTTTTGGGACCAATGACATTTATACAGCGATCAGAAATTTAAATATCCACTGATTACTGTGTAAATGTCATTGGCAGTGAAGGGATTAACAATGTTCCCTGGGTGTGTTCTAACTGTGGGGGGGGGCGGGCTGGCCGGGACATAACAGATCTAACTGATCCCAGTGACAGGGATCAGTAGATCTGGTATGTCCCTTGTCACAGAATGGAGAACCGCCATGTTTACATCGGCGGTTCCCCGTTCTGCAGCTCTGTCAGGCGATTGTGGGTCTCGAGTGGACATAGAGTCCACCCGACCCACGGGCACACTCGCGCAGCGTGCGGCGGGCGCGTGTGCCACCGCTGCCGCCAGGGGGCGCGCCGGGAGCGTGCACAGGGGACGACGTCCATGGACGTCGTCCCGGCATTTCAGATCCGCGCTGCAGCCGTACTTCGGCAATAGCGCGGATCTGTAGGGGTTAATCTATCCAAGATGTGAATGTACTAAGAATTTAAACTTTCATCATTCACAGCTTTTTTGCTATGGGTTCTATGAACTATGGATGTGGGGCACTAATGACCACCCTCAGAATACCACCACCACCTAATAGCCATTCTTTAAAGTGGAGTTCCACCCAAAAGTGTAATTTCCGCTTATCTGGTGCTCCATTAGGCATCTTTTAGGGGGAGGGGGGAACAGGTACTTTTTTTTTGGCAGGTACCCCTCAACCACTCCTCGGAGGTTCAGCCACCACCTTCCTTCCTCCGCCACTGGGCCAATTAGAAAGTGCAGCTTGCTTTGCGCATGTGCAGTAGGGAACCAGCTGTGAAGCCAAAAGGCTTCACTGCCAGTTTCCCTTATCAGGGATGGCCCTGGCAGCACAGCGAATCCAAAAATCGGCTGGGTTGCCGACATCGCGGGAACTCTGGACAGATAAGTGTATTTGTATCTGCTGATTTTTCATTTTTCATGGGGGGCCGGAATACCTCTTTAACTAAGGATTCATTGCTTAAAGAAGCAACTGCTCCAAAATGTCTAACAACTCATGGGTTTTTGCCTTTGATTCATCAGTATTAGTATTCTTGGCACTGGCTTACTTTTGGGTGTGTAAAGATAGCAAGTGGCTATATCATTAAAGTGTTACTAAACCCACACCAGTAAAATCAGTCTGTATATGCAGCATAGCATGCTTATTATACTCACTGAGGAAATTAAGGGGTTAATCCTCTGCATTGTGTAAAAAGGCTGTTTTGTCTTATGTATGCATAAATTCTTTCCTCCTGCACTGTCTATCTGGGGAAGACCAGCTAACACAGGCAGGGTAGCCAACCTGCACATGCTCAGTTGTGTCTTTTATGCTGGAGAGAATATTTACGTGTTCTCAGAGATAGCCAGGTCAAATGATATTGACATCACACATGTGGGCATGTATACAGGCTATAGTGGAAATCTCCTCCTACCTGAACTCTCAGCACTGGAGAAACTCTGCAGGTTATCATGTAAACGTGGTATACAGATCAACCAAAGAGGTATATAGTGGCAGTATTTTAATGTAAAAAGAAAATGTATAAGCTGTGGGAACTGTGGGAGGGGTAGATGAATTATTTTCATATTACTGGGTTTAGTAACACTTTAAGTACTATATGTCAATTGGCATTATCCTTGTCTATTATAGTCCTAAATATACCATATCAACTCCTCTCTAGATATTTAGATTAGACAGAGGTCCATCTAGTTCAACCAACAGAAAAAATAAATAAATAAATAGAAAACCTTCATATACAGAAACTCCATATATAGTTGATCCTGAGGAAGGCAAACAATCCCTATAATCTAAAGACATGGTTCAATTTGCCCCAGTGGGGGAAAAATAAATAGCTTCCTGATCCCCCAGAAGGCAATCTGATGCTCCCCTCCCCTGATCGACCTCTGATGTTATTACCTATAAATGTTAGTATTCAGTTATAATTTGCACATCCAGTTCTTTTTTAAAGCAATCTCCTTTTCTCCAACTGTATGCAAGATAAATAGGTACCTTAAATCTGCACTCTAGACAGATATACACTGATCAGTCTTAACTGTATGACCATCCAGCTAATATTGAGTAGGTCTCACTTTTTCCAGCAAAACAGACCCATTTGCCTCCAAAACAGCCCTGACCGCATAGATGCCACTAGACCTCTAAAAGAATGCTGTGGTATCTAGCCCCAAGCTGTCCGTAGCAGATCCTTTACATCCTGTAAGTTGCAAGGTGGATTGGACTTGTTTTTCAAGCACATCCCTCAGACGCTCGATGGATTGAGACTTGGAGAATTTGGAGGCCAAGTCAACACCTCCAAGTCGTTGTTGTGTTATTCAAACCATTCTTAAACCATTTTTGCAGAGGCAGGGTTCATTATCATGCTGAAAAAGACCACTGCTATCAGGGAATGCTGTTTCCATGAAGGGGTGTACTTGTTCAGAAACAATGTTTAGGTAGGTGTAGAGACGGGAGGGTCAATTAAAAAATTGGAAACATTTTGAAAAACATGTTTCCATTTTTTTTTCAAAGCCGTTTTTGTTTTTTTCCAGGAAAAATGGAAAAAATAAATACAATATCTCACAAAAGTGAGTACATCCCTCACATTTTTGTAAATATTTTATTCTATCTTTTCATGTGACAACACTGAAGAAATGACACTTTGCTACAATGTAAAGTAGTGAGTGTAGAGCTTGTATAACAGTGTAAATGTGCTGTCCCCTCAAAATAACTCAACACACAGCCATTCATGTCTAAACCGCTGGCAACAAAAGTGAGTACACCCCTGAGTGAAAATGTTCAAATTGGGCATAATTAGCCATTTTCCCTCCCTGGTGTCATGTGACTCATTAGTGTTACAAGGTCTCAGGGGTGAATGGGGAGCAGGTGTGTTAAATTTGGTGTCATCGCTCTCACTCTCTCATACTGGTCACTGGAAGTTCAACATGGCACCTCATGGCAAAGAACTCTCTGAGGATCAAAAAAAAGAATTGTTGCTCTACATAAAGATGGTTTAGGCTGTAAGAAGTTTGCCAAGACCCTGAAACTGAGCATCAGCACAGTGGCGAAGACCATACAGTGGTTTAACAGGGCAGGTTCCACTATGAACAGGCCTCACCATAGTCAACCAAATAAGTTGAGTGCTGCATGACTGTCATCCCAGAAGGAAACCTCTTATAAAGATGATGCACAAGAAAGCCCACAAATCGTTTGCTGAAGACAAGCAGACTAAGGACATGGATTACTGGAACCGTGTCCTGTGCTCTGAGAGACCAAGCAAAACGTATTTGGTTCAGATGGTTTCAAGCGCGTGTTGTGGCAACCAGGTGAGGAGTACAAAGACAAGTGTGTCTTGCCTACAGTCAAGCATGGTGATGGGAGTGTTAGGGTCTTAGGCTGCATGAGTGCTGCTGGCACTGGGGAGCTACAGTTCATTGAGGGAACTATGAATGCCAACATGTACTGTGACATACTGAAGCAGAGCATGATCCCCTCCCTTCAGAGACTGGGCCAAAGGGAAGTATTCCAACATGATAACAACCCCAAACACACATCCAAGATGACCACTGCCTCGCTAAAGAATCTGAGGGTAAAAGTGATGGACTGGCCAAGCATGTCTTCAGACCTCAACACTATTGAGCATCTGTGGGGCATCCTCAAATGGAAGCTGGAGAAGCGCAAGTCTCTAACATTCACCAGCTCCGTGATGTCGTTATAGAGGAGTGGAAGAGGACTCCAGTGGCAACCTGTGAAGCTCTGATGAATTCCATGCCTATGAGGGTTAAGTCAGTGCTGGAAAATAATGGTAGCCACACAAAATATTGACACTTTGAGCCCAATTTGTACATTTTAGCTTAGGGGTGTACTCACTTTTGTTGCCAGCGGTTTAGGCATGAATGGCTGAGTATTGAGTTATTTTGGAGGAGACAGCAAATTTGCACTGTTATACAAGCTGTACACTCACTACTTTACATTGCAGCAAAGTGTCATTTCTTCAGTGTTGTCACCTGAAAATATATAATAAAATATTTACAAAAATGTGAGGGGTGTACTCACTTTTGTGAGATACTATAAGTGTGGAATATGTTCTTTTACAATGATAAATAAAATATCTATGACATGGTATTCAAACTATATATTATGAAGACCTTTATTAAAGATTTCTAAAATGTTATGTAAAGTCTTAAATTATTGCAAGTTCTTTAACCACTTCCCAACCAGCGCCCTAAATAGGCGGCGGTCGGGTTTGAGCGGCTGTTCCGGGACATAGCTTTCACCTGCAGGCTATATCCCGGTATAATTTTTTAGAGCTGGCGGTCGGCTATCCAGGGGTAATGACCGATCCGGCTCGGGAGCTGCTCGGTCGTTACCCCAGGGGGCGGGAGGGGACATCCCCCCCTCCCGTCGCCTTCTGCCGCTCTTCTCCGGCCTCCCGTCCCAAAGGGAGACTGGAGCGACGATCCGGCGCGTCCGCCGGCTGGAAGGAGACCTGACAGAAGCCGTAATCGGCTCCGATCGGGTCTCCTTCGGCAAATTCCGTAAGCGACGTCACGACGTCACTTCCGGTTTACACGGCGGCTAACGTTGTGTTTACATGTTTACATTCCTTGTGATAGCAATAAAAGTGATCAGATTTTTTTTTTAAAGGAACAGTGCTAAAAACAGTGCAAAAAATAAATAAATAAATAAAATAATAAAAAAAAAAAGATTTAAATCGCCACCGCAATTTTCAACCGTGTCATGTATGGTATCTATTTACTCGGCGAAACATCCTCTTTCACAATATACAAAAAAAATTGGGCTAACTTTACTATTGTCTTATTTTTTAACTCAAAAAAGTAAAATTGTTCCAAAAAAATTGCGCTTGAAAGACCGCTGCGCAAATACCGTGTGACAAAGTATTGCAACAATCACCATTTTATTCTCTAGAGTGTTTGAAAAAAAATATATAATGTTTGGGGGTTCTAAGTAATTTTCTAGCAAAAAAAATGTTTTTAGCTTGTGACCACCAAATGTAAAAAAGTGGCCCGGTTGGTAAGTGGTTAAGCTGAAGGCAAGCAAATTGTGGAATACCATTCAAGTAATTATTGTACTTCTCAGTGGAGTTCTCAAACAAGAGAAATATGCATATCTGCCACTAGGGGCACTGCAGGGGAAAATGCTCCAGTTTAGTTTGCTTGTGGGTTCCATCTTGTACCTCCTACAGTTGGGTGATTGTTGGAATAGGTAAGATTGACAGGTAAGAGGTTAAATTTGTCTGACAAATTTGTTTATCTTTTTTAACCTTTAAATGGTTTCTATTAATGTTCTCCACCATCACAGCATAATGTTTCCCTATAGTCGGCTCAGTAAATTGTTTTGTCTTTTCCTCCTCTCAGTAAAATGGTGAGACCAGCATCTAGATTTTGGAAACATTTCCACAGTGCAATTTCTGGTGAGAGCAAAGCTACAATTTGCTAATACTGTGAGATGAAATATTATTTTCCAAATGCTACAAGGATGACAAAGCACATCCTGGCATGGCAAAAAAATAGTTTATGGAATGAAATGATGAGGACAATAATGAACGTGAGATTAGCATTTCACCCCCCCCCCCCCCCGTGTTCTATTGTGTAGCGGCGACAGGCCACTTAGGGAGGGAAACAAAGTTGTGCTGACGTGAGGATGGACCAGGAAAGGAAAATTGGGGTGAGTATTGTTAACAATTTTCAGTTTTCCTGGTCGTCCTCCCGTCAGCACACATATGGCATATACCTAAGCCCATGTAGGGTGGGAACCAAAAAAAGACCAGTCGTCAAATTCCATGTGTAGCGCTGCCCCCTTGAGGGTGGCTGAAAGAATCAATTCCCCCTTGGATCTCCTCAGTCAGAGGGTCCTCCACCACCCCTGACACTCTGGGTTCACTCATATTACTGGTTTTATAACTGTTACCTCTATTTTAGTAATGGAGACCACAACACAGGTAGAGTTAGAAAGGTTTACTTTTAACTCTTATTTCTGAGAAAGAATAACCGCTGTGAATACTTCACATAAGTAGTCAACTTGAAGGTTCTGGCGAACAAAAGGAGCACAAATAGGTGAAATTCCACTGACTTCCTGAATAAGATTAGTCACAACCGCTAAACTGTATTCCAAGAGGTAATAAAGATATGATGCAAGACAATATGTGTAACTCCATGTGTGGGCGCTGAGCCCTCTCACTGGTTCCAAGGGACTGTTTGAAGTTAAAACAATCCGGTGTTCAGTTGATGATGCTGAGAACGCTGGAACCATTAGTTCCTGTAGACTGTTTGATCCTGGGAGGTGTAAAGCATCCGCTGCACTCCTTTTTAGCTTTCCTGATCGACCAACGCGACTGATGCAATAGCTGGCATGGTTTCTATCCAGATAGAGATGAGCTTCCGATGGTTCTATTGTTCGCTCACTGTATTGCTGGAGAGTGGATACTAGCTGTATCACCTCTTGATGATTTCAGTCAACTGGAATGTTTGGCTTAGGCTGCAGGCCTAAATCTGTTGGCAACAGCACACAGGGTTCCTCTCTGATCGATCATGCTATCCCAAAAGACCATTGTTAGCTCCTCCTTCCCCTTAAATAAATTCTCCTATAATGCATTTCACCTCCCAGAATTCTTCAGTGTAGCACAGCCTGATGGGAAATGGAGTCCTTCTCAGTAAGAGTTTGTTGGCTATTTCCTCGTTCCACACTACAACTCCCACAAAACATCATCCTGGCTGCAATTAGTCTTTTCCAAAAGCAAGCACTAGAGGGAGTTCCCATGTTAAGCAATGTACACCATTGTCTGTATGCCAGAGGAATATTTCAGAATTCCTGGCTACACATGCTTCACCACACTTTATTTAACTGAGCAAAATAACCACCGCCCCAAACCATGAGAAACTGGCGGTCACTACATCTAGCTTGTAGTGTCGAGCGAACGTTTCACATGAACTCCAACTAGCGGTCTTGCATATGTCCTCAACGAGGATCTTTGCCATCAGTGCCCATGAAGCTGCCATCCCTCTTGTGGAATGAGCCTGTATGGTCTGCGGAGGAGCAAGGCCCTGTTGCTTGTATACTGAAGATATTGTTCTCGTAATCCAGGTGGACAGGATTCTTGCTGGTGCTGCCTCCCCCCTTTTAGGTCCTGACGGGAAGATGAACAGGTTATCTGATTTTCGTATCTGCTGCTTCCTCTGCAGGTATGTTGATATCAGACTGGCCATATCTAAAGGCCTCAGATCCAATTGGTTGGTCTGATCTGGAGGCTGTGTAAAGCAGGGTAATGCTGCTTCCCAGTTAACATGAAATTTCGAGATAACTTTCGAGGCTAAGGCCGGATTCAGGATTACTCTGTCTGGATATAGCATGCAGTATGGCTCCTTACAGGATAAGGCTGCTAATTCTGAAACTCTTCTGGCCGTTGTAATGGCTGTCAAGAAGACAAATTTGATTGCTAGATGCCCCAACGTGCAAGATTCCGCTGGGCAAAATGGGTCCTGTAGCAGAGTCTTTAAAACACCATGCCCAGGTTGGAAACTGGCTCTTCCTTGGAGGCTGTACTCTCATTGCCGCTTTGAGAAATTGCTTTATCAAGGGTAGGGCTGCATCTATCCCGGGAGCCGATTCCCAGAAGGCTGCATCAGTCGCACTGAATGGATAGAGCTTAGCGAAACGATTTTGAAATCTGGCTTTTCTCTCTGGTCTCTCCCATTCGTCCTCCATCACCTTCTGGATCTCTTCCATGATTGGGAAGGAGGGCTCTTGTCTCCTTAAGTTTGGAAAGAATCTCTTAATTTTTTCAGGCAGTTTTGAGTCTGGCTCCCATCCTATGGCCTCCTTTATGGTCATTACATAGGGTTCAATCAGGTGAAAGTCTGACAAATGTTCGGGCATGTCTTCAACTTCCAACTATGAACCTGATGATATCTCATAGATAGAGACGTAATTAGAACCTTCAGGGCCCCGGTGCAAGAAATTATCAGGGGCCCCCTGACCCCTGGCCAGGGCCCTTCCCTCTTCCCACTGATCCTGGGGCCCTTTACTCCTATTGCGGGTCCCTTTATTACGGTCCTGCAGCGGGGCCCTTTCACAAGTTCTGCAGCAGGCCCCCTTTCTGCCATGTTCGGGCCTTCCCATGGTGACGAAATGCCAGGGTCCAGTCACAATTGCAATCTTTGCAATCCTGATAGTTCCCTCACTGGTGTCAGTAGTTTTTAATTTTTATTTTTTTATTTTATTTTTCTACCATTTCATTTTATTTCTTTTACAATTTTATTTTTACAATTTTATAGAAGCTCTGTTGGGGGGCTTTGATGATGGAAGAAGGTGGTCCTAGGGGTTAATGAAGAAGAGTTAACCCATATGTGTGCTGACGGGAGGACGACCAGGAAACACTCTTTCTGGACTGCTTCTGGATCATCACAAAGTGTTTCTTCACCAGCAGCATCTTCATATAAAGAAGTTTTACAAACCACGGCCTTCCAAAAACACACAATGCCTTCGTTTATAAATAAAATGACACCTGAAAATCAGGAGAATGTTGATCAAGTTCTTGAAAGACCAATATAAGCTTCTATGCTTCTGGATCAGCAATGGCAATACTTGGAAATTCATATTGGCAGGAAGCTTTTAAATTAATATAAGGGGAAGGGGGATGCTAACCAGTTCTCATGTATAGTTGATGTTCTTAACATATACTATTTGTAATAAAAAAGTACAATTTAGAAAAGCAAGTTTAGTTTATTTACTGAATAAGCTGTACTTTTATTTCAAGCTTAATAATTTTATATACATTGCATTTCACATCCCCAGGGTAACAAAATGACTTTCAATTTGTAAAACTACTCCACACTAAATATTTTTTTACGTTTTTGCAAAATTTCCATTTTTTCCAGAAAACAAACATGGCAAAAATGTTTTTTCCTGACAGACTCCATGCCAGCATACGTCTGGGTTAACCCCGCCTCCACTCCTCCCCTATAGGACCCCACTCCCATAAATCTTTGCTCTGAGCCGGAAGCCGTGTTCCTTTTTTGTCCTCCTCCTAAGGACCGGTTTGTTTATTTGATTACCTGAAGTTTTTCCTCTCCGCGATCAAGACCGGCCAACAACGACCACTGGAAAGACAGGTCGCGATACCCCAATAAGCCCTATCTACTAGCGAGGTATGGAGGGGGCAGTTGGAAGAGCTGCTGGATACTCCGATAAGCCTTAGCTATTAGCAAGGTATGGAGTGGGCAATTGGAAGAGGCGCTGGAAGAGCTAGAAGCCTAGCCACTGGCAGGTAAGCAGCGCAACGGCCAGACAGCCCAGCTACTAGCGGGTGGCCCTATCTGCCCCAAGTACAGCGTGATCAGCCTACCTGGTCCGGTTTGATCGTGGAAGCAGGATTGAATTGCGGTGATGTATACCCTTATATTACATATTCCATGGCAGCAGTGTGTGGTTGTCTGTTTTCTTCCCTGTCTCTAGTGTTATGAGCGCAGTGGCGTTCCAAGCCGCTGCTTTCTCTTCCGGCCAGGTGTCCCCAGGTTACTCCTGACCAGGGACCCAGTGCACTGTGGGCGGCGGTGGCATCATTTCAGTGGAGAAATTCAATCAGCGGTCAGTACTGTTGATATAGGGATTTCTCTGTGGGCAGCTTTCAGCAGTATTCTCTAAATGCTGTGTGCAATCATCACAGGTATATGCTTTTCATTAACTTCCTGGTAAGCTGCCTGTGTAATTCTGCTATGCTTTGATCAGCTGGGCAGGTTGTCTGGCTGTGCAGTTTTGCACTGTGGAGGTTTCACTGCTCCCCCTGGTGGCCAGCCCTTGTGCAGCAAGTATGAGAGGGGGGGTTTAACCCTTTCCTTTCCTTGCTGTCCTGGGTACTCTTTTTGAGTTTAACCATTTCCTTTCTATCCTATTTTGTTTCCTTTATTTTTCCTTCTAGGTCAAAGTAACAAGACACGGCACAAGATGATAAAGACCTCATTAGGTCACAACATTCCTCTTCCAAATGTATTTGGCATAGGGCACTGTCAAGGCCCAGCCTTCATAGTAGAAGCTATTAATCCCCCTTCACGCACCCACCGCTATGTCAGCTGCTCCAAGAAGGGAGCCTACTGGGGATGCGGGACTCCGGTCTCAGAGGGTTATGCCCCGTGCACACGATCCAAAAATCGGACGACAGATCGTCCGTTTTTTTTGCATGCTAATCTCAGATCGAATCGGAAGAATGTACTAAAGTCACGAATATTCTCGTACGATCGAATAAAAAATCTGAAGTGATGTCATGTGTTGTAGTGTATTTGTATTGTCAGACGACAACTGTACTGATTAAACGAAAATCGTACGATCGGGCACCATACGATCAAAATTTTCATGCTTGTCCGATCGAATATTATCTGATGAACTGTCGTGATCGGCTCTCGTAAGATGTGTACTAGCGATCCGATTATCGTACGATCGCATCGTATGCGGTATTTTTCGTCCGATTTTCGGATCGTGTGTACGGGCCATAAGTCTCTGCATGAGCTATGCTAAAGCCCAGGTGGTTGGAGAAGGGGATAGTGATTTCCAGCAGATGGAATCTCTGATAGGGTTGCCCCATCATCCCTTTAAACCAGGACACATACTAATTACACAGGTTCTGTGGCTGATTAAGGTGATAATTAAACTCACTTGGTGCCTCATCTGCAATCAATTAGCCTCAGAACCTGTGTAATTCATATGTGTCCTGGATTAAAGGGATGATGTGGCAACCCTAATCTCTGATGAGGCATGTGGTGCAAGAATCCCTTAAAGAGTGGAATGTGAGCCACATTAAAATTTCAACAGCCATTGCGGCATGTTCTCCCGCTAGGATGGCCAGGAAGAACGGGAAATGTCCCATCAAGCCATCTGTCTATAAAGACCTCCAACAGTGGGGCAGAGGGAGATAAGTCTCTTTACCCTGATAACACCTTTTGTTAAGGCAATGAGGGGTGCATTTACACTAATAGAACCTGTGGAGTCCCCTGCAAAGTGAGAGGAAGTTCTGTAAGCACCTTGGGCTCCGTTTTCCTCCAGTGCAACTTCTCATGCATTCCAATCTATGCGACTTAAAGTTGCAGTAACTCTGAAAAGGTTCCTGCACTACTTTGGTGCGACTTTTGTTGTAGCTCTGATCCAGAGACTGTAAAGTTGGATCGGGGGCTGCACTTAGTCGCACTCCCGAGTCGGTGCGACTTTGGGGTTGCAATAGTGGAGACGTAACCTCAGAGAGAGTGTTCTATTCTCCCCATTCCTAACGGAACTAGGGGACATGATTTCGGATGAGCAAGGTCGCAGGATATACCTCCCTTCTGAGCAAATGTGTTGCTTTTCCTTGGAAGATACAGTGAATGGCCTGAAGGTTGGTCTGGGCTCTTGTGGCCACGTTAAAGAAAAAGAAAAAAATGGGATGGAAATGTGGACCCAGTACACAGGAGCATTTTCAGAAACGCTATACCTCAGAATCTGGAGATGATGTCGGTTTCCATGGTAGCATCATCTGCATGGTGGCACGGGTTATGCTCTCATCATTACGGCAAGTGCTATGGCTAGGGCCTGGGCCTGCTGATCCTGCCACTATCAGGCGTAATATAGCATTCCCTTTGAGGGAGCTTCATCTTTGCAAGCTGACTAGCACCGCATCCCGGGCCACAGTTGGCAAGCTAGTGTCTTGCCTCAGGACCGGCGCCTGAAAGTCTGGAAAACAACAGTCTAGAGAACAAAGTTCGGCGCGTGCGAGGGTTGCACATTTTTACAGCCCAGGTCTGGATTTTAGGAAGAGCTGGTGTGGAGACCAGATTTCCCCTCAGAAGCATGCTAGAAGCTTGAACTCGGGTATCAAGAAACGACTGAGTTTGGGCCTCAGACTATTGGGACATCAAAATGGTCTCTTGGGGTCATGCATGGTCCATCAGAGGTCTGCTTCATCTCGGATTCATTTCAGTGGATTTTACCTCACACTGAGATAAAGATAACATATACTCAGGCCTTACATAAGTCACTGGTGTCGCAAAGTGCTGCCGTGCCAGTTTCCGAATGCGAGAGATTTTAGGGCAGGTACTCGCCCCTCTTTATGGTCATGAAGGAGAACAGCTTGCGGTGGCCTGGTTTGGACCTTGCACACCTGAGACAATTGCCAGCAAGCTTGTTTCCAATAGACATAAGATGCTTTCTTTCATGTGCCCATTGTAGAAGACTTCTGCAAGTTCCTTCAGTTCATTATAGGTCAGGACCATCTCCAGCTCCAGCCATTCGGGCTCTCATCATCACCCTGTGTATTTTCAGGGTCTTATGGGTTCTTATGGTCTTTATCAAAACAAGGAGCATAAGCCTGCTTAGTTACATGGATGTACTTCTCTTAGTGTCCCAAAACAAAGGGCAGCTGTTGGAGCCCAGAGCTCAGAGCTTTTCGATGCTCCTCAAATTCGGATGGCAGCTGATTCTGGAAGGAGTCACCTGGAGCCCACTCAGTCTCCTGTATGCCTCGGAGCTCAGTGCAATATAGTCAAGAGGTCTATTGCCTTGACTCTGGTTCCCGAGGTGCTGGAACAGAATACTCCCGGCCTTGTCTTCTTCTCTGTGCGCCTTTCAGTGTCTAAAATGATTGACACTATGGTGTCTACGATTTCAAAGGAGTTAAGTAGAGGCTGGAGAAGACGGCTCTTCCAGAAGGGGTTTCTCCAGCAGTGGGAGCCAGGAAGCAAAATTCAGGTCATCTACATTACCTCAATCATTAGAGCGAGTCCCCTGGTGGCTGCAGTGGAGGAGCTGGCTTATTTGCCATTTCCATTGCCCCATATCCTGGTTCACAATCACGTCCGATGCTAGCAATACGGACTGGGGGGGCTTGCTGCCTGTCGGGGATAACTCAAGACAGACGGGGCTGTCAATTTCACAGGATTGTGTTAAACATTCTGATACTACGGACGGCCTTCTGTACCCTACAGGCCTTTCACTATATGAGGAAGGGAGCGCCGATGCTCTTAGGTTAGTCAACACTACGGTGGTCTCCTATGTTAAGACAGAAGGACTCACAGCTTGTTCTCTATTACGGGAAGCAGGAGCCAATTTTGTCTTGAGCTCAGAAGATGCAAGCCTACACCTCAGCGGCTTATGTGCCCAGAGTCCAGAATATTCGAGCAGACTTTCTTCCAGAGTCCATTTGGACAACAATGAGTAGCCTCTACATGTGGAGGTTTTCAGGCACAAATGCCCTGATCATTGGTAATGCAGTAGGACTGGTGCATTTCTTCCAGTCCTAATCAACCTCGGGTTTCTATGAAGACTCCGAGCAGAGGTTGTGCAGGTAATGGCAGGGATGCCTTATTGGCCAATTAGGCCAGGGTTCCCCTTGCTGGCACAGTTTAGCTTCCGGAACCCAGTGCACCTTCTCCTCAGGCCAGACCTGTCACTGTGTGCAATTCTACTTCCATGTCCAGCACGGTTGCGTCTGATGGCCTGATTCTTGAGATTGGAAGTCTTCGGCTTCTCCTTCAGAGTCATTTCCGCTCTCTTGAATACAAGCAGAATGAGCGCAAACAAAGTTTACAGAAGAATTTGGTCAACGTTTACTCTAATACATGTCTGCTGCGGACAGATCATGTAGTGATCTAGAAGTTCTAAATATTCTAGGCTTCCTCCAGTCGGATTTAGTCTATCGGTCAGTTCCCTCGGAATTCAAGTGTCGCTTTATTGGCCTTCACAGGTGTATCCAGGTCTAGGCATCTTTCCTGTCCAACAATCCTTCAAGGGAGCAGCTAGGCTCAGTCCTCGAAGTAGCGGAGGTTTTCCAAATGGAGTCTCCCTTTTGTTGTCAACTCCTTCTCGGGAATTGGAGCAGTGTGTTCTGGGGCTGTTTCTGTTTAAGGCTTCTCTCTCAATTTTGCCTTTTTCCTGGCTATCACGTCGGCATAAAAAGCCTCAGAGATTGGTTCATTGGTAACAGAACTTTTCTTATCATTCTTCCATGCGTAGCATCATGGCGGTTGCAGATCAGGCAGCGGTTAAGATGTCAGCTTCCTTAGCTGAAAACAATAGGAGAGTATACAACCACTTTAAGGGCACGAGAGTCTTTCATATCTACAAAGCTACAACTTCCTTCATTTTGCAGAGCGCCTGTTAATTCTATTGCCAGAAAGGACAGAGGAATGTGCCTCGTCTAGGATGATTGTGGCACAGATTGCCTAGGCCATCCAACAGGCTCAGAGAGCCAGGGGGCTTGGCTGCTTTGGAGGTACTGTCTGCTCGTTTGACCAGGCATGGGTTTACATCTTGGGCAGATTCACAGCACGTGATTCCCAAAGTAGTCTGTAGGGCATCCTTGTGGTCCTCATTCAATACGTTTATGGCTCATTGTTGTGTAGAGTCTGCTTCTTTATCCTCTGGTTATTTTGGCTTGCAGGTCTTGTCGGTGACGATACAAATTAAAGCCTTTGGGATAACATTGCCCGCCCATTGAGTGTATAGCGAGTTAATTCCCAGACGTATGCTGCCATGGAGTCTGTCAGGAAAACAGAAAATTTAATATCAAATACTTACCGTAATTTTCCTTTCCTGATGGACTCCATGGCAGCAGGAGTTCCCCCCC
>BLSH010110062.1:841742-857241 GCA_018402905.1 Glandirana rugosa
CCCGCCCCCCAAGCAATAGGACTGACCTGCACATAACTGTGTAACTGCAGATAACTGTGTCGGCTAGTATCGTACGTCCGTTCGCCGTCGCGCGGCGTTCACGTACGACACGCGCGCGGGCCTCCGCGCGGGTGCACTAGCCCCCCCTCGCCCACAGGGAACCTGTGTAGCGAAAAGGCTAGACATTTGTCGGTTACTTTAACCGACAAACGGTACACTGGTCGACACAGGTAAGTGTCGACCAGTGTTTACATTTGTTTTTTATCATTGACAGACTAGGGACGAAAAAGAGGAGTGTGTGGCTAGCACACTCCTCTCTCGTCTCGTCCCTAGTCACTCATCAATAAACACAGCATGCACTTGCGGCGCGCTGCCGCTTGCCTGCATGCTATGATCGGCTGTGTCAATAGACGTCAATGTGTCAATACACGTCCAGTCAGGATAACGAACCCCCCGCCCGCACGTCATTTCTCTATACGCCGGGCGGGAAGTGGTTAATTGGCGTCAGCACAAACCTCCTGCCATGCTAGGATAGCAGGCAAAAACCTGGGGACACAAAAAATATATTTATCTACGTATTGGGAGTAATTTCCCCAGAGCACCCCTGAAGTGGAGGGGTGAGGGACCAGTCCAGCCCTCGTGCCCCCCTGCATTCTGGAACTCCCTGTCTCCTCTACCAGGGGCTCGCGAATCAGGGCCATAAGAGTGGTTGCTCCCTGCATAAGACAGACTCCACCGTCAGGAACGTGACAGTAATGGACAACCATGAGTCTGCGCAGGGAGTACCCTCGGCCATGGAAGACCTGTGTGTCCATTTAGCAGGCCTCACTCAAGCTGTCAAGAAGTTACAGGAGGGTTACATCCGTCCGGAAGAGTGGGTACAGGAACTTACGGCCCCTACTGCATCGGGGAATGGGCAGACCCCTGCCCGCACCATTGTGGCCCTTCCTTCTGAACCTAAGGTCCTCCTGCCTGATAAGATTGCGGGTGATCGTAGCAAGTTCCGAGCTTTCCGTAACTCCTGTGACCTCTATTTCGGGCTACAGCCCCGCACCTTTTCCCTAGAAGCTATGAAGGTGGGCTTGGTTATCTCTTTGTTACAGGGGGAACCCCAGGCGTGGGCTCACTGACTGTGGGAACAACAGGCACCTGAAGTCACCACCTTGGCCCTGTTCTTTGATGCCATGGCCCGCTTGTATCAGGACCCCTACCAGGCCACCACTGCTGAAGCCACTTTGCAAGCACGGCGGAAGATTTTGTTGCTGAATTACGGAATTGGAGTGCAGACACGGCCTGGAATGACACAGCCCTCTGCTACCAGTTTCACCTAGGTCTGTCGGAGTCCCTCAAGTACGAGCTTGCCCGTGTTGGGGTGCCCCACACACTAGAAGCCCTTCTCAATCTGGCCATTCAAATTGACCGGTGCCTCAGGGAGCACAGAGCTGAGAGGTCCCCTGGCTCCTCACATTTGACCTGGATGATGCCCCGTATGCCTAGCTATCCACTTCCTGTTTCCTCTGCTTCAGCTTCCACTGCTCTTGCACCTCCGGATTCCCCCGAGCCAATGCAGATTGGGCTTATCCGCCCTTCCCTTACGCCTGAGGAGAAACAATGTCGCCGGGCCCTCAATCTGTGCCTGCACTGTGGGGAGGCGGGGGACACATGGTGAGATCTTGCCCTGCCAAGTTTGGTAAGTGTCCCATGAATGAGGCAAAATAAGGATCTCCTGTTATCAATAACACTTCTCACCTTACTCTCCCCATTGCCTTACAGCTTCCTGGAGGGAATATCCTGACTCCGGCAATCGTTGACTTGCGGAGCATGTAGCTGTTTGCTTCACAACATCAGATCCCTCTACATCCTAAGGCTCATAAGATGGTTATCAGTCTAGCCGATGGAACCACCATAAAATCCAGCACCGTCAACCACGAGACTCTTCCCTTGCCCGCCATGACGGCTGATGGCCACCAGTAGCTACTCATTTTGGATGCCATCACATCCCTTCTTTTCCCTATTATTCTTGGCCTCCCATGGCTCCGGGCTCACAGCCCTTGCATTAATTGGATCTCCGGGGAAATTTTTTCAATTTTTATCCAATTACTGTGCCCAGCACTGCCTACCTAAACCCAACAAGGCTGGCCCAACGCTCTTAAGTTTGGACTCTGACCCAGATCCTGAGGTCCACCAAGCGGTCCCCTCTGTTTATCACGACATTCTGGCTGTGTTTAGTAAGAAGGGAGTCGAGAAACTTCCCCCCACACCACACTTGCGACTGCCCAATAGAACTCAGTGCAGAGGTACCTTTTGGTCGGATTTACCCCCTGTCAGAGGTGGAATTATCGGCCCTCAAGGCCTATCTGAACGATAACCCTGAAAATGGATTTATTTGGCCTTCCACATCTCTAACGGGTGCCGGGATCTTCTTCGTTGGAAAGAAAGATCATACATTGAGACCCTGCATAGATAACCTAGAGCTAAATAAGATAGCGGTCAAAAAACGTTACCCTCTACCGTTGGTTCCAGAACTGTTTCAGAGACTGGGTTCCGCCACAATCTTCACCGAGTTGGATCTACGTGGGGCATACAACCTCATCCTTATTCGGGAAGGCGATGAGTGGAAGACCGCCTTCCGAATCCGTTTCGGGCATTTTGAATATTTAGTCATGCCCTTTGGACTTTGTAACGCCCAGCCACGTTTGAAAAATCTTGCCAACTACGTGTTTCGAGATTACCTAGATTTGTTTGTCATTATATATCTTGACGACATACTGATCTTCTTTTCATCCATGGAGGAACACAGTGGGCTCATCCGCAGAGTGTTAAGTCGGCTCCGGCAGCATGGACTGTATGTCAAGGCGGAAAAGTGCGCTTTTGAGCGTTCCAGTATCCAGCTTCTTAGGTTGGTCATATCTCTCACTGGCATTACCATGGACCAATAGAAAGTTTCTGCTATCCTGGATTGGCCAACACCAGTGGATAAAAAAGGGGTCCAACGCTTCATGGGGTTCTGCTATTATCTCGCCTATCACTCAACTTACTAAGCAGGATTCACGGTTTCAGTGGACCACAGAGGCCCAAATGGCCTTCCAGAAAATTGCAGAACGTTTCCAACAGGAAGATTGGGGACTTTAAAGGCACTTAGGTTTGAAAAGATCCACATGAAACTAAAGTATATAAAAATATAATCTTTATTCCAAATTCATTAAAATAACATAGATAAAAAATATATATATATATGTATATACATCACCCAAGGGTATATAGATACGCAGCATCCCATACGCCCAGTATGTTAGACTTAAGAGAAACTGTACACACCCTGAGGAATTCAAAATACAGGCAGATAAACTATGCTGCAGACTTCTTAAAAGAGGATATAGTAAGACATTACTATGGAAAGCATTTAACCGGGTCCAGGCACAAGATAGACATTCACTTTTATACAAACCTCCTAGCCATAACCAGGCTCCTACTACTAAATTGGTAACACAATTCTCCTCTCAACATATGGAGCTGCGTACAATAGTGGAGAAACACTGGCATAACTTATTACAGGATCCCATAGTATCCAAATATATTAGAGATAGACCAGAAATAGTGTTCCGGCGAGCACCATCTATTAGAAATCAACTAACTTCTAGTCAGTACTCACCTACCTTTGAACAACAAGACTTACCCCAGGGCATATTCAAATGTAATGATTGTGACACATGTCCATGGATTAACAAAGGCACAGTATTTACCTTGCCTAATGGTCAAACTCATAAGCCCAGGGGTCACATAGACTGCAACACACAGGGTGTCATATATCTTATGACCTGCCTGTGTCGAGCTTTCTATGTAGGTAAAACAATTAGACCTTTTAGAAAACGTATCCATGACCATGTATACTATTCATCAAACGGGAAGATGATTACCCCGGTAAGCCGCCATCTCGATTTGCACCATGGCTTTGACACTTCAGTAGTGTCCTTTATAGCCCTGGAAGTAGTCAGGCAGGATCCTAGGGGAGGAAACTGGGACCGCATTATACTCCAAAAAGAAACCATTTGGATTGAAAGATTGAATGCGGTCCATACACCAGGACTGAATGAAGTTTGCTCTTATAGGCCCTTTCTTTTAAACATTAAAATGTCCTGGTGATACCTGGGAAATGGGTACGTTTGTGGTTCCTATACCCTTGCTATCCTTAAGAGAGCTGCTTGTAGTTATACATCATCTTTAATCATTAGCTTTCCCTTGAGTTCTGTTTTTTTTTTTGTTAGTCCCCCCCCCCCCCCACATACCATGTTTATGGTTTAATGTGATTAGTCAGCCTCCATACTATTAGTCACGTCCTATATTCTGTATTATTTAATATAATCCAATGGGCTATATACTTCACTTATATACTGTATATATGTATGTACATGTGGAATATTAATTTACGTGCATTGATTAAGATATATACAGAATGTGACTGTGATAAAAAACCTTTTTCTGGGCTTGGGACCAGTTTGACTCATAGTTATATAGCAATGGATAAATAGTGATTATATATACTTGTTTTTACTATAGATATATAGCTTGTGATATTATCTAGCTCCAGTAGGTGGCGCGCATCGGATGGAACCAGGAGATAGGGAGAGTCTTTGATGTTGCTGCGCGGCCCTCTGCAGCCCATGCCCACCACCGTCCCCTAGTGGTGACGGTGGTTGTGGTTTGGATGTGCAGCTGTAAGCGCCGTGACTATCCACTAGCCAATCCTTGGTGGGGGGCTGCTCGTGGCGCTCCCGTTAATCCAGTGTAGCGGCTATGTGGGAGCAGTGGTTGCTCCCCTTATCCGCTCCCCATGGATTGTGGGATTCTGTTCCCCCCTCCAATGGGCCGCACTGCGTGGCTATTGTGATGACGGCCAGGGAGGGGAGGACACTAGCCGGGTCAGTTGACGTAGGTGGTGGGGCGGTGCTTCCGCCCCCCTGCTCTCTGATTGGTGGCAGACCTACTCAAATAGACACAGCTGAGCGGATTAGTCTGTCGGCTGTGAAACAGGAGAGACTGGTGTGTAACTGGTGTGAGGTAACACAGAGGAGGTGAGCAGCATTAAACATGGCAACTGGTGTATTTAATCTTTGTCTGCTTGCAAGCTAATGGCCCCCTTATTTATACCCATTATATCTCCTATCCCTCTAGAGAATCGGGGTTGGGGTGGCTTGATACCACGTTGAGGGGGGTCGATATGGCCCAAGAAGCCCAACGGATACTTGGAGCTTACTAAATTGCTGCAGTGTGGTCTTGAGGGCTTTGAGCATATACTATTGTTACCAAACTCACACTCTACGATACTATTCCGGAAGCCACATGTTCTGATCTTCGCTACAATTATACGCTTCTTATAACTTTACCTTTATGTAAGTATTGCCAGCTGTATGGTTACATTTTAGATCTACAATGCAACCACATATCTAATTATATATATAAATATAGAGTGCTCTTATATATATCATTCATATTTCTTAATACTATCATATAGGTGAGCCCCATCACTGAATGGTTTTCTCCTATAACGCATACATATCAGCAAACCAAAAATCTGTGTAACTACGTGTGAGTATGGTTCTATAAGCGTTTATATGGAACACCATGAAATAATTATATGATGTGCAGCTATCTACATACTTTATTATGATTCAATACCTAGGTCTGCCCCCACATCCTTGGTGGTTGAGGGCGGTGATGCACATGTCTTAGAATACTTCATTCTCCACATGGTTCTCTCCTGATGCTCCTTATTGATATCTGAAGCTATAGGTACATTTGTATGTTATCCGTGCAATTTAAAGATCCGTAATTGTCTATGCAACTTCGCTGCATTGTGGTTCTGTGAAACCTAATAATGTTATTGTATATTTGTATATTTGAATCATGTAGTGATACTATGTTCTATTCCATAGGATTTTATGACAATACTCACCCTTGTTTCTCCTGAGGAAGCGTCGTTTAGACGCGAAACATGTAGAGATGGTATCCAGCTATCATATTTCCCCATGTTGATGGACGTCCGCGGGGGCCCCGCCCAATAGTCCTCCTTGTCTCCTCCTGGACATTTTCCATCTATGGTTCTTCTAACCACATTTGTGTTTTGGCTATAATTTTACATATATCACCTAGGACAGTTATTGTCCTCTATGATTGTCTATGCCACTATACCAGTTTAGGGCTTCTGAGGTTAGGACTTATGGGCGGTTGCCCATCACTAGGGGTCTATATACCCTTGGGTGATGTATATACATATATATATATATTTTATCTATGTTATTTTAATGAATTTGGAATAAAGATTATACTTTTATATACTTTAGTTTCATGCAGATCTTTTCAAACCTAAGTGCCTTTAAAGTCTTCCTTTTGGAAACGTTCTGCAATTTTCTGTCAATTTTGGGATGTGGCACTAGTCTTACTCATATCTGGGTCCACGGGGGCCACACCGTGAGGACTATCTATCTTTAGACCAAATGGCCTTCCAGACCTTGAAAAGGTTTTCCAACTCAGCGCCAGTCCTGAAGCATCCAGATCCTGCTCTGCCCTATGTCCTAGAGGTAGATGCTTCCGAGACCGCTGTAGGAGCTGTGTTATCCCAAAGACAAGGCTCTAAGGCTCTACTCCATCCTATAGCCTTCTTTTCTCACAGACTCTCTTCTCCTGAAAAGAACTATGACCTTGGAGATAGAGAACTGTTGGCCATCAAGCCATCAAGTCGGCCATGGAAGAATGGCGATATCTGTTGGAAGGAGCATTGCACCACATATTGATCTACACTGATCATACAAATTTAAAACATTTGAGAACAGCTCTAAGACTGAAACCTTGACAGGCCTGTTGGGCCCTTTTCTTCTCCTGATTCCTCTTTCACATCACCTACAGGCCTGGGTTAAAGAATGTTAAACCCAATGCCTTATCACAGATGTTTTGTGAGTCTGGAGTTCTGGAGTTCCTGCTTCCCTGGATACCATCCTTCTCCACCCTCAAACAAATGGTCAAACTGAACGGACCAATCAGACCATGGAACAGTATCTCAGTTGTTTCTCATCCTTCTCACAGACTGACTGGGCCACGCTACTACCACTGGCAGAATTTGCCATCCTACATTTCTACCTAGCCTGACTTCTGAAAGTTCAGTGCCAGCTGTTCTGGAAACTGCAAAATTCCTGAAAAAAATTACAGGAAACATTATCTAAGACTCAGGAGCACAATAAGGATGTGTATGACAGGAAGAGGCGCGGGGAATTGATCCTCCAACCAGGTGACTGGGTCTGGCTTGCTACGAGGAACTTAAAGTTGACTTGCCCTTCAAGGAAGCTGGGACCTAGATTCATTGGTCCATTCTCTGTGAAACAGAAAATCAACCGGGCGGCATATGAACTTGATCTGCCCGCTACTTTTCAGATCCATCCGGTGTTTCACGTTTCCCTGCTGAAACCTGTAGTCGCCGATCCCTTTCGGGGACGGTCAACTCTTCCACCAGAACCAGTTCTAGTTAATGGGGAGGAGGAGTTTGAAATTGAAGCCATCTTGGCATACAGGAGGAGGGGTGGCTCCCTACAGTACCTAGTCAAGTGGAAAGGTTACGGGCCTGAGGAGAACTCTTGGGAGCCAGAAGCAAATGTGCATGCGGAACAGTTGATCAACACCTTTTGGAGAAATCTTTCTGGAAAAAATGCCCGCTGGGGCATTCGGAGGCTGCTCCTTGGGTGGGCAATGTCAGGGAACATCTCCAGCTCTGCAGAGCGATCAAGCCGCTGTGCACATTCCCGTGCGCGGGCGTGCACAGCAGCGCATGTGTGTGCATGGCCGGTGCGCACGCAGGTGCACGCTGTCATCAGTGCTAGGCAGTCTATTCAAACGGACAACACTAGGGTGCAAGTGTTGTCTGTTCTACAATGTTTGTGCACCTAAGAGACTGTTCCCTATCCTTGAGATTCCTGTGTTCCTGAGACCAGGCTACCCTGACCCTGATTGTTTGCTGCCTGCACCGACCTCTGCTTGCCCACGACCATGCTTTTGGATCATCCCTTTGTACTTCTGCTGCCAGTCCGCTGCCGACCCTGCCTGTTTCTGACCACCCTTTGCCTGCTCCTTCTGTACCTTACTTGCCAGCCAGTTGCCGAGCCAGCCTGTACCACAACTTCTCTGTTGCAATGAGATTCCATTGGACATCACCGCTTGTGGACCAGTCCAGCTTTCGTGCCCCCCTGCACTCCCGAACTCCCTGTCTCCTCTACCAGGGATTCGTAAATCAGGGCCGTAAGAGTGGTTGCTCCCTGCATAAGACAGACTCCCCCACCAGGAACGTGACATGCACGCTGTTCGTCATGGAGCCTACTTACTCCCCCCCTGGCAATTGGAGATTGCATTCCCCCCCGGGAGACATATGTCTTCATGAAAAGGAGGGTACAAGCACAATTAACCAGGATCATTGGTAAGCTTCATCCCACTTCTATGGGAAATAATGACTTCCCATTTTTTCTTGTTTTTTTTACCCCCATTAAATCCATCCCAGTGGAGGGTGAGGGGCCCCTCGGCGTAGGCGCTCTCTCCCCTCCACTTCAGGGGTGCTCTGAGGGAATTACTCCCAATACTTAGATACATATATTTTTTGTGTCCCCGGATACAAAATACATATTTTCAAACGTCGGTTGTGGAAAAGTTTTTTCCTGCTATCCTAGCATGGCAGGAGGTTTGTGCTGATGCCAATTAAGGTGGGCCTAAAGGATATGGAAGTTGCTTTCCTCAAAGAATACAGCAATTGTAAGTGATGTAAATGTGATATGCCTATGAAATGATGCAATGCTATAAGATACATATGTGTCTACATGAAAACTTGTTAAACTAATTTATATATGGGATACTAGTTTGTATATATCTTTTCTATTGCAGAAATGGTATTTCGTCTCCCTGACAAAGAAATCTTGTTACATATTTTCAAAACTCGTTGGAAGTATACCATTCCATGGAATGTATCCACTATACAGGACTGTATTCTTTATGTATATGGTTTTAATTGTATGGCCTTTTGGCTAAAAAGATTTTAATATGGAATAATAAAGAAATAAGATTTTATGCAAAATATTTAGTAATTGAGTATATAATTGCCTTAAAAATCCCCAACTATGAGGTTATTCATCAATTCAGTCTAATTCAGGATGATGGCAACAAACCACATCCAGCCATGAGAGTATCTACTTATCAATAACCCAAGCTGTATGTTCTGTTACGTTTTCTGTACACTTACTTGTGATAATTAAACAAGCAACAAGTATATTGATTGTATTTTTACAATCTTTGTAAAAATATCAAAAACCATTAATAACAATTAAATCAAATTAAAAAATCTAAATAGTTTGAGTTTACCTTTTCCACACTTAATCACTGATACAAGAAAACACAGCTGGCAGTTGACATGATGATATGATCTAGTTTGACCTGATTACTTTACCTCATACAGCATTATGTAGCCTCTAGCTGTAGATGTTTCTCTCTATGGCCACATGCAGACAGCTGCAAGTACAGGCTTCCAAAGCTCCATGTAAAGGACAGGTGGTAATTACATGTATCTGTACTTCATTAGTTTTGTATTTTTAGGGACAGCAATAGCAATTCATAATTGGAGCCCAGTCTATCCTGCAGTATCTACAGCTGCATAATAATGCTATTAATATAGTACTAAAAGATGCCTAATCAGTTTAATGCCTTATGCCTTCTCTTCGATCATAAAAACAGATATGGATTTCAACTCAGAAACATCTTTTGAATGCTTATGTGCAGACGCTTACCCTTTGGCTCATATGGTTTCAGTTGCATATCAACTCCAAGTCCTCCCAGACAAAGACGTTGCCCCCCCCCATTTCTACTTGGGAACAAGATATAGAGACTGCATTTTCACCCACCCAATGGAAGGATATCTTATATTTCACACAATACTCACATGTTGCTGTAGCACTGCCCCCTTGAGGGTTGCTTAACCAGTTCCACACCGCGCGCTGTATATTTACGGCGGCGGTGTGGACACTGAGTGCGAATCACTGTAAAAAGGTGGCAATTCGCACAGGCGCAGCTAGGGGGCGATCGCGTGCCGCCAGCGGCATGCCCTCGTGCCCGACACACTCCGGAGGAGTGTGCCTGCAGCTCGGGCGGACCCGATGTCCGCCTGGCGACCCGCGATCAGCTGCTACAGCCAAAGAGTGGGGAACCGCCGATGTAAACACGATGTAAACTCTTTCAATGGGGACATAGGAGATCTACTGATCCCTGTCACTGGGATCAGTTAGATCTCCTATGTCCATGTTAGCCCAGCCATCCCCACAGTAAGAACACACCCAGGGAACACTGTTAACCCCTAGATCTCCCCCTGCAGGTTAACCCCTTCACTGCCAATGACATTTATACAGTAATCAGTGGACATTTAAATTTCTGATCGCTGTATAAATGTCATTGGTCCCAAAAAAGTGTCAAAAATGTCCGACATGACTGCTGCAATATCGCAGTACTGCTAAAAATAGCAGATCGCCGCCATTACTAGTAAAAAATAAAAAAAAAATAAAAACCCCAGAAATGAATTCTCATCATCCGTAAACGCGGCCACTTTTACGCAAACCAATCAATAAACGCTGATTATGATTTTTTTTTACCAAAAATATGAGGAAGAATATAAATCGGCCAAAACTGATGAAAAAAAAATATTTTTTTATATTTTTTCTTTGGATTTGAATTTTAGCAAAAAGTAAGAAATATTTTTTTTTTTGCAAAATTGTCGCTCTTTCTTTGTTTATAGCGGCGATCAGAAATGATGCAGCGGTGATCAAATACCACCAAAAGAAAGCTCTATTTGTGGGAAAAAAAGGACGCAAATTTTGTTTGGGTACAACGTCGCACGACCGCGCAATTGTCAGTTAAAGCGGCGCAGTGCCGAATCGCAAAAAGTGCTCTGGTCCTAACATGGGAAATTCTTCTGGGGCTGAAGTGGTTAAAGAATCAATTCCCCCTTGGTTCTCCTCACTCTGAGGTCCTTCACCACTTATGTCACTCTTGGTTCACTCATATTGCAAAGTATGATAAGTTAATGACTCCACTTAAGTAAAAGAGACCACAACCTGTGTAGAGTTAGAAACTTTAACTTTAACTCTGGTTTCTTGAAAAGAATAACAATACCCAACAATTAGTGTCACAATCTTTTACACAAGCAGTTAGTGCTGAAGATATTGGTAAATAAGAGAAAGTGAACAGCTTAATATACTTGTACTATTTTATGTGTTCTCAGTGGATAATAATAGTCAGATAATATTCAAGTCCTTCAATTGAGTATAAACAGCACCAATGGGTCTTATAAAAGAAGTAATTTGGAAATTCTGGCTATGAATGATGATTAAACAATGCAGGCAATCCCTACTCCAATCAAATGACCCAAAAAGATAAACTGGTGCCACTCAATGAAGTCTGTATTAACAGTATAACAATGTGTATAATGCAAGATAGTTATTACAATATAACAATAGACTATCCCTAGAGCATAAATGTTAGTAACTATGACTTCTATATAAGATCTCCTGATCTGACTTAAAGAGTGCTTAGAAGATAATGCAACAGCAAATAAACAGCCCTGAGTATATAACTGGGGTGGAGATGAGTAGATGTGATGGCAGGTTTTGTCTTGCAGTGTCCAATAATCTTCTGCCGGCAATGAGAAACTAGGTACCTATATTCACGGTGTCCTTCCAATCAGTAAGATGAGGTACTAATAGGTTAGTTTCCACTGACTTCCTGAAATAAACTGATCACAGCTGCTATCCAGTAGGAACAAATTGTAATCCAAGGCAACAAAGATATGGTGCAAAGACAGTATAAGTACTCTTATGTGTGGGCTGAGCCCGCTCACCAAACCCAAAGGACTGTAGGCAGACAAACAATCCTGCGCTCAGATGATGATAAAGCTGGGAACGCTGGGACTGTTAGTTCCTGTAGTCAGATGGCTCCTGGGAGGAAGAAAGCATCCACTGCACTCCTTGCAGCTCTCTCGATCGATGGAGGCGACTGTTGCAGTAGCAGACAGCTTCAATCCAGTCAAGATGAATTCTGGAAGGGCTCCGCTGTCCACACACTGTATTGCTGGAGAGCAATCGCTAGCTGTTCACCTGCAGATGAATTCAGTCGGCTGGAACGCTGTAGCTAGGCTGCAGGCCTATATCTAATGGCAGCAGCACACAGAGTTCCTCTCTCCTTGATCACGCTGTTACCAAGAGGTCATTGTTAGCCCCTCCCTTTCTTTAAATAAACTCCTCTTGCAATGCATCATGCCTCCCAGAAGTCTGCAGTACTGCACAGCCCACTGGGAGATGGAGTCCTTCACAATAAGAGTCTGCTGACCACTCCCTCCTTTCCCACTACAACTCCGACAAAGCACCATCCTGTATGCAGTCACACTGTCATTAAGAAACAAACACTAGAGAGAGTTTCCATGTTAGGTAATGAGCACAATTGTCTGTAAGCCAGGGGAAAATTCCTGGGCTCCTAGCTACATTGCCAACAGATATCAAGAACTCAATTATAAGATCCTGGTGAGGTGGTACAGAGTTACATCAGTTTTACACAAATTATATCCCCAAACAACTGGCAAATGATGGAGATTCCAGGTGATGGAGGGCACTGTCCTCCATGTCTTTTGGATATGTGACAAACTTCAACATTTCTGGTCTATCGTTAGAACCCTCATCAGGCAGCTGATGGATTTTGACCCGGGTATGGACATAGCCACATACCTGCCACATGCATCTCATCTACGCAGGAAACAATACAAAAAAACAATGTTGTGTTGGTTCATTTAGTAAATGCAGCTAAAGCATGCATTCCAGCCCTCTGAGCAAAAGGCTACCCCAGCTCTTGCTCAGTGGTTCTCCAAGATTTCCAAGATTCACCAAATGGAAAGCCTTTATAGGTGGAGAAGAGAAACTTAGGCACAAGTGGTTCCACTGGACTATGTTTACATGTTCTCGGGCTATGACACATTACTTGCTGGGGAAGCATGTGAGCCTGCCACCTTGCCGCACCTGTGGTCCAGACACAGTGGTGCCGGGCCTTTTCGCTACTCCTTTCTATCTCTCACCATACTACAACCCCCCCCCACTCCCCCCCCCACCCCATCCCTATTCCCTTCCCCCCCTTTTTTTCTCTTTGCTTTGCCTCTTTTCTCCCTTCCTCTCCCGTCCGGCTTTCTGCCTACTCCGTCTTTCCATTGCCTGAATTCCTATGACTTTCCTTGAGGGCAAGGGTGTGGCCAATGCTTATGCAGTCTGCTCACATCATTAGGGCGGGAAGGTTAACTGACCTTGTGTAAAAAAGAACTACAGCACCTAGGATATTAGAGGGAAATAAAGGGAAAAAATATACCACTGCCACTCAAATTTTGGTGATACACCAAAAGACAATATTGAGGTAAAAAATCAAGTTGCTAGTCTGTAATCCCTTGTGTAATCAATCTGGCTGATACCAGTAGTGTACTTAATATACATGAAAATTACCCTAAACAATTGCCAACAATAAATGTAAAAATATATATCTTGTAATAAATGATTAAATTATAGTGTATATTCAACCTGTAAGCATTGGCATTCTAATCCAAAAAACAATATGTAAACAATGCTCATTAATAAAGTGCAAATGCTGCAGAAGAGTGCAAAATATTGTGCTATAGATACAAAAACATGCAAAGTGCAAAAATAAATGTCCAATCAAAAGACAAAGTTAATTTGTGATCCAACTTGTTTATCACTACCAGGTGTGTGTCTGTTTTCCTTTGGTGACGATATTTTCCTCTTATGTCCTTAAATGTGTTTGCAGTGCTTCATTTTATTTAACCAGGTGTGCCAGAGGGGCTGAGGTCATTCTTGGAGCGGCTCCTTTGGGGGTGGCGCTACACGTGGTTGCTCATCCGGGATAATCTTTTCTACCGACAAATCTCCAAGGAAACGCCCCAGAGGGTGTTAAGTTGGACCCTTCCACTGCAACCCAGTGGTCTGAGGAGGAAAATGGCGAATGTGAGTCAAGTGTTGTAATCGACATATGGGGGTGGCTTGGAATGAGGAAAGGATCAGTCAAGCTGTGAAGACATTAGTCCCAGATCAGAAGGCATGGGTGATAGATGTCAAGCTAGATCAAGAGAACTCCCGCACGTATGCTCTCATAGAGTGGAAGAAAAGGATCCCTGCTTGCTTCAAAAGGGCCAGCTTACGGTTGACTGGCGATGTCAAAGCTTGTCTGATCCATCTAAATATATTGGATGTGAGTCCAGAAAGTTCGGGCTCAGCAGCATTGTCGGAAGAAACTACCTTACCGTCACCTTTAGCCATGATAGGGCCAGAATTCTTTACCGCCTTGTAAGAGTTTGTGACAAAGTGTCAGAAGAGTAGTCCAATATACACTGGGTCCGAATACCAAAAGCTGGAAACCTTTTCTGGAAAACAGCCAGTTCCTGCCAATGAAGAGAGTTTTGAGGAACGGCTGCAGACAGCCATGCAAGCCTTAGATGAGTGGGACATTCCTGAGGCTCAGAAAAAGCAGATAATCACAGAGAGTTTGAGGGGCCAGCCTCAGAAGTTATTTGCAACCTTAAACTTAGCAAACAGGACTATACTGCTCACAACTACTTAGAAATCTTGCAAGATGTGTTTGGGAGAACAGAAAAGGCCTCCGACCTTGTGTATCAGTTTGAGCATACCTACCAAGATGAGGGGGAGAAACTGTCTGAATACATGAGGTGTCTTGAACAGATAATGCACCTGATACTGTTAAAGAATAGGGATGGGCCGAATGGACCCCTGTTCGGTTCGCACCAGAACTTTTGAACACCCCAAAAGCTCAGAACCGAATAAAGAACCCCATTAAAGTCAATGGGACCTGAACGTCAAAAATCAAAAGTGCCCATTTTGAAGACTTATATGCAAGTAATTGGGCATAAAATGGTTATAGGGGTCCAGGTCCTGCCCCGGGGCACATGTATCAATGAAAAAAAAGTTTGTAAAAAAACGTAATTTTTAAATGAGCAGTGATTTTTTGATTTTTAAAGTGAAAGCATACAAATGAAAAATTCCTTCCAATATAGTGTCTGGGGGGTCCCCTCATGTCTAGAATCTGCTGCAGTAATAATTGCATTTATAAAGCCAAAAAAAATGAAATTTTCCCTGCAAGCTGCCTTTATTTTTCTCAGCAACAGTTGGGGAGCCAGTGTGTATGATAAGGCCACAATGTAGTGCACTGGGAACAAGATTAGAGATTTTTTGGATAAATTCTGGTGTCACTTTGACTTTGGATAGAAGTAACGGGTGAGGAAATATTGGGCTTTGGGTGTCGGTGAAGCCTTCACACCATAACCCTATACAGGTGCTCTTCATGAAGGCACACACGGAAGTACTTCTCGTGGACATATCCCAATACCACACTTCCGAAGTGGCTGTGGGTTTCGGGTTATAAA
>BLSH010110062.1:884759-922424 GCA_018402905.1 Glandirana rugosa
CTTGAGCCTCGATTCCCAGCGTCACCTCATCCTCGACATATAGAATGATAGCAGAGGGGGGGGGACTCATGGTGCAGTAACTCAAATCAGGCTTTATTCACACGAACGGTTATAAACACTTACATTAAAATGATGAAAAACGCACGTATCTGCTCACAAAGAGCTACATCGGCAATTGTTGTAAATTCCCGCTGTCAAGATGGCCACCGCGTCCTTGCCCTCACATATGGGCTCCTCCGCCTTCCCGTGCAGCTTCTATAGAGCCGTCCTAACTCCACACACCAACTCACTCACACACTCACTCACAATTGCCGATGTAGCTCTTTGTGAGCAGATACGTGCGTTTTTCATCATTTTAATGTAAGTGTTTATAACCGTTCGTGTGAATAAAGCCTGATTTGAGTTACTGCACCATGAGTCCCCCCCCCTCTGCTATCATTCTATATGTCGAGGATGAGGTGACGCTGGGAATTGAGGCTCAAGTCTGATGATTTTTGACTACCGTTCAGATACTTGCTGATCTGGATCTCTCTTGCCAGAAGGTGTTCCTGACCCCTGTAATAAGGGTCCTGTGGTTCTGGTAAGAGACAGTGTGTTTGGTGTTGGTGACGGGCTAACTTGATCTTCTTATTTCATCTGGGAATTCAAGAGTGAATTTATGGACTGAATCTTACTAAGATTGAGCTTTTAGTGCTGCACCTTTTACCCTTTATGTTCTTGGATATTGTTGAAATTTGCAATATTGTGCTAGCAGCGTTATTTCGTGTTTCCCCTGCGCAGCAGTATACTTATTATACTGTTGACTCACATGCCATACGGCACGTGTGTCCACCTTATCCCGGTAAGCGCACAACCTTACCACCCTTGTTTCTACACCAATGCACCCCCTTTATTAGATTGGAGTATCACCATATAATTTTATATGACTGTTACACATTTGGATTATATCACCTACCTCTTTGGATTCACATCAGAGACTGTCTTTTTGCACTTTTTTGCACTTTTGTCACTTTGGTCACTTAACCTGGACTGTATCATTTATGGTCTTATACAAGAACATGCAGATGGATCATTGCGCATGGACATATTTTTCTGGATTTGCTGATTGAACTATGAATTGATTTTACATCTATTTATTTATTGTTTCATTGTTAGAAATTTGTTTTGTCACATATTTATTCAAACAGTTTTTTAGTGCTACACTTCTTTAATTTTTACTTTTGTATACAGTATATTTCTAATGGAGTGGTAGCTGCTTACTAGCCCCTTTGCACAGTTTTCTTTTTCCCTATAATGGTTTTAGCTGTCATGAATGGGTTACAGAAGGAGTGCGCTGTATGCTCCTAACCCAGAAGAGGCCAGATCACACATACAGTATATCTGCAGAAGTGGGGCATCAAGTGATTAAGGGCAATTACCTTGCACTGAGACAATATACTACATATCCACATTCTCTAAAACTAATCCAGGCACACCCACTACTTAATGGGCCTGTGATCTTACTGTGTTTATTTCTTATTGTGTTTTTTATGCCTCCTTGTAAGATCCTTTGTGTTCTCCTGAAACTCTAATTTTCCACTTACTACTGTTTGTTTGGAACAAGCAGTGCACGTTAGTTGTGTTCATCTGCACTGTTCTATGCACACTGCAAATCCCACAGTCCATAGTCCATCTTCGGTGTGAGCAAGAGAAGGTTGTAATATTCCTACATACAGTGGGGCCACGGAGCTTGACCATACCCAAGCCAAGCTGCAGCTCTGTGTGTCCATTCAGACATGGAGCCATGGTTCGACCCCACCGCCTCTCTCTCCTGATTGGCTAACTGGCTTTGGTTGACAGCAGCGGGAGCCAATGGCACCACTGCTGTGTCTCAGCCAATCAGAAGGGAGAGACAGACGAGACACTCGTGGACATTGATGGACAGAGATGGGGCTCCGGTAAGTATTATTGGGATCGAGGGGGGCTGCTGCACACAGAAGGCTTCTTACGTTAATGCATAGAATGCATTAATCAGTTGCCGACCGTCCGCCATCATTATACGGTGACAGGTTGGCACTGCTGCACAAATCGCCATAGCTGTATGGCGGCTCGTGCAGCCGCAGTTGTGGGCAGGAGCATGCCACTGGCAGTGTACTCCCGCCTGCAACTGTGGCTGCGTGAGCGTGCCCACGGGTCGGGCTGACTCATTGTCCGCTGGCGACCCGCGAGCGCCTGTTACAGAGGCAGAAAGGAAATCTGCCAATGTAAACATGATGGATCTCCATTCTGTCAAGGGACATGTAACAGATCTACTGTTTCCAGTGATTGGGAACAGTGAGATCTGCCATGTCCCTGCCAGCCCAGCCCCCACACAGAGGGAACACACATAACCCCTTGATTGCCCGCTACAGTTTAACCCCATCCCTGCCAGTGATATTTATACAGTAATCAGGGCTATTTAAAGCTGTGATCGCTTTATAAATCTCATTGGTCCCAAAAAGTATCTGATCTGTCCACCACAATATCGCAGTCCCGATAAAAAATAATAATAAAAATGCCATAAATCTTATCCCATAGTTTGTAGATGCGATAACTTTTCTGCAACCCAATCAATGTACGCCTATTGCAATTTTTTTAAACAAAAATATGTAGAAGAATGCATATCGGCCTAAACTGAGGAAGAAATTAGTTTTTTACATTTTTTTTTGGATATTTATTATAGCAAAAAGTAAAAAATATTGTTTTTTTTGTCGCTCTTTTTTTATTTATAGAGCAAAGAATAAAAACCGCAGAGGTGATCAAATACCGCCAAAAGAAAGCTCTATTTGTGGGGAAAAAAGGACGTCAATTTTGCTTGGGCACAGCATTGCACGACTGCGCAATTGTCAGTTAAAGTGACGCAGTGCCGAATTACAAAAATGTTCTTGTCAGAAAGCGGGCCCTTTAAGGGTAACACAAATGATAATCTCCTCCCTACAATGTCTTAATCTTCCCCACTTGCATTTGTTTAGACATCATCTAGGATCAATATCTTCTTCCTGCATAAGGAAGCTGGCTCAGAGAGGGCTCAGCCATGTAAGCACATTTGCTTGAGGTGTAGCTTTTACATTATACACATGTCTCACAACTGCTGCCTTGTAAGCTTCCAAAACAATTATAATATACTGTACAGTCTGACTGATCACCAGAGACTGAGGAAATGCTTCCTGTTGCCTGCAGCAGACTGGTGACATCATTCGCCCAGGCTGCTGTTTTCAAATAGACATTGAGAAAATTATACCATTATTATTGACCTTAATAAAACAGAATCACTTTTTTTAAATTACATTGCTTCTTTATTTTGTAATGGTCGGTGGAATGTTACTGTTTTGTAATTTGTATATTTGTAACTTGTTATAATTTTGTAATTTGTACACTTTTTTGTAATGTTACTATTTTTTTATGTTGAGAAGTTATTTATACAGACATAAAGATCATGATAGGTGAACTTTAAATGCACATACAGTATATAAAAAAGCTAATATACTTAATACCAAATGAGGTACAGCATTTTGTATTGTTCTATGGACCAAATTTTGCAGCCACTCTTATGGTCAACTGTATGCTCACACTAAAAAAAAAAGAAAAAACAATAAAATTAAGTACAGCAAAAAAAAAAAAAAATCAGCAAAAAAGGATTTGCTGCAATGATGTAATAAGGCAATGTGAGGCCATATAGTCAGTGATTACTAGGGTCCCACGACATAGCCCTAAAGGTTTTTTAGTGGTTACTCTCACATTCTCTTTTGTTTCT
This sequence comes from Glandirana rugosa, assembly GCA_018402905.1. Classification (NCBI taxonomy): domain Eukaryota; kingdom Metazoa; phylum Chordata; class Amphibia; order Anura; family Ranidae; genus Glandirana; species Glandirana rugosa. The sequence goes on from BLSH010110062.1 coordinate 888,532, forward strand.
ATATTCATAATTTGTCTGTGTCTCATAATTGTTCTGCTTTGAAGAGTCTGCTGGGATTATTTAAATGCGTCTGGATGCTTTTTTTGGGTATCATCTAAATATTGCTAGGTCTTTTTGTTTATACATATATTAACAAGATGTTCTTATATTTAAATAAATTACCTGCAAATGACATTTCTACATATTTGGAAACCTCTAAGGACATGTTTTTTGTTATGAGGACATATCTTAGTCATGATGCCTCTCTTGTGGTTTTATATAGATAAACATTTTTTTCTGCATTTGAAGAATTTTCCATTTGTCCTTTTGCTGCCACACAGTGGATTTAACATTTTTCAGCTTTTTGATTATAATATTTTGCTTGCATTGTAATAAAAATTTTGTATAGCTGTAGTTGAACTTGAGCAGTGAAACTGCTACTGAGACAGACATCTCACGTGTCTGCATATAAGATTCTTTTTCTTGTTTTTTGTTAGTGCCGTCTGATATGTATACAGCAACCAACTACTTAAAGTGTATTTCTACCTTTGCAGTCAAATTTGAGAAAACCCCACTATATGTTTGTTATGTATTCCCATTCATGCCAAAAAAAAAATAATAAAAAATATTTCTTACCTTTTTAAAAAATAACAAAAAAAAAACAACAGTAGCTGGCGCAAGGACAGTGTGATCATAAGGAGCACAGACCTGAAATAACTCAATCCTTAATCAGTTGCCGACCGCCCGCTGTGGATTGACGGCGGCAACATGACTCGATATCGCATATCGCCGTCACCTGACGGTGGCTGCGATACCGCGCGTTGTGAGCGCGAGCGTGCTCACGGTGTAGCGGGGGAGCCAATCAGCGGTGGGGGCGGACTCGATGTCCGCCGACCACCTGCGATCGCTCTCCCACAGTGACAGAACGGCGATCCGTGTATGTAAATAGGAGTGTGATCTTCTCTTCCTTGTATATGGGAGCAGAGATCGCTCTCCTCCCCCAGTCAGCCCCCACACAGTTAGAAACATCTCTTAGGGTGTTAACCCTTTGATCGCCCCCTAGTGTTAACCCCTTCCCTGCCAGTGACATTTATATAGTAATCAGTGCATTTTCATAGCACTGATCGCTGTATAAATGGCAATGGTCCCAAAAAAGTGTAAAAAATGTCTGATCTGTCCACTGCAATATCGCAGTCCTGATAAAAATGGCAGATGACCGCCATTACTATTAAAAAAAATAGTAAAAATGCCATAAATTAATTCTCATGGTTTGTAAACGCGGCAACTTTTGCGCAAACCAATCAATATACGCCAATTGCGATTTTTTTTTTTTATCAAAAATATGAGGAACTATATACATTGGCTAAAACTGATGAATACATTTTTTTTTATATTTTTTTTGTATATGTATTTTAGAGAAAAGTAAGAAATACTGTTTTTTTTTTTTCAAAATTGTCGCTCTTTTTTTTGTTTATAGCGGTGATCAGAAGTGACGCAGAGGTGATCAAATACCACCAAAAGAAGAAAGATAGCTCTATTTGTGGGAAAAAAAGGACGCAAATTTTGTTTGGGTACAACGTCGCACGACTGCGCAATTGTCAGTTAAAGCGACGCAGTGCCGAATAGCAAAAAGTGCTCTGGTCATGCAAGGGGAAATCCTTCTGGGGCTGAAGTGGTTAAAGAGTTCTCCATAGCATGGATGGATAGTGGCAGATATCCTCAGAGTATAGCCTGCTCTGTGGGATAAACACAAGGGAGGAGAACAGGAAGCGCCACCTGAGTGTAGTATTAAAAAAACTGTTTGATTCAATTTTTAAGGTAAAAACACTCACAAGATTGAGAATTAAAATTTGCTCATCAGGAATGTAGGAGAACTGCTCTGGTCCGTCCTGCAGACACCGCCTGTGTCAGGGAACTGCTGGTGATGGAGTGCTGTGGGGAGTCCTGTGGTCGGTAGGAAGTCTGGGTAAACCAGCGCAGAACACATGCCGGAAGTAAGATCACCAGAGGAGGAGAGATTTGATTCCTGCCGTCTCTCCACCTCCAGTAACGTCATTTCCACCATGCATTCCCCTTTCTAGTGACCACAGGACGCTCCACAGTACTCCTCCATCTCCAGCGGTTCCCTGACACAGGCGTGGTCTGCAGGGCGGATCAGATCGGTTCTCCTACATACCTGATGAGCACATTTTACTTCTCAATCTTGTGAGTGCTTTTACCTTTCTGAATTAAGTTTTTTTTAATACAACGCTCAGGTGGCGCTTCCTGTTCTCCTCCTTTTCTTACCTTTTAGATGTTTCTCAGGGAGAGGTGTCATAGCTAATTGCAAGTTTTTTTGAACAATATTAGAGTGAGCCTGTCAGTCCTCATTAACATAAAATGCAAGAAGCCCAGCCTCTACACCTTTAACCCTTTGTTAAGACAAACGTGTTCAAGTCTAGTTACAAATGAAGATCTGTCTACACAGTATAGTCAGGGCCGCCATCAGGGGGGTACAGGCAGTAGTGCCGTAAGGGACCCAAGCGTCTCAAGGGGCCCGGCGCTGGGCCCGCTCCCTGCCTCGGCTGGTCTTCCTCTCCTGCACCTAATTTCTCCCTCTCCTATAAGCGTATGGTTCCTTCAATGACCATAAGCTTATATCAGAATTGTTCAACAGACTCTGCTGAACAATTCTATAACTCTGATCAGTGGATTACAATCCGCTGATCAGAGTTATTAACCCTAAAACTGACCGCTCCCCCCATGCAGCGGCTTCCCTGTCCCCTGCCTCTCCACCTCCTGCCGCTCCCTTACACCTAAAACTGCTCCCCCTCTCCTTTCCTATCCCCTTCATCCCCCTCCACCCAGCACTGAAACCCCCCAAACCCAACCTCCAATCCCCGCAGCTACCATCATTAGCCGGCATCCCTCCTCTGCCTCCACCAGCTTCATGTGCTGCATGGGGCTTGGGGGGATCCAGATGTGTCCCCCCCCACCACTCAGATCACCCCCACACTGGCCCCGGCACCCCCATCCATTGCCGCTCCAAGCACCATCTCTCATTCCCTCCTGTAGCCTGCAAGCTTCTTCATTGAGCTGACAGGCTGAGGATCATGGCGGGGGGAGGGGGAAGCGGTGCGGGTAGGGGTGAAGTCAGGGCTTGGGGGGCTTAGTAAACATGTGTTTACCTAGTCCCCCCCCGTAGCACTGTCGTGGGCGCAAGCAGTGATCACTATGATCACTGCTATAAGTCCCACTGACAGTTGATAATAGTAAATGCGAGTGTTACTATGTATCAGACTGTCATTTCATCCATGAATGAGAAATTCCTGAAATTCCTCATTCATTGATGTAAAGTGCTGCAGAGAAAAGGGACTATATTCAGTCCCTTTCTCTGCCTCACAAGATATGGGGGTCTGTTTAGACCTCTGATATCTCACCAAAAACCCCCCCAATAAAAAAAAATGTAAAACGTAAAAAGTAAAAATAAAAAAACAAAAACACAAATATAGTAAGACCCCCAGGTCCATCCGCAGTCACCCATCCAGGGTGAGTCCCCCCAAAAAAAACTGTGAAAAAAATGTAAAAAGTTAAAATAAAAAGCAAAAAAAAACCAAAAACCACAAACATAGTAAGACCTCTCAGGTCAGCCCGCACTCACCCTCCAAGGAGACGGCCCCCTGCATTCACCCCTCCACCGCTTCCGCAGATTCTCCTCCAGGTCAACCCGATCCGCCCTGATTGGCCAAAAGGAGACGCCGGAAGACAATTCGCTATTATCACAAGTGGGTGGGTTTGAGGCGCAGTGCTCTGCGCCCCCAGCCCAACCTTTTTCAAGCCAATTAAAGTCTCATGTTCCAATCATGTGGCTTGGAAAAAAAACACAAAAAAACTGGGCGTGCATGGGAATAGAGGTTGTTAGAGTGTTAAAATAAAAGTAGGTGCACCGAAGGACTCAGTGGGATGACCAGTGGGCATATTCGCTGGGACAGCCAGTGAGTGAGCCCTGGGGAATGTTGGTGGTCAGGCCCCGGGGGCCCAGGCCTGAAGCTGTGTAAGGGGCCCCAGAATTTCTGATGGCTGCCCTGGACAGGGTTAATAATGACAAACACAGTTGCCCAGCCCCCTCATAAACAAAAATAAAACAAAAAAAATGCCTAGTATTTTTCCTTGCTGGAAGGTCTAGAACTGAGCATCCAAAAAGGTATGCTGCAATTTTTAAATTGCTACTACAACCGCTTTTTTTTTTTTTTTGGGAAAGTGTTTGTAAAAGTTAACATATACAGTATGTACAGTATCTCACGAAAGAGAGTTTACCTCCTTTACATTTTTGTAAATATTTTATTATATCCTTTCATGTGACAACACTGAAGAAATGACACTTTGCTACAATGTACAGTAGTGAGTGTACAGCTTGTATAACAGTGTAAATATGCTGTCCCCTCAAAATAACTTAACACACAGCCATTAATGTCTAAACCACTGGCAACAAAAGTGAGTACACCCCTACATGAAAATGTCCAAATTGGGCCCAGTTAGCCATCCCCGGTGTCATGTGACTCGTTAGCGTCACAAGGTCTCAGGTGTGAATGGGGAGCAGGTGTGTTAAATTTGGTATTATTGCTCTCACTCTCTCATACTAGTCACTGGAAGTTCAACATGGCATCTCATGGCAAAGAACTCTCTGAAAAAGAAAAAAAAAGAATTGTTACATAGTTACATAGTTAGTGAGGTTGAAGAAAGACACAAGTCCATCAAGTCCAACCTATGTGTGTGCTTTCATGTCAGTATTACATTGTATATCCCTCAATGCTTTGGTCCCTTAGGTGTGCATCTAGTAGTTTTTTGAATGTATCTATACTCCCGGCAGAGACCACTGCTTGTGGAAGAGAATTCCACATTCTCACTGCTCTTACCGTAAAGAAACCTCTACGCATTTTAAGGTTAAACCGCCTTTCCTCTATTCTTAGTGAATGGCCGCGTGTCTTTGTGTACTCCCTTGCACTGTATAGTTTTGTCCCTATAATGGGGTCACCAGTACAGTATTTGTACATTAAAATCATATCCCCTCTCAAGCGTCTCTTCTCCAGAGAGAATAAGTTCAGTGCTTGTAATCTTTCCTCATAACTAAGGTCTTCCAATCCCTTAATTAGCTTTGTGGCCCTTCTCTGAACCCTTTCCAATACCTGGACATCCTTCCTGAGGACTGGTGCCGAGAACTGGACGGCATACTCCAGGTGTGGCCTCACCAGAGACTTGTATAGTGGGAGAATTATTGATTTATCCCTGAAGTTAATCCCTTTCTTGATGCATGCCAACACTTTGTTAGCTTTGCTTGCAGCAGCTTAGCATTGCATGCCACTGCTGAGCCTGTTCTCTACTAGGACCCCTAGGTCTTTTTCCATTCTAGTTTCCCCCAGGGGCTCCCCCCCTAGTGATTAGTTTGCGTTCATGTTCTTGGTACCCAAATGCATTATCTTACATTTTTCTACGTTAAATCTCATTTGCCATTTGTTTGCCCACCCCATTAATTTATTTAGATCTTCTTGCAAGGTTTCCACATCCAGTGGAGAGTTTATTGCCCTGCTTATCTTGGTATCATCCGCAAATATTGAGATTGAGCTCTTCACCCCGTCCTCCAAATCATTTATAAATAAGTTGAATAGGATTGGTCCCAGGACAGAACCTTGGGGAACCCCACTTTCTACACCAGACCATTCTAAGTATTCCCCATTTATCACCACCCTCTGGACTCTCCCCTGCAGCCAGTTTTCAATCCAGGTACTCACCCTTTGATCCATGTTGAGAGACCTTAGCTTGTACAGTAAACGTTTATGGGGAACTGTACCGGGGAACAGTAAACGTTTATGGGGAACTGTACCAAATGCTTTTGCAAAATCCAGGTACACCACATCTACAGGCCTTCCTTTATCTAGATGGCAGCTCACCTCCTCATAGAAGGTTAATAGATTGGTTTGGCAAGAACGATGTAACTATGTAACTATGTAACTATGTGTCTTGCTTACAGTCAAGCATGGCAGTGGGACTGTTACGTCGTTAACGACCCCAAACACACCTCCAAGACAACCACTGCCTTGCTAAAGAAGCTGAGGGTAAAGGTGATGGACTGGCCAAGCATGTCTCCAGACCTAAACACCTAAAACCTATTGAGCATCTGTGGGCCATCCTCAAACGTAAGGTGGGGAGCGCATGGTCTCTAACATCCACCAGCTCCATGATGTTGTCACGGAAGAGTGGAAGAGGACTCCAGTGGCAACCTGTGAAGCTCTGGTGAACTCCATGCCCAAGAGGGTTAAGACAGTTCTCGAAAATAATGGTGGCCACACAAAATATTGACACTTTGGGCCCAATTTGGACATTTTCACTTAGGAGTGTACTCACTTTTGCAGCCAGCGGTTTAGACATTAATAGCTGTGTGTTGAGTTATTTTGAGGGGACAGCAAATTTACACTGTTATACAAGCTATACACTCACTACTTTACATTGTAGCAAAGTGTCATTTCTTCAGTGTTGTCACATGAAAAGATATAATAAAATATTTACAAAAATGTGAGGGGTGTACTCACTTTTGTGAGATACTGTATATGTCAAAAGGCATCTGGGTTCTGAGTTCTACTCAGTACTCAGAAACTGCTTGAGATCATGAGCTTGAATCCTATTGAACAATGAGACAGACTGCTGAGAATTCTCCAAAGCTCCATGCTGACCTATGGCACTTCCAGCTGCAGGGCCTCTGTAGTCTGCATGAGTACATCTTGAATCTCTCCTCCCTATCCCATATATGTCCGGCAGTCATGGAGGTAAGGAGAGGGGAATTAAGAAAAGAAAGCTACAACAAAAACTCTCCTCTGCAGCCCTATTGACTCCCCCAAAATGGCATACATGGCATCCGCCCAGAGGGGCCATAATGGGAATAATGATTTTATGAATAGGTTCATCTTCACTGCCCTGGAACTATTATACAGTCTTGTACCTTCAAGAATGGCACTTGCCAGAATATTGAAAGTGATTCCATGTTTTGTTTATGCAGCATGGGCCCACCCACCAGCAGCTTATACTTACCTTCCCTTAATTGCCCACTGACACAAAGAGATGAGGACTAGTGCCAGCTCCAGTTCATGACTTGGAACCTACACAGGGCTGAGGACTCTCTACCCTGAGCAGCCAATCACCAAGTACCTGTGCTATCACTTGGGTACCAGATATTCTACTTGTGGATATGGGTGAGCAAGTGACTCTCAGCACTCCCGCCCAAGTGCTAGGTGATGGTGATTGGCAGCTCGCACTGGTCCTCATTTCTTTGTGTTAGCGGGCTACTACTTTTGAACACAGCACTAGGAGGCAAGGTGAGTATAAGCGTCTGGCAGCATCAATATTAAAGTAAACCTGGTGTTCTGCCACAGGTGCACTTAAAGTATTTATTCCCTCTGGTAAGCTCCATCATGATGAGCTCCCATTAAATTTAAAATCTGTTTCAGATCACTTCCATACAACTTGCCAGATACATCTGATCAATACATGGGACCTGCAAAGTCTGAACTATGGTAAAATATAACTTCAGTTACTGACTGTATTTTTAATGAATCTACTGTGAACTTTGTTTCATTCAATATTATTTCAGGTGTTTGTTGCTATGTCACAGCAAGAAATATATAATTTGTATCGTATCCTGCTGCTGCAGCTGGAATCCTTGAAAGAAAAATATGAGCGGGTGTCGAATCCGTTATTTCTTATTGTAAGAAGCTGCTTAAATGATATCATTAATAATATATGGTGTGAGCTGGTCTGTTTGAACCTTGCTGTTAGGGCAAAAGGACGACCCTGCACATCTGTTAATTTTCACAAATGCTATGACCTCATTAATGTCCCCGTTACATCCAAGGGCATTACCTTACTTGCTGTTTGCCTTTTCGCACTGCTATATTTTATAAAGTAAAAAAAAAAAAAAAATTCACGGATAGAGTTAATATAAAGGATATTATCTCTGATTGACAATTAAAATGTACACAGTTCTCAATCCAAAGGCAGAGGAACACAGCAGTGCTTTCTTATTTAATTCCATATTTATATAGCACTGCCATTACATTTTGCTTTTTGCAGAGTGCAGTATCTCTTCACATCAGTCCCTGTCTCCAAAAATGAGTTCACAGTCTAACATCCCTTTCACAGTCATAGACTCACTTGGGGCAATTTTGCAAGGAAACAAGTTAACTTACCAGAAAGTTTTTTTGGATTGCCCAAAGAAAGCCATGCAAACATGAAGAGAGCCTACAAAGTCCATGCAACCAGTGCCCAGGTTGAATTCACATGTACTGTACATCTCCATTCATCCATTGCACACAGGACCAGACTAGTAGGACCAACAGTTCTATGGTGCTGTAGCAAAAGGTGGATGGTGGCACAGTGAAAAGAAGAAATACTGTATATCAGCAAAATCATTTTTCTACTGAAGTAAAAACTCCTTTATTAGTGTAATTAGGCAATTCAAATAAAGAATGCATTGTTTCAGAAGCTGCAAAAAGTTCCCTTTAACAATTTAAAACAGGTTGCAGGTTCAGAAACATTGCGTTCCATGCGAGATTCAAACACAAAACTGCAAGGCTAGAGTGCTAACCAGTTCTTTAGGGTTATACATGCACTTGGTACAGTTATCTTTCCATTTAGTTGGAATCAGAATCTGCGACCCTTAACTCATACTCTACTTTAAATGTTCTTGTTTAGAACCAAGGTCATGCAACATGAAGAATAATGCAGAGCATATACGTTACATTAAACATAGCATCATTTTCAAAAATAAAAATACACTATTTTTATAGTAAATGTTTTTATATTCTAAACTCAAAGCACATCTGTACATAAAGTATACAGTGCCTTGAAAAAGTATTCATACCCCTTGAAATGTTCCACATTTTGTCATGTTCCAACCAAAAACGTAAATGTATTTTATTGTGATTTTATGTGATAGACCAACACAAAGTGGCACATAATTGTGAAGTGGAAGGAAAATGATAAATGGTTTTACAAATTTGTTATAAATAAATATGTGAAAAGTGTGGCTTCCATTTGTATTCAGCTCCCCTGAGTCAATACTTTGTAGAACCACCTTTCCCTGCAATTACAGCTGCAAGTCTTTTTGGGGATGTCTCTACCAGCTTTGCACATCTAGAGAGGACATTTTTGCCCATTCTTCTTTGCAATATAGCTCAAACTCTGTCAGATTGAATGGAAAGTGTCTGTGAACAGCAATTTTCAAGTCTTGCCACAGATTCTCAATTGGATTTAGGTCTGGACTTTGACTGGGCCATTCTAACACATGAATATGCTTTGATCTAAACCATTGTAGCTCTGGCTGTATGTTTAGGATCATTGTCCTGCTGAAAGGCGAACCTCTGCCCCGTCTCGTCTTTTGCAGGTTTTCCTTTAAGATTGCCCTGTTTTTGGCTCCATCAATCTTCCCATCAACTCTGACCAGCTTCCCTGTCCCTGCAAATGAAAAGCATCCCCACAACATGATGCTGCCACCACCATGTTTCACCGTGCAGATGGTGTGTTCAGTGTGATGTGCAGTTTTAGTTTTCCATCACACATAGCATTTTGCTTTTAAGCCAAAAAGTTCAATTTTGGTCTCATCTGAACAGAGCACCTTCTTTCACATGTTTGCTGTGTCCCCCACATGGCTTCTTGCAAACAGCAAATGGGACTTCTTATGGCTTTCTTTCAACAATGTCTTTCTTCTTGCCACTCTTCCATAAAGGCCAGATTGGTGGAGTGCATGACTAATAGTTGTCCTGTGGACAGATTCTCCTACCTGAGCTGTGGATCTCTGCAGCTCCTCCAGAGTTACCATGGGCCTCTTGGCTGTTTCTCTGATTGATGCTCTCTTTGCCCTGCCTGTCAGTTTGGGTGGACGGTCATGTCTTGGTAGGTTTGCAGTTGTGCTATACTCTTTTCATTTTCAGATGATGGTTTGAACAGTGCTCTGTGAGATGGTCAAAGCTTGGGATTTTTTTTATAACCTAACCGTGTTTTAAACTTCTCCACAACTTTATCCCTGACCTGTCTGTTGTGTTCCTTGGACTTCATGATGCTGTTTCTTTACTAAGGCTCTCTAACAATCCTCTGAGGGCTTTACCGAACAGCTGTATTTATACTGAGATTAAATTACACACAGGTGGACTAATTAGATGACTCCTGAAGGCAATTGGTTCCACTAGATTTTAGTTAGGGGTATCAGAGTAAAGTGGACCGAATACAAATGCATGCCACACTTTTCAAATATCTATTTGTAAAACATTTTAAAAAAACATTTATAATTTTCCTTCCACTTCACAATTATGGCCCACTTTGTCTTTGGTCTATCACATAAAATCCCAATAAAATACATTTACATATTTGGTTGTAACATGACAAAATGTGGAGAATTTCAAGGAGTATGAATACTTTTTCAAGGCACTGTATATACTGAATATATATATAGTGGCATTATGAAAGGCGAGGTGATCGATGGATGTTATGTTTCACCTCACATGCGTTCATTTTCAGTGAACTAAGGCAAAATCCGGTCCAGGCGTTACCAGCCACCTTAGAAGGGTTGGTTGTGGACCAGATTTTGTGGTACACTTGTGTCCACCAACAGGTGGTATAAATAAGCAGGAGTAGAGCAAAGATTTCCTCTGGCCTGGGACTCAGGAACCATCAAGCCTAAGAGAGCTGATGTACTGAAGTTTGCTTTATGACTAAAACAAAAAGGTTTGCATTGTCTTTGTTTTGTGGGCGACTGGGAGAAGCCTTTCACCGCTCAGTTAGGAAAACTGGAAATGTTTAGTAAGAGCCTGAATGGCAAGAATTTATTTTCTGTTTTATTTGTTTGATTTTCATGCAACCTTTTAAAATAAAACTGACTACAAGTCAGCTTTTAAGAAAACCTGCTGTTTGGACTAGGGAAGGTGATCCCCATTGAGCTAACCCCCCACAATATATATATATATATATATATATATATATATATATATATATATATATATATATGCTGTACATATACATATACACCTGTATATTAACAAAACAACAAGCTATCTCCTCTGGGGGAACCACTGATCCCAATCAAGAGGGGTGGATCTCCTCAACTGACTTTTTCCTCACCTGTTTCTTGACAGGCAACCAGATGACCAAAAATGTTATTGAGTCATGCTGACCCTTGATATCCAGCGACCAGAGCCTTAAAAACAGCTAACTCATCCCTTCCTATCATGAGCTACCGTATAGGGGTTTTCATAAAGACTTGGTGGACAGACTTCACTCCTTTCAGGCCTCGGTCTATCTGGCTTAGCACCAGCAGACCTGGATTTTATCTGATTGTGCCACTTGTAGTCATATGATGGTAGGCCCTTATCTCGCACACTGACCATCCAAGAAACATATCTCTATCAAATACAGACTCACCCAAACCCTAAATTTTGTTATCTATATATTTATGTGGGAAAGACCATCACTAATTTCAAGGAATGGTTTCAGGACCACAAACCAGCCATTAGACAAGCCATGGCTTCAGGAGCCAGCAACTAACTAGTGGCCTGACATTTTCTTGAATACCAACATCCCATATCTACCTTACGATGCATGATCATTGATCATATTCCGGTTCCAACAAGAGGAGGTGACCGACATAAGACGTTACTGCAAAGAGAATGTTAGCTAGCACCAAAGGGTATGAATGAAAAGTTTGGCTTAAATTGTTTTCTATGACTTTCACCCATGGTGGACATGGGTGGTTTAATTTTTATACACCAACCCTCATCCACTGAGGTTTCCATTGTGTGCCATGGCACAAAATTTCTATGGACACTCTACTTATGCTTACATACAGTATCTCACTAACTGTATGTTACTTATTATGTGACTTCATCTCCTGAGGCATGGGCATATCTTGGGTACATGATGGGATGACCCTTTTGTTGTTTATTTTTTGCTCTTCATTTTTTATTATACAACATAATTGTGTTTGCTGATTTAAGCCTACTCAAGATATGTTTTATTCATATTTTTGATTTTTTTTTTACCTTTTCACATCAAGGAAGGCTTCTTCATGCTTTGTGGGCTCTTCATCACCCCTCTTTCCCTCTCATTCCTCTCCTTTCTTTCTGGTTAGTCCGATTCTATCTTTTATCCCTATACATCTGTTTACATCAGATTGTACTGTGTATGGTCCTTTTGCCTGATATCCTTGATTGATTGCATTTATTCCTGTATGGTGTATCTTTGACACTAGGGATCTCTGTCCTGTTTTATACTGTAGCCCTCTGTTCACGTAACATTGCTTATATTGCACACATCTATATTTGCTTCTTCTGAGGCAGGTTGTCTCCTTCTTTGACAGATTTGCCTACTTGTGTGTTGCAATACTGAGCTTTTGTTTTGCTATTTTCCAATTATTCCACTTACTTATTATACATATGGTGTACCTAGCTCTCCATGCTTTAAACACCTCCATTTAGTTTTTGCCTTTCCCTCCTCCTTGAGCTACTTTGTTTATTTTAATAGTATTTAATCTGTATTGCTGTCATTTATACTAGGAGATATCTTTGACTAGTTTTAATTACTTTTTGTATTGTTTTTATTATTTTTCATGCACTTATTTTGGTGATGTCATCACTGGGGGTGGTGGGACGGGTTGTGGGAAAATATATATCTTTGTATGTCACTATTGTATTTGGCTTGAGAAAGGCAGGCTGTGCCAAATCGAGATGTTGACATTGATTAAACTACATCAGAAAATCCCTCCTACTGTAGGTCCCATTGAGTTCACCTACTGCCTGCTTCATATTATTCCCACTCTTTTCATGGATTGCTCCCGGGTAGAGTTGAGCGGACACCTGGATGTTCGGGTTCGGCGGGTTCGGCCGAACTTCGCGAAAAAGTTTGAGTTCAGCCCCAAACTTGACCCGAACTTGACCCTGAACCCCGAACCCCATTGAAGTCAATGGTGACCCAAACTTTTGGGCACAAAAATGGCTCTAAAAAAGTCCTGGAAAGGGCTAGAGGGCTGCAAAAGGAAGAAAAATAGGGGTAAGAGTAGGACAAGTGCCCTGCAAACAAATGTGGATAGGGAAATAACTTAAAATCACATAAAAAAAAAATGGAGGAGAAGGTGGTTGTAGATTAGGGGGTTGAGGAGGCGGTGACCGTGGCGGTGTAGGTTCGTGGTAGTGGCAGTGGAGGAGGAGGAGGGGGTAGCCAACACTGTTTTTTGTTTGTTTGGTTTTTTTTTCTAATTGGGGTAGCACCCAAAATATTGAGACATATTAAAAAAAAAGAGTAAGTTCACTTAAGTATACCAATGGCTGTGTGAGGCCGGTATAAATGTCTATTCTGCATAAGGTACAGACAAGTCTTGTGGGATCCATGCCTGGTTCATTTTAATAAACTTTAGCTTGTCCACATTGGCTGCGGACAGGCGGCTGCGCTTGTCTGTGATAATGCCCCCTGCCGTGCTAAACACACGTTCAGACAATACACTGGCTGCAGGGCAGGCCAGCACCCCCAAGGCATAAAGGGCAAGCTCAGGCCATGTGCCCAATTTGGAGACCCAGAAGTTGAATGGGGCAGAAACATCAGTCAGTACGTGTAGGCGTGTGCACACATACTGTTCCACCATGTTGCTGAAATGCTGCCTCCTGCTAAGACGTTGCTTCAGCTGGTGGTGCTGTTTGTTGTGGCGTGCTGCTGACAAAGCTTTTCTACATTTCGGCCATGCTAACCCTGCCTTCTGAGGTGCTGGCAGTGCCACAGCTGCATTGGCAACCTCTTCCTCCTCCTCTGCCTTCGCCTTGTGCTTCCACTGAGCCCCCGGTGTCATTTTGGAATGCCCTCAGCAGTGCGTCTAACAGCGTGCGCTTGTAGTCGCGCATCTTCCGATCACGTTCCAGTGAGGGAATTAAGGAAAGCACGTTGTCCTTGTAATGGGGATCCAGCAGGGTGGCCACCCTGTAATCAGTACAAGTTACAATGTGGGCAACTCGGCTGTCATTGCGCAGGCACTGCAGCATGTAGTCGCTCATGTGTGCCAGGCTGCCCAGAGGCAAAGACAAGCTGTCCTCTGTGCGAGGTGTATCATCTGTGTCCTCTGTATCCCCCCAGCCACGCTCCAGTGATGCCCACTAGCTGGGTTGGGTGCCACCCTGATGTGAACACGGTTCCTCCTCCTCATCATCATCCTCATCCTCCAGAACTGTGCCCTGGCTTGAAATTTTTTTACCTGGCCTATGCTGGTGCAGGAACCCACCCTCCGAGCCACTTGTGAATGACTGGCCTGATAACCGTGGAAATGACCCCTCTTCCTCCTCATCTTCCTCCTGTGCCACATCCTCTTCCATCATCTCCCGAAGTGTTTTTTCAAGGAGACATAGAAGTGGGATAGTAACGCTGAGAACAGCGTCATCGGCACTGGCCATGTTGGTGGAGTATTCGAAACACCGCAATATGCTACACAGGTCTCTCATGGAGGCCCATTCATTGGTAGTGAAGTGGTGCTGTTCCGCAGAGCCACTGACCTATGCGTGCTGCAGCTGAAACTCCACTATTGCCTGCTGCTGCTCACACAGCATGGGCAAGGTGGAGTTCCACCTTGTGGGCATGTCGCATAGGAGGCGGTGAGCGGGAAGGCCGAAGTTCCGCTGCAGCGCAGACAGGCGAGCAGCAACAAGGTGAGAACACCGAAAGTGCGCACAGACGGCCCACACTTTCTGCAGCAGCTCTGACATATCCGGGTAGTATTTTACAAATTTCTGCACCACCAAATTCAGCACATGCGCCAGGCAAGGGATGTGCATCAAATCGGCTAGGCCCAGAGCTGCTACGAGATTTTGCCCATTATCGCACACCACCAGGCCGGGCTTGAGGCTCAGTGGCAACAACCACTCATCGGTCTGTTGTTCAATGCCTGTCCACAGCTCCTGCGCAGTGTGGGGTTTATCCCTCAAACATATCAGTTTTAAAACAGCCTGCTGTCGTTACCCCCTGGATGTGCTGAAGTTGGTGGTGAAGGTGTTACGCTGACCGGATGAGGAGGTGGTAGAGGAGGAGGAAGCGGAGTAGGAGGAGGAGGCCACAGGAGGCAAAGAGAAATGCCCTGCAATCCTCGGTGGCAGAAGGACATGCGCCAAACTGCTATCCGCCTCAGGCCCACCCGCCACTACATTTGCCCAGTGTGCAGTTAGCGTGATATAGCGTCCCTGCCCGTGCTTACTGGTCCATGTATCGGTGGTTATGTGGACCTTGCCACAGATGGCGTTGCGCAGTGCACACTTGATCTTGTCCCCGACTTGTTTGTTCAGGGAAGGGATGACTCGTCTGGAAAAGTAGTGGCGGCTGGGAACCACGTACTGTGGGACAGCCACGGATATCAGGTTTTTAAAACTGTCCGTGTCCACCAGACAGAATGACAGCATTTCGAAGGCCAGGAATTTTGAAATGCTGGCATTCAGGGCCAGGGATCACGAGTGGGTAGGGGGGTACTTTCTCTTTCTCTCCAGTGTTTGGGAGATGGACAGCTGTAAGCTTCCATGGGACCGTGTGGAAATGCTTGGGGACGGTGGCGGACATGGTGGCGTTGCTGTCACATTGTCTGTTTGCTGGGTGGCAGGTGACACTGGCACTGTAGAGGTGGAGGAAGAGGCAGAGGCAGCAGCAGAAGAGGAAGCAGGAGGAGCCCGAGACCTTTCTTGGATTTTGAGGTGCTTATTCCACTGCAGCTCGTGCTTTGCATGTAGATGTCTGGTCATGCAGGTTGTGCTTAGGTTTAGAACATTTATGGCTCGCTTCAGGCTCTGATTGCACAGCGTGCAAACCACTTGTGTCTTGTCGTCAGCACATTGTCTGAAAAACTGCCACGGCGGGGAACTCCTTTGAGCTGCCTTTGGTGTGCTAGGTCCCTGGGTGCGGTGGGTAGTAGCAGGCGTACTGTCTAGGGGACGGTCGCTCCGCTTTTGCAACCTGCTTCCTCTTTTGCTGTGCTGGTGCCTTTGTGCGACCACCACCTCTTCCTCCAAACTGCACACGTCACTCGCATGACCTTCATTCCATGTGGGGTCTAGGATCTCATCATTCTCCACATCATCTTCCACCCACTCTTCACCACTGCCCTCCTTGCCAGTCTGAACACTATAGAAAGCAGCAGCAGTTGCAGCAGTTGGCACCTGTGTTTCGTCATCATCAGAGACGTGCTGCGATGGTGTTTCCATGACCTCATCCTGAAACATAAGTGGTTGGGCATCGGTGCACTCAATGTCTTCCACTTCTGGGGCAGGGCTTTGTGGATGGCCCACGGAATGCACACCAGCAGAGTTATCAAAAAGCATAAGAGACTGCTGCATGACTTGGGGATCAGACTGTTTGGCTGATTTACAAGGGGCTGAGGTGAAAGACAGATGGCCATGGGGTTCAGGTGCCAACTCTGAGCTTTCAGCAAGGGACCGGGTGGGAGACAATGTGAAGGAACTGGAGGCATTGTCTGCCACCCAATCTACTATCGCCTGTACTTGTTCTGGCCTCACCATTCATTGAGCAGCATTCGGGCCTACCATATAACGTTGAAGGTTCTGTCGGCTACTCGTACCTGAGGAAGGTGTTTCACTTGTGCGTGTAGCTGGCACAGATTGACCACGTCCTCTCCTTGCAACAGGAGCTTCACCAACACCACCAACACCAGCAGCACCAGCAGCACCATGACCACGTCCCTTATTTGACGCTCTCCTCATTCTGGACGCAAATGTACTATTTAGCACACATTTATTTAGCAGGAACCTCTCCCTACACCAGTATGAGATGATTTTATAATGCTAATCTGTCCCTCACACCAGCAGCAGGAACGTCTCCCTACACCAGTATGAGATGATTTTATAACGCTAATCTGTCCCTCACACAAGCAGCAGGAACCTCTCACTACACCAGTATAAGATGATTTTATAACGCTAATCTGTCCCTCACACCAGCAGCAGGAACCTCTCCCAACACCAGTATGAGATGATTTTATAACAGTAGCAGCAGTATCCTCTCCCTACACCAGTATGAGATGATTTTATAACGCTAATCTGTCCCTCACACCAGCAGCAGGAACCTCTCCCTACACTAGTATGAGATGATTTTATAACACTAATCTGTCCCTCACTCCAGCAGCAGGAACCTCTCCCTGCACTAGTATGAGATGATTTTATAACGCTAATCTGTCCATCACACCAGCGGCAGGAACCTCTCCCTACACCAGTATGAGATGATTTTATAACGCTAATCTGTCCCTCACACCAGCAGCAGGAACCTCTCCCTACACCAGTTTGAGATGATTTTATAACGCTAATCTGTCCCTCACACCAACAGCAGGAACC
Source organism: Glandirana rugosa (assembly GCA_018402905.1). NCBI lineage: Eukaryota > Metazoa > Chordata > Amphibia > Anura > Ranidae > Glandirana > Glandirana rugosa. The sequence continues at coordinate 905,889 of BLSH010110062.1, forward strand.
TATCCCTTCACCAGTATGAGATGATTTTATAATGCTAATCTGTCCCTCACACCAGCAGCAGGAACCTCTCCCTACACCAGGATGAGATGATTTTATAACGCTAATCTGTCCCTCACACCAGCAGCAGGAACTTCTCCCTACACCAGTATGAGATGATTTTATAACGCTAATCTGTCCCTCACACCAGCAGCAGGAACCTTTCCCTTCACCAATATGAGATGATTTTATAACGCTAATCTGTCCCTCACACCAGCAACAGGAACCTCTCCCTACACCAGTATGAGATGATTTTATAATGCTAATCTGCCCCTCACACCAGCAGCAGGAACCTCTCCCTATACCAGTACGAGATGATTTTATAATGCTAATCTGTCCCTCACAGTAGCAGCAGTATCCTCTCCCTACACTAGTATGAGATGATGTGACATGCAGCACTACGTGACTCCAGCTTATATAGAGGCTGGGTCACATGATGCCCTGTCCAATCACAGCCATGCCATTAGTAGCACGGCTGTGATGGCTTCTAAGGGCAAACGAGTGAAACGCTTGGGTATTGGCTGCCCTGCAGCTATTCAAAAGGCGCGAAAAATACCCAAACCCCGAAGCCGAACCTGGACTTTTTCTCAAATGTCCGGGTTCGGGACACGGACACCCTAAAGTCCGGTACGAATCCGAACTTTACAGTTGGGATTTGCTCATCTCTACTCCCGGGCCAAGCATGTGCAGTGGCCCACCTCTACTCTCCCTGTTACTGGATTACAGCTACCTGCACCCCTGTGTATGTATTGTTACCTGTTCCCTTTTTGGACAATTTCCACAAGGCTGCCCACCAGCACCACTATATCCAAAGGATATGAAAGTTGGTCCTGCTTTTGCATGGATTTTCCCAAAAGTATGTTGTTATTTTTACTTACTATTGATGAGTCGAATGGCGAAAGTAGAAGAGCTTTTACTGAAATTGTTAGTTAATTCACTGTTGTTTAAAAAACATCTCTGTTCACTTTGAGAGGAACTCACCTTTATAGCACTAACTTTTTGAGCACATATTTATACCAACAGTAATCTGTTAGCATAAGCATGCGCCCAATTGCAAAACTAGTGTTTTGTTGGTGCACGGTATACTGTACTGTAATTTTTGATAAATCATTGTGGTCCATTTTAAGAGAATGAACACTTTAAAAAGATTCTACACATAGGAGGTATGTCGGGAGTAATTTTGGAAGCAGGCTAGTGCATGTAATTTAATCTGGAGTTGTGTTATAGAAATGGGTGGCGGTTCAGTACAGCATCACTTAGGAGTACAGATATTTTGGTGACAGATGGGGTGCACTTAATACTATATTTTTTCAAAGAACACCAGTGTTGGTTTCTTGATGAAATGTATAACTCATTTTATTACAAGTTGATGGCTCTTTAAGGCTCACAGTGGGGTGTACTGGAGCAAAATGGGTATTGAGTAGGAGTTTTTGGCAGTCCAGAGGAAGGGTGTTGATTGAGCAGGTTAATTGAACAAGCTCTAAACTACTGGGAAGCTCTGGCATAGGTGTCTTGGCATTCTCTCCTGGCTGGAGAGCCCTCTACTTTTTGGACCGCTGAACTATTTATTTACCTGTACCAAGATACTCTTATTTGCACTAAAAAAAGTGATTTATCCTAAAGTTTCTTTAAAAAAGAAGCCTTTTATATTGTGCAATAAACAAGATTTTACTTGAAGAATATGTATAGCAAAAACTGTCCTTTAATTTTAGATAAAGTAGGAAAACTTTAAAATCTTTAGTTGATTTACTTTTATTTTCTGTCCCAGGGTGCAACAAGATGTTAGAAAAAATCTCCCAAAGTAAGGGGAATTCCCCTCTTAGACAGTTGCCACTATTAGATTTACCCTTACCTTTTATTATGGGGACAACGCTAACATTTTGGATTTCCCCACGCTTTCTGTTTCAGGGCAAAGTGGTGGAACTCACCATTAATAACACAGACAGCTATAAACACTTGACAGAGAATTCAACCCCTCCCCATTTCGATCAAAACAAACGCAAAACATTTTGTCTAGAGTTACACTTTAAAAGGCAGCTGTGCATGTGCAGTGATATCAAATCCCTTAAATATTACAATCTTTACAAAACAAAAATTTGCGTTGTGTTTTATAGCACTCGATAACATATCTTACCAATTGCTTAGTTGATTATTAATAAGGCAGTTCCTCATTCAGGGTGGGGAATTTGACACCTTTCACATTTCACCTAGGTCTACTTAATCAGGAAGTAGAGTGAGCATGACCTTAGTAACGAGGCCCCACGGAGTGCAAAACACTTTAAGATATTAAGAGAATCCAATGTAAGAAGTCACATTTTTACACTGAAATCTGTGTGCTTGAAGAAATAAAGGAATAATAAAAGTAATATTGTAACCCACACAGTGTATAAAAGTTCCTTTAGAAGCCGCAGAGGAGTTAAATGATCTGCATTAAAACACTTGTACTGAAACTCGGTTCTTTCACGTTATTGGTTTCATACGTGGTTATAATTTTTTTTATAATTAACTGTAGGCTACACAATTATTACAAGATAATTACAGCTGTCATATTATCACAGTATCTTTGAAGAAAAATACATTTTTTTTATCAGGATTCCTTACCTAAATGCAGAGAAGTTAATTATGATTTTGTGTCTTTTTGTTAAGTTTGATATTTTGTTGCCCCCTCCTTTTGTACTCATTTTTACAAATATATATAACTTATTTTAAGAAAGAGTCTTCAACAGTTAAAAGAGTGGTGAAAACAATGTAAATTTCACTGCAATGTACATCAATCGTCATAAGAACAAAGTTTTAGTAGCATGAAAATTAACCAAGTTAAGTGACTGGAAGTCAGTTAAAAACACATTTAAGCTGCACTTAGTGATTTGTATTTTTCAACACTTTCACATAATAAATGCATTTAGAAAGGCATCCATTAAAAATATGTTATGCCGTACTCAAAAAAGTTACTATTTCCAGGTCTTGGAGGAGAATTTGTGTTGTTAATTATGCTGTAATATATTTTTCCCAGCACATTTATGTTGCCTTCCAGTCTCCTGTACTTTTATTTTTCCACTGCTGCTTTTAATATTTTGTTGCAATGTTTGCTAAGTTATAGTTACTCTAGAGAGATCTCAATTGCTTTTTATATAGGCTCAATGTATATATAAAGGACTGTTATTATACAGACGTATTTACTTAGAGACAAGTGTGAAATATTTGGACTTTATTTATGCCAAACTTTAAATACATCACAATGACAATTTTATGATATGCTTACATAATATTTTACCTAAATGCAAAAGCATTTTATTAAAGATTACCATTATTATTATTATTATTTTATTATTTATATCAATAAAAATAACAAAGCAAGGTGCAATTAAAATGTAGGTTCTCTGTTGCTGCAAAGGGTCATGACCCTGGCTCTTTGCTGAAAATAGACCATAAGCAGCTTATACTTCACCACCTTTATTTTATATAGATTCTCCGTAAAATAACTTTTTACCCTAAATGCCTTTTAAAGCTAAACTCCAGGCAGTTATAAACACAAATTATGGCAGCTCAGTATTCATTAAAACATAATTAAATGGGTTTTTAAAAGCAAGCACAATAAGAACCTTATTTTGACTTGGCATCAGTCACCTGTGGTCTTATGTACAGCAGAACCTATGCTGGAAGAGAGAGGAGCAGCTCAAGGAGCCAACATTTTTGCAGCAATGTTCATATGCTAAAACATGTATGTTTATAGCAAAAGGGAGCAGAGTGAGAGATGAGCTCATCGGTGTGCTGCTTCTCCTTCCACTGTTTCATCACAGGCTGGGGGAAGGACAAGTACCCAAGTACAAGGGACCTGTATGTGCTATGTACATAGACGTGCACACAGGATGTGCCAGATGTGCTTGGGCACACCCTAATCACCCTGTGCAGCACCAGTCCCCCCCCCCCCACTCCCTCTGCTGCTGTGGGCACAGGGGAATGTTTCAGGATGGAGAGTGAGGGAAGGGTGAGGGAAGGTAAATATTTAATTTACAGAAGCTTTCCTTTTCTGAATGAACACAGTGAGTGATAGGTACTGATAGCTCCTGTGTGCATTCATAAATGCAGCATACTGAACTGTGTTTACTAGGCTTCAGTTTATGAATGAACAGGAATCCACTCAGCACAGAGCATTTCCCATTCATTCACTGTCCAGTGCAGCTGAGGCTGCAGAGAAAGGGTCTGGGAAATCTCTGTCCTCAGCCCCTTTCTCTGTCTCAAAAGTGAGACATGATAGGGTCTGTTTAGACTCCTGAAATTCCACCTAAGCCCCCCAACTCCTAAAAAAAATGAAAAAAATAATAAAAAATAATATTGTAAAAAGATAATAATAATAATTAAGACAGATGAAATTGTAAAAAATAATCAAAGAATTATAGTAATAAAAAACTACTGATTTTGTCCACTGCTCTACTGACAACAATCTCTGCCCTCCTCCTGACACCATCCACTGCTTTACTGACACCATCCTCTGTTCTAATGACACCAATCTCTGCCTTACTGACACATCCACTGCTCTACTGACACCATCCACTGCCCTACTGACACTGTCCATGTTTTAATACATTTTAAATTTTTTTTTTTACATTTATTTATAAGAGTATTTGTGTCTGTGTAGATATTGTGGCAGAGCATTGCCCTGCCAGGGTCTAGATGAAAGGGATGGCCCAGGATTCTCAACCTGGCTGATTGAGGGGTTCCAGAAGATTTGCTTACTTAGGAGGAAACAGGCTTTTCAGTTTCCTCATTTCTTAAAGTCCACTTCGGGATCTGGAGCCCTGGGATTTCTTAGAGATCCAGGTGGGATGAAATCCCCAGTCCTGGGTCCGGGTTTTCTGACCTACCAGGAGACTGATTGCCCAGCTGGATGGAGGCCTGCTAAGAGTAGCTTCTTGGTCACGCACACTGGGAGACAAGTGGTCTCCAGGGGCTTAAGATTGCAGGAGACAGTCTTAGGATCCATATCTGCAAGGAGGCAGGTTTGACCCACGGTCATGATGCAGCGGATCGCTCAATAACCCGGAGGGCTATTGATCCTTATAGCCCAGAGGGCTACTCATCCTTATAGCCAGGAGGGCTACTGATCCTTATAGCCGGGAGGGCTACTGATCCTTATAGCCAGGAGGGCTATTGATCCTTATAGCCAGGAGGGCTACTGATCCCTATAACCGGGGGGCTACTGATCCTTATCACCAGGAGGGCTAGTGATCTTTATACCTAGGAGAGTTACTGATTCTTATAGCCAGGAGGGCTATTGATCGCTCATGAGCCAGGAGGCTAAGTTTATGTTTTCTGCATGTTGATGGTGACAACCACCTGCGAGGGAAACCCTCCTGATCTTTGTTTTGAACTTTAGTTTAAATAAACATGGGCTACCATGCCCTGAAACAGAATTCCTGGCTGTCGCAAACTCACTGAAAATGCACCTTACCACGAGAGCTAAAGACCCCAATGCACAATATCTATATATTAATATATTATGACATTATGCGAGGCACGACAATGGACGGACGATACTTGTCGCCTTGCATGAGATCATTTTCAGGCGACTAGAGGGAGTCTGACCCGGGTTTTCCCGGCCACCGTGGCAGAGCTGGTTCCGGCCCAGACATTCTGGTCTACTCAAACCCCTCTCCACCTGCATTTAATGATCAGGAAGAGATCTCACTGGAGGGAGAAAGCTGAGAGAGCTCTGTGTGCTAATTTGAACTCTAAAAAACAAGGTTTGCAATGTGCTTATGTTTTGTGGGTGTTGGGGAAAGTTGCACACTGTATAGAGAGGAATCTCTTTGTTTAGAGTAGCGCCAGATGGCAAGGTTTTGTTTTTTGTTTCTGTTTATGTTTTGATCATGCAAACCTGTGAAAATAAACCTGGCAAGCCGCCAAACATTGAAGAGACTGACATGCATGCTGAATCTTTTCACTTGAAAAGTGATCCCCATGAGCTAATCTCCCACAATATATATATATATATATATATATATATATATATATATACACACACACAGTTGTGCTCAAAAGTTTACATACCCTGGCAGAATTTATGATTTCTTGGCCATTTTTCAGACAATATGAATGAGAACACAAAAACATTTATTTTGCTCATGGTTAGTGTTTGGCTGAAGCCATTTATTATCTATCAACTGTGTTTACTCTTTCTAAATCATAATGACAACACAAACTACCCAAATGACCCTGATCAAAAGTTTATTTACCCCAGTTCTTAATACTGTGTATTGCCCCCTTTAACATCAATGACAGCTTGAAGTCTTTTGTGGTATTTGTGAATGAGGCTCTTTAGCTTCTCAGATGGTAAAGCTGCCCATTCCTCTTGGCAAAAAGCCTCCAGCTCCTGGAAATTCTTGGGCTATCTTGCATGAACTGCACGTTTGAGATCTCCCCAGAGTGCCTCAATGATATTGAAGTCAGGAGACTGAGATGGCCACTGCAAAACCTTCACTTTATTCTGCTGTAGCCAATGACAAGTCGACTTGGCCTTGTGTTTTGGGTCATTGTCATGTTGGAGTGTCCAAGTACGTCCCATGTGCAGCTTCCTGGCTGATGAATCCACCTCCGTGTTTCACAGGCCTTAATGACTCCTCTCCAAATGTAGGGTTTATGGTTGTGGCCAAAAATCTAAATTTTGGTCTCATCACTCCAAATGACTTTGTGCCAGAAGGTTTGAGGCTTGTCTCTGTGCTGTTTAACGTATTGTAAACGGGATACTTTGTGGCATTTGCGTAGTAATGGCTTTTTTCTGGCGACTCGACCATGCAGCCCATCTTCAAGTGCCTCCTTATTGTGCATTTCGAAACAGCCACTCCACATGTTTTCAGAGAGTCCTGTAGTTATTTGTGATTTTTTTCTTTGCATCCCAAACTATTTTCCTGGCAATTGTGACTGAAATTTCTCAATTCCTTGGATATCTTTTTATATCCCTTTCCTGTTTTATACAGTTCAACTACCTTTTCCCGCACATTCTTTGACAATTCTTAAGCTTTCTCCATGACTCAGAATCCAATGCAGCACTGAATGAAAGATGCAAGGTTCTGTCAGGAGTCCAGAAACTCATTGACCTTTTATACACACACTAATTACAAGCAAACAGATCACAGGTGAGAATGGTTACCTTTAATAGCCATTCAAACCCCTTTGTGTCAACGTGTGTGAATGTTATCAGGCCAAAATCACCAGGGTATGTAAACTTTCGATCAGGGTCATTTGGGTAATTTCTGTTGTCATTATAATTTAAAAAGAGTAAACACAGTTGATTGGTAATAAATGGCTTCAGCCAAACACTAACCATGAGTGAAAGAAACTTGTTTGTGTTCTCATTCATGTTCTCTGAAAAATGGCCAATAAATCATAAATTCTGCCAGGGTATGTAAACTTATGAGCACAACTGTATATATACATACATCTATATATATGTGTGTGTGTGTATATATATATATATATATATATATATATATTGTGGGGGATTAGCTCATTGGGGATCACCTTCCCTGGGAAAAAGGTAGTCCAAACAGCAGGTTTTCATAAAAGCTGAATTGTAGCCAGTTTTATTTTAAAAGGTTGCATGAAAATCAAACAAACAAAACAGAAAATAAATCCTTGCTATCCAGGCTCTTACTAAACATTTCCTGTTTTCCGAACTGAGCGGTGGGCTTCTCCCAGTCACCCATAAAACAAAGACAATTCAAACCTTTTGTTTCAGTCATAAAGCAAACTTTAGTTCATCACCAGCTCTCTCAGGCTTGATGGCTCCTGAGTCCCAGGCCAAAGCAAATCTTTCCTCTACTCTTGCTTATTTATACCACCAGTTGGTGGACACAAATGTACCACAAAATCTGGTCCGGGAACCAACCTGGCTAAGGTGGCTGCTAACAAATTTTGCCTTATTTCACTGAAAATGAACGCATGTGAGGTGAAACATAACGTCCATCAATCATCTCGCCTTTCGTAGTGTCACAATATATACAGTATCTCACAAAAGTGTGTACACCCCTCATATTTTTGCAAATATTTTATTATATCTTTTCATGTGACAACACTGAAGACATGACACTTTGCACAATGTAAAGTAGTGAATGTACAGCTTGTATAACAGTGTAAATTTAAATTTCAGGTGTGTTACATTTGGTGTTATCGCTCTCACTCTCTCATACTGGTCACTGGAAGTTCAACATGGCACCTCATGGCAAAGAACTTTCTGAGGTTCTGAAAAAAAGAATTGTTGCTCTACATAAATATGGCCTAGGCTATAAGAAGATTGCCAAGACCCTGAAACTGAGCTGCTGCACGGTGGCCAAGACCATACAGCTGTTTAAATGAAGATAAGAAATCACTGGATGGCCACACTCCACGAAATATATCTTTATTGAAATGTAGTAAAATCCATACAGTCATAAACAGCAAAGCAGACCCAAGGTGGGACACAGCAAATGACGCGTTTCACGTCACACAGGACGCTTAATCATAGCTGGATGTGTACAGGTGAGTTGCCGTATATATGGGCATCAGGAACCCACACAACGGTGAAACTGAAAGTAATCAGCCAGCGTATGAGGAAAGAGATGCCCACAGACACAGCAAGTTACAACAAAGACCAGTAAAAATCAATTAAAATCAATGGGTTTATATTATAATAAAATAAAATCGCCTTCAATAAATGTATATACAGTCAGGTCCATAAATATTGGGACAACAACACAATTCTAATCTTTTTGGCTCTATATACCACCACAATGGATTTGCAATGAAACAAACAAGATGTGCTTTAACTGAAGACTTTCAGCTTTAATTTGAGGGCATTTTCATCCAAATCAGGTGAACAGTGTAGGAACTACAACAGTTTGTATATGTGCCTCCCACTTTTTAAGGGACCAAAAGTAATGGGACAATTGGCTGCTCAGCTGTTCCATGACCAGGTGTGTGTTATTCCCTCATTATCCCATTTACAAGGAGCAGATAAAAGGTCCAGAGTTAATTTCAAGTGTGCTATTTGCATTTGGAATCTATTGCTGTCAACTCTCAATATGAGATCCAAAGAGCTGTCACTATCAGTGAAGCAAGCCATCATTAGGCTGAAAAAACAAAACAAACCCATCAGAGAGAAGGCCAGATTAGAGTTTGCCAAACAACATCTAAAAAAGCCTTCACAGTTCTGGAACAACATCCTATGGACAGATAAGACCAAGATCAACTTGTTCCAAAGTGATGGGTAGAGAAGAGTATGGAGAAGGAAAGGAACTGCTCATGATCCAAAGCATACCACCTCATCAGTGAAACATGGTGGTGGTAGTGTCATGGCGTGGGCATGTATGGCTGCCAATGGAACTGGTTCTCTTGTATTTATTGATGATGTGACTGCTGACAAAAGCAGCAGGATGAATTCTGAAGTGTTTTGGGCAATATTATTTGCTCATATTGAGCCAAATGCTTCAGAACTCATTGGACGGCGCTTCACAGTGCAGATGGACAATGACTTGAAGCATACTGCGAAAGCAACCAAAGAGTTTTTTAAGGGAAAGAAGTGGAATGTTATGCAATGGCCAAGTCAATCACCTGACCAGAATCCGATTGAGCATGCATTTCACTTGCTGAAGACAAAACTGAAGGGAAAATGCCCCAAGAACAAGCAGGAACTGAAGACAGTTGCAGTAGAGGCCTGGCAGAGCTTCACCAGGGATGAAACCCAGCGTCTGGTGATGTCTATTCGTTCCAGACTTCAGGCTGTAATTGACTGCAAAGGACTTGCAACCAAGCATTAAAAAGTGAAAGTTTGATTTATGATTGTTAATCTGTCCCATTATTTTTGGTCCCTTAAAAAGTGTGAGGCACATATACAAACTGTTGTAATTCCTACACCGTTCACCTGATTTGAATGTAAATACCCTCAAATTAATGCTGAAAGTCTGCAGTTAAAGCACATCTTGTTCATTTCATTTCAAATCCATTGTGGTGGTGTATAGAGCCAAAAAGATTAGAATTCTGTCGATGTCCCAATATTTATGGACCTGACTGTATATGAGCTGTAAATAATTATGATACAAGGTATTACATTAATTAAAATTCATTGACCCCATATATACAGGCATCTAATACAGGCATCTAATATAGCAATAGCCAAATAGCATAACCTCAAGGACATGTTTAAATTCATTGCATGCTAAGGATATCATTATAACCATAAGGAAGAAAGAAGCTCATAAAAGGTGGCACAAAATATGTATAAACATGACCGAAAAAATACATATTACTGGGATTTTAGGTATTCACAAAAAATTCAATTATCAAAACATGCGGTGCCACTTAATGATAGGACATTATGATGGGTGATAATCGCCAATTAGATAGTGTGACAATTACTATAAACAAGTGGATACATAGAAAGACAGCACATCTATTCTTCACATGAAGAAAGGGAAAATGATGAAGTTCACAAATAAGGAGCAGGTATATGTACATATATGAGGAGTATTCAGAATCAAGGATATCCCAAGCATGCAGCGGTTTAACAGGACAGGTTCCAATCAGAACAGGCCTCGCCATGGTCAACCAAAGAAGCTGAGTGCACATACTCAGCGTCATATCCAGAGGTTGTCTTTAGGAAATAGAGGTATGGGTGCTGCCAGTATTGCTGCAGAGGTTGAAGGGGTGGGGGGATCAGCCTGTTACTGCTCAGACCATACGCCGCATCAAATTGGTCTGCATGGCTGTCGTCCCACAAGAAAGCCTCTTCTAAAGATCGCACAAAGTGGCACAAGAAAGCCCGCAAACAATCTGCTGAAGACAAGCAGACTAAGGACATGGATTACTGGAACCATGTCCTGTGGTATGATGAGACCAAGGTAAACTTATTTGGTTCAGATGGTGTCAAGCGTGTGTGGTGGCAACCAGGTGAGGAGTACAAATATAAGTGTGTCTTACCTACAGTCAAGCATGGTGGTGGGAGTGTCATGGTCTGGGGCTGCATGAGTGCTGCTGGCACTGGGGAGCTACAGTTCATTGAGGGAACCATGAATGCCAACATTTACTGTGACATACTGAAACAGAGCATGATCCCCTCCCTTCGGAGTCTGGGCAGTATTCCAAAATGATAACGACCCCAAACACACCTCCAGGACGACCACTGCCTTGCTAAAAAAGCTGAGGGTAAAGTTGCTGGACTGGCCAAGCATGTCTCCAGACCTAAACCTTATTGAGCATCTGTGAGGCATCCTCAAACGGAAGGTGGAGGAGCCCAAGGTCTCTAACATTCACCAGATCTGTGAAATCATCATGGAGGAGTGGAAGAAGACTCCGGTGGCAACCTGTGAAGCTCTGGTGAACTCCATGCCCAATAGGGTTAAGGCAGCACTGGAAAATAATGGTGGCCACACAAAATATTAACACTTTGGGCCCAATTTGGACATTTTCACTTAGGGGTGTACTCAGGGCTGCTGATATAAATCGCAGGCCCCATACAGACTATTTGACAGGCCCCCCCAAGAAAGTATTAAAGCTATATTTCGCTAAAAATACAATACAACTATTAGCAGACACAAATACAACATAACAGAATTCCTGCTAAACCTAAGAGACAAAACTGAATTAACAAATAAAAATGAAGATGAGATGAAAAAAATATACAGGCTCTGGAATCAGAGGGACAGAGGGAGAGAAAAAAAGTTATGCTCCATGCACACTGTGCTTAAAAAAAACAGTTCACTTGGCAGAAAAGAACGCTCATATGGAACTTTTTTTGTACAAAGTTTAGATGAGTTTAGGAGAGCCAGAAGGGTTTTTTTTCTGTCTCTTAAACTTTGAGCTTAAAATATGCCTTTAATCGTCCTAATGTGTATGGACACATAGGATAACATTGAGCTGCTTCTACAGACAAAACACTAAACTCCTGTAGAAGCAGCTATTTTTTTTTTAAGCAAGTGTGCATGAAGCCTAAGTTAGAGATAATAAACTCCAGTGCTGAGAGGAGGGGGCCCACACAGGGAGGGGGATTAGTGGCGGACGACTGTCTCTCAGATAAAAGCTTGTAGCAAGGGAGAGGGAGAGAGAGCACCTTTCATCTGCTGGAGGAAAAGAGACACAATTGTCATCTGTCACTAATCCCCCCTGTGTGGGCCCCCCTGTGTGCTCCGGGCCCCCCACGAGGGCTGGTTGTACCCCCTATCAGCGGCCCTGCGTGTACTCACTTTTGTTGCCGGCAGTTTAGACATTAATGGCTGTGTGTTGAGTTATTTTGAGGTTACAACACATTTACACTGTTATACAAGCTGTATACTCACTACTTTACATTGTAGCAAAGTGTCATTTCTTCAGTGTTGTCACATGAAAATATATAATGAAATATTTACAAAAATGTGAGGGGTGTACTCACTTTAGTATGATATTGTATATACACATGCGCAAACTTATGCCCTGCTTCTAGATAGGCAGAAAAGTAAATCTTTGGGCAGGCAAAACTATGCATATAAATATAGTATATCAACTGTGTATTTAGTTGTTTGCCTGGAATTCAGCTTTAACCCCTTCCTTACTGGGCACTTAAACCCCCCTCCTGCCCAGACCAATTTTTGGCTTTCTGCGCTGTCGCATTTTGAATGACAATTGCACGGTCGTGCGACGTTGTACCCAAATAAAATTTGCGTCCTTTTTTTCCCACAAATAGAGCTTTCTTTTGGTGGTATTTGATCACCTCTGCGTCATTTCTGATCGCCGCTATAAACAAAAAATGAGCGACAATTTTGCAAAAAAGAACAATATTTTTTACTTTTTGCTAAAGTACAAATCCATTAAAAAAAATATTCATCAGTTTTGGCCGACATATATTCTTCTACATATTTTTGGTAAAAAAAAAATCGCAATCGGCGTATATTGATTGGTTTGCGCAAAAGTTATCGCGTCTACAAACTGGGAATTGATTTATGGCGTTTTTATTTTTTATTTTTTTACTAGTAATGGCGGCGATCTGCGATTTTTAGCGGGACTGCGATATTGCTGCAGACATGTCGGACATTTTTTACACATTTTTGGGACCAATGACATTTATTCAGCGATCAGAAATTTAAATGTCCACTGATTACTGTGTAAATGTCATTGGCAGTGAAGGGGTTAACCAGCAGGGGGCAGTGAAGGGGTTAACAAATGTTCCCTGGGTGTGTTCTAACTGTGGGGGGGCAGGGCTGGCCGGGACATAACAGATCTAACTGATCCCAGTGACAGGGATCAGTAGATCTGCTATGTCCCCTGTCACAGAACAGGGAACCGCCGTGTTTACAACGGCGGTTCCCCATTCTGAGGCTCCCAAAAGAGATCGCCGGGTCTCGGGCGGACATCGAGTCCGCCCGACCAACGGGCTCGTTTGCGCAGCGTGCGCGCCGCCGCTGCCTCCAGGCGGCGCGCCAGCAGCGCGCACATTGGACGACGTCCATGGACGTCGTCCGGGCATTTAAGATCCGCGCTGGAGCAGTACTTCGGCAATAGCGCGGATCTGAAGTGGTTAAGCATCTTAAAAGATATAATCGTTTTATGTTCTAGTTGCAATATTTACTAGAATACACCTGATACATCACAAAAGAAAGTAATACGCACATAATGGATCTAATTTTTTTTGCATTTTACGCCTTTTGAAAACATGTCATAGGCAATATAGTAGAGATAGTTTAACCCCTTTAAAGAGTCGGTATGCCAATGTCCTGCCTGCAGTAAGTCTAAAGTAAGTCCTAAGGCATAGATCCCAACTGTCTCTGATTTTGAGGGGCTGTCCCTGATTTGGAGCAAGATCTCTCTGTTCCTCTTTCCTCCCCATCTGTCCCTCATTTTGGTCTCATCTATATAGCTTTATATAAAATGCACTTTTTTTCTTTCAAAAAGTGTCTCCCAATGCTAAAACTTTCATCCAAATGCTAAATTGTTGCATTTGCAAGTTTCAAAAGCCAGTATAAAGCAATAGTAGTGGTAAAAAGAAGCACTTGTGGGTTTAACTAATCATTTTTTTTGTATAATTCTCTTTTAAGGGGTGCGGCAGGGGCGTGTCCTATGCCTACATACTTTTGCTAATATGTGTCCCTCATTCTCATCTCAAAAGGTTGAGAGGTATGCCTTAGGACTTTGTTTAAGTCTTTGGACATTTTATGTTATCACTAAATAGTATTAGCATAAAAATTCCAGTACCATATGTATGGGCTGGGCTCAGCCCTCCCCTTTCAGAGCTCAGGCTGCTCAGCTGCCGGTTAATTGCCAGTACTCATCATTCCACAGTGACTCACCTGATGATCATATCTTGCTCGTCAGTCAGCCTTGCTGGCTATTTAAACTGCCTGGATCAGATCTCCTGTGCCTTCGCCTTGGTCAGCATATCCGGATACTCTCTGCTGTGTTTTCCTGTTAAAGACTTTTGCCTGGCTGACTTCCCTTCTGGTTCCTGATTCTGTTTGCTGCTTCTGACTACGCTGATCTCTGGATTCTTTTTTCCTGGCTTGTTCTGACTACCCGCTCTGGTTACCGAACCCTGGCTATGTTTTGACAAAGTTTACAGCTGTTTGTACTATTTTACCATTTTATTAAAAAGTGTGATTTTTACTGCACTTCTATCTCAAAACATGAGAAAAAGCTGCGCTAGTGTATAAAACATAAATCAAATGGAAAAAGAAAGTAATATCAAGTAAAAAATAGTGATAACAGTGAATAGATACATAAAACTCCAAGTGAATAAAAGTCCTTGTAAATAAAGTCCAATGTGACTAGTGATGAAATAATAATCCTTGATCAAATGTGAAAGGGATGCCCGACATGCACCACAGTGCCCAAAAACACGAGAAGAACCTTCACCACAGATGGTTGTGTTCTTACCAGATATCCTGGACCTCTTAATTACAGGAGGTCTAAAGCGCTTGTGTGGATCTAGGCTACCACAAAGCCGTGCTGGTATGTTGTTGTTGGGGGGGCACCCTCTCTCTCCCTAGGAACGTGTCCTCCCTTTTCCTCTCTTCGGATTGCCGTAGCCAATTTCTTGGATATATGGACGGGTTTGAGGATTGTGTGTGACCACAAGACCAAATGGTCTCCCCAATACCAGAGCAAGCAGCACGGTACCCAAAAGAAAAGGAATGGACTAGATAGTGTGATAACGTATGGATAAGAACAATTTATTTAAAATAGTATTGAACTCACATGTATCCAGAAAAAAACAGCTGTACAGCAATAAAATGGATCAGCGGTTGTAGTGGGACAGCTCTCCACCCGATCGATTTCGTCTCAACAGACGTCTTCTAGGGTATGGAGGCTGTCTTCCCTCACCGCTTTACATAACTTCAAACAAATCAAACTTAGCCAATCACATCCTATGTTGCAAGGACAAATCCCTCCCATCTAATCAAATCATCATCCGGCTCAGCCGGCTCGTTACCTCGCTCTGAATGGACACCCTTTCATGGGTCTGGGGGTTCACACGTCCATTGCCTGGGACCCCTCCAACGCTGCAATACCGCGGGTCCCGCGGACCGGAAGTGTGTGGGACGGATGTGTGCGTTCCAAGTAAGGCCGGAAGTGCATGGGGCGGAAGCGTGCGTGCCAAACAAGGCCGACACGCCTCCGCTACCTGCGCTCCACCGGCCGGATGTTTAATACATCCCACGTCCCGCGTCCAAAGGAAAAAGATCCGTCAGAGTGGGGGGATTGGTTGGCGGAATGGTCGCTGTCACCAAGGACAGATGAATAATTGTAATGGAATGCTAAATGAGGAAGGATATGCGTATAATAATGAATGAGTTTGTATACAAATATTCTAAACTGTGGAGGTTTTCTAATAGATTGAATACATCATTCAGGGAATGGGGAAGTTCTAATAGAAACAGGAAGTAGAAACTTATTCCTCCCTAGGCCCCATAGGGGTGAAAAGAGAGGATGTGTTAAACTGAATATTTAAAGAAATGGTCATAATGCGTTATAAAACTAAATCACTATGAACCGTTAAATTTTCAATAACAACCATAATAAATTAAAAAAAATTAATAAATGTCAAAAAGGTCAAAAAATGAGGACAAGGCATATGGACTGTCCAAAGACGAAACAAATAAAAAATATATATAAAATATAAATAATATATAATATATATATACCGTAAAATGTAGGAAAACAAGTGTAGAGGAGGGGGATTGATCACCAACCTAGGATGTGATATGGCCTACCATGGTAACCCGGATATATTGCGGGATGAAGGGGACAAATTATTCCAAAATTGCAGAAGGGCAATGTGAACAATGTATCCCCTGTCTATCAAGAGTTGTCTATGAAACAGTTAATATCTAGATCCACGTTCAGGCCTAGGGGCGAATGGCTCTTCAAAAGAAAAATCCATTTTGTCTCTAGTCTAGATAGTTCCCTCATGTAAATAATTAAAAAAAATTAAATAATACCAACAATAACTTTTAAATTGCCAAGTATCACTAAATCAAAATATTGCGTAATACTGGTAAA
>BLSH010110062.1:947522-976440 GCA_018402905.1 Glandirana rugosa
TATTAAAATGAATCAGGCATGGATCCCACAAGACTTGTCTGTACCTTGTGCAGAATAAACATTTAGACCGGACTCACACAGCCATTCATATACTTCTTTTTTTGAATAGGCCTCAATACAAAAAAAAAAATACCATGTTGGCTACCTCCTCCTACTCCTCTACCACCGCCACTTCCACCTACACTGCCACGGTCACGGCCTAGTCAACCTCTAGGCTCCTACTCCACATCCACCCCCCTTCCCATTTTTTTATTTGATTTTAATTTATTTTCCCTATCCCCATTTTTTTCTAGGGCACTTGCCCTACCCTTACCCCCATTTTACTTCCTTTTGCAGCCCTCTAGGGCTTTCCAGGACTTTGTTACAGCCATTTTTGTGCCTAAAAGTTCGGGTCCCCATTGATTTCAATGGGGTTCGGGGTCCCTGCGATCGTTCGGGTTCCGTCCGGACCCGAACCCGGACTTTGTCGCGAAGTTCGGACGGACCAGCAGAACCTGAACTTCCAGAGGTTCGCTCAACTCTAGAAATCACACAAACATATTTTATATAAAAGAAGGTTTCTTGCCTTTATTGCACAGCATATTCCAAAAATTTGATTCCGAAATGTTAAAAAACAAACACGGATTGCTGGTTTGTTACATATCAGGTCCTAACGATTGTTATTTGTAATACATCTAAAGCCAACCACACAGGTGGCAGGATTCACCATACATTACATTGAAGACATTCAAAACTATAAAGCCACCAGAGATTTCCATCACATTTCAGCTACATATAGCCCCCTTCAGGGAATAACATGGTGGAAGCAAATAAAATGGACATGAACACAACTTTAAACCAGCAGTTAAAAAAACACAGTTTATCCGAGTCTCAAAGTTGGAGAAGAGCCTCTGCACCCACAGGGGATCTGTGTTCATTCAGGAGGAAGCCATGAGATCCACCATAAGGGATTTACATCCAAAAAAGGACAACAATTTTCATAGATCACCTGACTTAGAAAACAATAGCCATATGGGGACAGACAGACCAGTCCCAAAACAGAGTATATATCTCCCTGTCGGCCATGTGGTACAGGCAGGCTATACAAGGCTTCAGGGGCCTCCAGGAGCAGACAGACTGCTCAGTTTCCAGCACTTTAGAAGGCATTACAACCATCTCCTCCTCTGACCTTAGTATCAAGTTCTCCGCAACAAGCTCTTCGACTGGGATATCCAAAGCTGCAAATTCTGGAATAAAGTTCTCAACAGGAGGCACCTTTTGAACTTACAGATCTTCAGACACCCCTACTATAAAGATCCACAGCAGAAAACACAGTTTCTTTTGGAGAAACAAGCCCTTGCTTTCCACAGGAAGATGTCACCCAACCCCTCCAAGACAAAAAAATCAGGATGAAGAGACCCTCTTGAATCTGATATAGACAACTGTGCAGGCTCAACATAATTGACATCTTCCCATCCACACTTTTGCTCTCATTTCATATAGAGATCCCTAAGTCTCATAAATTCACAATGAAAGAGAGCAAATTTTGACAGAGTCTGGTCTAAAATGGCAGACAAGGTGGTGGATGGGAGATAGAAGGGCAGAGCAGCCTCATGAAAAGAAGATGTGCTAAGGACTTTTTTTTTTTAAACAGCCATTTTAGTCTGCTGAAGAAATCAGGACTTCCTTTTTTGTTTCACTCCTGAAGTGAATCTTTAGTATTGGTATCAGTCAAAAGAGGTAATTGTCATATCTCCATTGTAACCTACTAGGCAATTTGACTTGCCAATTACCATGGAATGGTGTCTTGCATCCAAGTCACTCGTTGGTCTCATTTAAAAAGAGTTCTCTTAACTACATAGAAAGCTGCTTATGAAAAAAAGCAAACGAGTGTTGGTGTATGCTTATAGGGTCAAAAACATATAAATCCTGTAGGAGAGCAAAAGGTAGAAAGATACACCAATAGTACTAATCTGCTAATATTTTTTAGCCTGTCCTTATAAAATAGGGGTATCAGAGAGATGGTCACGATCTACAAGGAGACCTCCCTCTCTCAAACCATTTGACTGATCAATTACTGTGGTATGGCAAAAGTACAATGAAGAGAATCGCCGCTCCAGGTGAGAGATCCACACTGATGATTTCTAATCCAGATACAGGTGAAAGCCCCGGACCACCAGCCGTGGATGCTAGATAAAAGAGAGATGGCTGCACACTGTCTTCACGGAGAATCCTTTATTGAAATGCTTGAATCATAAGACATGACAGCAGTATAGAGAATACCGCGCTACTACAGTGAGTGCTGTACCCTAAAACAATAATACAAATACTTAAATTGCTGCCCTACACCTGGATAGTATCCCAAGGACTACATACAAGTATAATAATAATAAATGGTGAGGCGCAATAAAATATATAATAAAATAAATTACTCTAATGACTTATAACACGTAAAATAAACAAATTAAGGTGCCACCTAATGGTTACATAAAAAACAACATACAACAAATACTTCAATACCACTCAGTAAATAAGGTGCAATAAGTCCATATAAAAGTGCTAAATAATGCAGTGCTTGATCAGTGATATCCTCTGCTTGATCTCGCAGCAGATCCAATTTTAAAGTGCTTGTGCCATTCAGTAAACAGTGCTTAAGAGTGCGTACACACACCGTCACCACCACTCCTATGCTCTCACCTCCTACCTTGACCCACTGGGTCAAGTAGCGCAGTCCCCTTAGGGGCAAATCCTCCTGGCAGTAGGCTGACGTGTATGTTGATACCCAGTATGTCCACGGAACATGAAAAAATAAAAGCCTCACGTAGCGCTATACTGTATATTTTCCACACTTTATGAAAAGATACGCCTCTACTGACGTCTGTGTCCTTAAATAGTGGCTCCGGCGGCCATTTTCTAGAAGTCGGGGTAGCCATTTTGCCATCGGCCAGCCGCAGACAACTGTACACGGAGCCTAAACAAACCCCCCCGTGCGGGTTACCACATCACACAATACTAAAGGAGTCTATTGTGCGGTATCCCCTGCTATATCTTAAATCCGCTCCTGTGGGCATAACTATGCTCCATTTTGCTGAAGACCATCGGTTACTGTATTATAGACCGAGTCATTTCCTACATAAAAAATCCCAGACCGAAGGTGAAAACATAAAAATAGGTTAAAAAACAGGTTAAAAAACAAACCTCCGCGTCCGCTACTAGAACCTAGCGATCTGTGCAATGTGCCTAAATCACTATTCTCATACTATTTCATTGTACCAGATGCCATTTTGTTGGAGGTCATCTACTGAAGCATTATTAACTGTGTCCCCACTGCATATTAAACTATAAACCGGAAGAGAGTCACTCCCAGTCAGATGTATAAAAATACATATGCAGACCCAAAAATTCACAAACTTAAATAAAATATACAAAATCTATGTATACAGAGAAAAAACTCCTGCCTACATAGGAGAAAAAACCCAAACAATGTTGAAAATATGTATTATTATACCATAAGAAATTGTGATTAAAACAGAAATCTAAACATTTTTTAATATATCTCCTTTGCTTACTGCATAGCTGATTAACCTTTTCTAATGCTCGTTTCACAGCCGATTGTGCGTCCTCGTGTTCAATAATGGTGTACAATGACCCCACATCGGCTGTCAGGTGTTATTTACTTTCAGGTCATCACAAAGGACAAGGGGGCACTCTTTAGGTCTAGAGGAAAAAAGATTTCATCTCCAAATACAGAAAGGTTTCTTCAATGTTAGGGCTGTGAAAATGTGGAATAGACTCCCCCCAGAGGTAGTTTTGGCCAGCACGGTAGATTGCTTTACAAAAGGCCTGGATTCTTTCCTTACTGTAAATAATATACCGTATATACTCGGGTATAAGCCGAGTTTTTCAGCACATTTTTTGTGCTGAAAAAGAACCCCCTCGACTTATACCCGAGTCAGTGTCTGTGGGTGATCAGTAGTTTCACATTAAACAGAGCCGTGCTGCTTCTAAGAGCCGTTCTGTGCTTGTAAATGTGACTAATCACATTGGAATGTAGAGAATGCTGAGAGAGGTGTCAGATTTTCAGCTTGATGTCAGCAGGTGGGCGGGACAAGCTGATGTTAGCTGTTCAGTCCCGCCCACCTCCTGATCTCAGTGAAGAGCTGCAGCTCTCTCTCAGCATTCTCTGCATTCCAATGTGATTAGTCACAGTTACAAGCACAGAATGGCTCTTAGAAGCAGCACAGCTCTGTTTAATGTGAAACTACCTTACTCATCCCTTATGTGTTCTGGCTACAGTCTCTGTGTCCTGGCTAAAATCCCTGTGTCCTGGCTAATATCCCTGTGTCCTGGCTAGTATCCCTGTGTCCTGGCTAATATCCCTGTGTCCTGGCTAAAATCCCTGTGTTCTGGCTCCCTGTCCCTGTGTTCTGGCTGCTGCATTTCCCACCCTAGGCTTATACGACGGGTCAATACGTTTTCCCATATTTTTTGGGCAAAAATAGGGGGTCGGCTTATACACGGGTCGACTTATACACGAGTATATACGGTAACTGGGTACTGATATTTTTAGGTAAAGTTGATCCAGGCTGAATCTGATTGCCTCTCAGAGGATCAGGAAGGAATTTTTTCCCTATAGCAAATTGGATCATGCTTTGCTGGGGTTTTTTGCCTTCCTCTGGATCAACTGTGGGTGAAGGATTGCATAAGGGAGCGTATGGTTATATATAATTTTTCTATTTTTTTTTTTTTTTTGGTTGAACTAGATGGACTTGTGTCTTTTTTCAACCTGACTAACTATGTAACTATGCATGACACCATAACAGGGTAATTGGCCAATCAAATGGTTTGAGAGAGGGAGGTCTCCTTGTAGATAGTAAACATCTATCTGATACCCCTATATTATAGGGACAGGCTAAAAAAGATTAGCAGATTAGTACTATTGGAGTATCTTTCTACCTTCTGCTCTCCTACAGAAATAATATGCCTTCCATCCTATAGCATCCTAAGTACACACATACACTTATTCGCTTTCTCTTTCTTTTCATTATATAATTTATAATGAACAAATGTTGATTTTTTTTCTCTCTTATTGGCCATTGGTGTGTGGATATGCACACCCCCTTTTTTTTTTTTTTTCAATATAATTACTTGTCAGTTTTAGAGAGTTTGTACATTATAGTATGAAAATTGTTTAGTAGTAATTTTATTTTTCGCTGACTGGCTACATAAAAATAAACACAGGGCCAGTAATTCCTCAAAGAAACTGAATTGTATGGTGACTTTGTGCCACAGAACTATCATCTGAGCACATCCCTTTTCATAATTTGTGTGTGTGTGTAAGGCACTGGCTGGCAGAATTGTAAATGTGTCCCCTAGGTTTTTCACATACACATAATGAGGAGTTACAAGATTTATTGCTAGTTTGGAGAAGACATGCTTCTTGCAGTCAGTAAGCAAAGTAAAAGGCCAGTAACAAGTAGTAGCTGGATGGGATCAGATGGGAGTGTAGCCGATGAACAAGCCAAGGATTGGTAACGAGTGGTAGCGAAGATAAGGACAGCAGCAGGTATGCAAGGAGAAGATTTCAGTTAGAGAGAGCACAATAATCTTGCAAACAG
Source organism: Glandirana rugosa (assembly GCA_018402905.1). Classification (NCBI taxonomy): domain Eukaryota; kingdom Metazoa; phylum Chordata; class Amphibia; order Anura; family Ranidae; genus Glandirana; species Glandirana rugosa. The sequence goes on from BLSH010110062.1 coordinate 953,120, forward strand.
GAAGTGCAGAGACATGGCTTAAAACAGGAAGTTTATGGGAGGACCAAATGGTTCAAGATGCACTAGAAACAATGCACAAAGCAAAGCTGTCCAAGGAATCAGGCAGGTTGCTGTCCAGCAACCCTGGTGGCACAGCGAGAAAAGCCACAGACAGACAACGCAGAGTTTGCCAGTTCAGACCTAGATTCCAACAAGGGGCATGAGTGCAAAGGATTGCTACAGAGGTGTAGGCTGGAGAGGAAGGTCCAAAGGCTGACAAGCTATTTTTTCCTGACTCTATTGAGGAGCAGTTCTTTTATTCCGCCAGAGTTCCTGGAGTAGTGAGAAGCCTGTGGGCCAATATATGTTTATTGGCTGTCGCTTGCCAAAGAGTTCCAACTGTCAGTGGAGTCTGCAAAGAGGGCTACTACATTACATTTCTTCAAGTGGATTACAGATACTGTGAGTTGAGAATAAGTGCTCCACTGAAAGATTTAAATCTCCCCAACCCTGGCAGGACTGAGCTATTGTTGGACTAGACTAGTGCTAGGTAGAGCCTTAAAGTATTTGGTTGGTTATACTGCTATTGCTGCAGATATCTGTATTGTCAGTCAGTGACTTTACTTGCATACAGATCTACAGGGTTGAGGAAAGCTTACTTTGTTTATTTTGTCAGTGTCATTCCCTTACACTGGCCTACTCTGTTTTCTGGACAAGTTACTACACATGCATCTGTGGGTAACAAACTGTATTCTCTTGGCTATCTGTTTCATGTGTCAAACTGTATATGCATTGATGTTGTACAACTGTCTAACCACACACACACACACCTTACTTTTCGGGGATTTTGTTGTTATTAAAGTCAATTTAAACTGTATTCAGGTGTGCCAGTGGCCACTTGGGTCCATGTGCTCTAAACCAGCTGACCGAGCGGGGGGAGCGGGGGGGGGTCATCATTATTGCACAACAGGGTGATGCAAACAATCAAGTGGCACTACACTTACACACACACAGCAGCACCCCAAGCTAATTTATTTCAGTTTGAAAAAAAGGTTGTTTTCAGGGACCTTTACCAGTGATACAGTTTTTTTCATCAAGCAATGAAAAAGCATTGAACAACGGTTTGGTCAATGGTCTGCTGTGGCTGTCCCTGGTCTTGCTGGTCTCTGGTCTTGCTGCAAAACTGTCCTTCCCTTGGCCAATTTCTATCAAGCTCTCAGTAAGAACTAAGAGACAGCCGATGACACAGCAGTGTATAATTGGGCAGCAACAGCACAGAGGGAGAATTGGCCAAAATGTACTAGGAAAAAAGTATAGAGGCAGATGTATTGCTACAAGAATTAAGAGACAACAGATGATACAGCAGTGCAAAGTTGGCTAGCTGCAAGACAGTTTAATAAGAGGCCTAACTGGTGTATGCCTAACTGTTTTTCCTATGGGGATCGGGGGGGGGGGGGCAAAGAATGCAGCAGTTAACTGCAAACAAAAGGCAGCTCCGAGAACAGGGTCTACTGTTAGTACAAGTGCTACTACAAATGAATGCCCAACTTTGAGCACCCATATTAAATGCATAAAGGCCCTATAATTTAAAACAAAAGACATAATCAACATAAAATAAAAAAAATATACCCCCCCAAATACAAAGAAACTCCCAAATGCCACTCTGTGAGACAAAAGCTAATATTTTTAATAGAAGCCTTGCTATGGACAGGACAGCATCTAAAAGAGACTGCTGTCCTTCAATAAAACACAAAATAAAATTAAAAACTAAAATGCTAAGACCAAAAAAGGCAACAAAAGGGCAAAATACCCAAAGAGCAATTAGAATGAAAGAACAATTTCCTAAATGACCCTAACCTCACCCTATGCAGTTTGTCAGCTTTCCCTACACAGCTTCCAACAGCTTCCAATTCACTGACACCGTGTTTGTTCTGTGTTCCCCTCTCCCCTTTATAGTGAGGGGGCTAGCTTAATAAAATGTACCCTTATTGAACCCTTTGAATTAGTTGGCCATATTTCAAAGACCATCCACTGTATTAAGATTTTTAAAAAAATCCTCACATAAATTCACCTGGACCATTGATCTCAAACTTGCAGGATTTGGCTTGAACCCATGATAGTGGGTACCGTAGCTATACGTCCTTATAATGCTGAACTATTACTAACTTGTATAGCTTTAGAACATCCCAGAGACAGAGGTGGATGGACAAAAAAATAAATTCCTGTTTGGTTTAATTCATCTACTGTCTCTATGCAACAGGATTTAGTTAAAAACATGTACATTGGAGCTTTGCACTGTTGAAGAGTTTTGGGTTTGTAGCATTATAGTACAACTATAGTTTATATGTTTTAACACGTTTTTACATAGTTTTACCCACCCCACTGAGTGCTGCCCACATTGTACTAAAGTTACCTTCAGACCTGATCCAACATTCTTCACTGTGCGGCCTTGCTTTGAGTGGGGTAGCTTTTACTATGAAAATAGCTGATTTGTACTGCACATGTGTGCTGCAGTACATTCATTCCTATTGACTGCACAATGAAGGTCACTGGATCAGGACTGAAGGCAATTATAAGACTGTGTGAACAAAATGCATGTGGTTGGGGAATGAGAAAAAAAAAAAGTTAAGTTACAGTTATCCTTTAAAGCCAAACACACATAGGCACTACAAACAAACGTTAGGCAGCTAATGTCCCCTTTTTATAGCCAGAACCCCAGGGATGCAAAAAATTGTGCTACCTGCTCTGCCACCACTGAATTTAAACATAGAAAAAAAGGCATTGCACTTCTCTTACAGCTTAGAATTTGGTGAGTTTTAAACTCTTGGCTTATAGGAGTTATCTGTTTAAGCAGGTTATGGAGCTGCACTAGGATTTTCTCACTCTCCCTGACATTTATAGCACAACATAAAAAAACATTATTTCACAGAAAGACAGATGTAGGAAAGATCACCTAGCTTTAGGAAGCAATGTAAAAAGCCAGGTCTGTCTCATCTTGTAAACAGCTCTGTGACCAGGAGCCTGACCAGACCCGCAGGCTAAGATACTGACTACAGGTGCAAGAGCCATGTGATAATGTGAAAGACCATGTACACATTAAATTAGAGTATTTTATAACCAGGAATTTATGTACTTCTAGGTCCATGGTTGTATATGTGATTTGAAACACATTCCTGTAAGCCTAGCATTTTAAGCACAAGTCTACTCGTTAATGAAAACAAATTATAGGAATCAACTACTATATAAATTGTATATAATAAAAAATAAAACTACTAACCTGTGTGAGATGTCATCTATACAACAAAATTTCCAAAGAAAGTCTCCCATATACTGTAAAAGCACAGATTTTAGGAACGCAGCTTCAGAACCACAACTTACTGATTCCATTGACAGCAAAGACTTGTATAATTTGGCATAAAATGATTGACCCAGTAAGGTAAGCATAGCCTCAAGTTTAGCTGAGATCTTTTTTTTGGAACTAACCAGGTTAAGCTTAGTTAAAGCTTAGAGGTCATTATGGCTTAGTGTTTGGGTTAAAGAGTGGCTGGATTAACACTGCTGTCTTATGCTACATAACATGAGAAACTGATACCTAGCTCATCTGCCCAGGAAGAAAATGACGCATGGTGAGTATTGGTTTTTTAGAGAAAGGTGTGTGTCCCTTAGTCAGCGCTTGTCCTCTGGTGTGAAGTGCAGTGTCCTATGTGCAAGCTGCTGCTGTAGCCCAGTTGCTATGGGAAAACGTGATATGTGTGAACAATTTTAGTTTTTATATGTTCAAACAGCGCTTGCAAAACTATGGTAGTCCCCCTATTTCATACTCAAAATTCAATATATGCAATTTTACATAAATACGATGAATAAATGCATCAAAAACAGTAGCTGTTGCTGTAGCCCAGTTGCTATAAAATTTGCTACGTGTGGGTAAATTACATTTAAACAGTGCTTACAGTTTATAGTGATCCCTCTATTTCAATAGCAGTTTCACATGAATATAATAAATTAATACATAATATAAATATTTTAAATGAAGTCCAAATAAAGTGCTGTGCTCTGTGCAAAAAACGGTATTTTTAATGTGCAGTCCATAATATAAATGTGTGAGTGCTGTTTCAGTCCCAGACTGATAATGCTTCAAATCCTTATCCGTGGAACAGTTCTTTATGCTTTAAAGTGCTTGTGCTGCATTTGAGTGCTTGAGTGATGGAAAAAATAATATCTCAGGGGATTATGCCCTGCTTACCGGATTCCTTTGACTCTCCAACCATACGGTGTGGAGAAGTCAGAACGCGCTTTAGGTCTATAATCCGACCTATGGATATAGTGGTAATCTCCTTCCTCTCGCTTTCTCCGCGGTTGTTATTCCATGTGTGGGTAGAAAAAGGAACAACTTATCGTGTATCTCTTTAAGAATGGTTTAATGGCCAAATTTTTCACAGTGCAAACATTACTATACATTACTATACAAATTAATTTTTATTTTAATTTTATTTTAATTTTATTTTTATTTTATTTTTATTTATTTTCATTTTTGTTTGTTTTTATTTTTATTTTCATTTTTTATTTGCAATTTTATATATATATATGTTTTTTCTAGTACACATGCACCACTCATTTAAAATATGCCTTGTCTATTACACTATTATTAAGATACTAATAGCTCTAGGCACAAGACCGCCCACACGTACGAACACCGAGCAGCACAACACTGCAATCACACAGTACATTTTTACCCCCCCGGAGCAACTACAGTTTTTATATAAATTTTAAGCTCAACAAATTACAAAGGAACATTTTATACACGATATCAAAATATGTTTTTATCTTTGCCTTTTGAATAAAGTTTTGTATAAAGTTTTAAATAAAAAAACGGTCACATGAACGGTCACATGACCGGCCATCTAAGGATTGGGATGGGTAACCTCCCATTAACAAGCACAGGTGTCCATTATTGTTAAGCATATAAAAGGCCCATAGACGCACCTTGTAGACACCTCCGATGACGTCACAGGAAGTGACGAAACGCGTCAGCTGACACTAGGTGCGAGAGGCCACGCTCTGCAGATCTGGAAGCAGGAAGTGCAAACTGAGCACTTAGCGCTGACAAACCCCAGAGCGATCACAGTAACCTGCAAATGCTTTGTATAGTAATGTTTGCACTGTGAAAAATTTGGCCATTAAACCATTTTTAAAGAGATACACGATGAGTTGTTCCTTTTTCTACCCACACATGGAATAACAACCACGGAGAAAGCGAGAGGAAGGAGAGGACCACTATATCCATAGGTCGGATTATAGACCTAAAGCGCGTTCTGACTTCTCCACACCGTATGGTTGGAGAGTCAAAGGAATCCGGTAAGCAGGGCATAATCCCCTGAGATATTATTTTTTCCATCACTCAAGCACTCAAATGCAGCACGAGCACTTTAAAGCATAAAGAACTGTTCCACGGATAAGGATTTGAAGCATTATCAGTCTGGGACTGAAACAGCACTCACACATTTATTTTACGGACTGCACATTAAAAATACCGTTTTTTGCACAGAGCACAGCACTTTATTTGGACTTCATTTAAAATATTTATATTATGTATTCATTTATTATATTCATGTGAAACTGCGTATATTGAAATAGAGGGATCACTATAAACTGTAAGCACTGTTTAAATTTAATTTACCCACACGTAGCAAATTTTATAGCAACTGGGCTACAGCAGCAGCTACTGTTTTTGATGCATTTATTCATCGTATTTATGTAAAATTGCATATATTGAATTTTGAGTATGAAATAGGGGGACTACCATAGTTTTGCAAGCGCTGTTTGAACATATAAAAACTAAAATTGTTCACACATATCGCATGGTGAGTATTGTCCTGTATAATGTGAGTATTGTCCTATCTGTATAATGATCCTTTCTATCACTTATGAGTACAGTTACTATATATATATATATATATATATATATATATATATATATATATTTAAAAAAACATAGTTGGGTTTAGGAGAGATTTTTGTTACTATACTCTGTGCCACTTCTTAATTCAGTAGCTCTATATACAGTATACACATATACAGTTGTGCTCATAAGTTTACATACCCTGGCAGAATTTATGATTTCTTGGCCATTTTTCAAATAATATGAATGAGAACACAAAAACTTTTCTTTCCCTCATGGTTAGTGTTTGACTGAAGCCAATTATTATCAATCAACTTTGTTTACTCTTTTTAAATCACAATGATAACAGAAACTACCCAAATGATCCTGATCAAAAGTTTACATAGCTTAGTTCTTAATACTGTGTATTGCCCCCTTTAACACCAATGACAGCTTGAAGTCTTTTGTGGTATTTGAGGATGAGGCTCTTTAGCTTCTCAGATGGTAAAGCTGCCCATTCCTCTTGGCAAAAAGCCTCCAGTTCCTGGAAATTCTTGGGCTGTCTTGCATGAACTGCACGTTTGAGATCTCCCCAGAGTGGCTCAATGATATTGAGGTCAGGAGACTGAGATGGCCACTCCAGAACCTTCACTTTATTCTGCTGTAGACAATGACAGGTCGACTTGGCCTTGTGTTTTGGATCATTGTCATGTTGGAATGTCCAAGTACGTCCCATGCGCAGCTACTTGGCTGATATATGTAAATGTTTCTCCAGTATTTTTTGATAACATACTGCATTCATCTTGCCATCAATTTTGACCAAATTTCCTGTGACTTTGTAGCTAACACATCCCCAAAACATCAGGCTTTGTTGACTCCTCTCCTCTCGAAATGTAAAGTTTATAGTTGTGGCCAAAAAGCACAATTTTGGTGTAATCACTCCAAATGACTTTGTGTTAAAAGGTTTGAGGCTTGTCTCTGTGCTGTTTGGCGTATTGTAAGCAGGATACTTTGTGGCATTTGTAGTAATAGCTATCTTCTGGCGACTCGACCATGCAGCCCGTTTTTCTTCAAGTGCCTCCTTATTGTGCATCTTGAAACAGCCACACCACATGTTTTCAGAGAGTCCTGAAGTTATTTGTGGGTTTTTCTTTGCATCCCGAACAATTTTCCTGGCAGTTGTGGCTGAAATTTTAGTTGGTCTACCTGACCGTGGTTTGGTTTCAACAGAACCCCTCATTTTCCACTGCTTGATTAGTTTGAACACTGCTGATTGGCATTCTCAATTCATTGGATATCTTTTTATATCCCTTTCCTGTTTTATACAGTTCAACTACCTTTTCCTGCGGATCCTTTGACAATTCTTTTGCTTTCCCCATGACTCAGAATCCAGAAAGGTCAGTGCAGCACTGGATGAAAGTTGCAAGGGTCTGTCAGGAGTCCAGAAACTCATTGACCTTTTATACACACACACTAATTACAAGCAAACAGATCACAGGTGAGGATGGTTACCTTTAATAGTGTTCTCATTCATATTCTCTGAAAAATGGCAAAGAAATCATAGATTATGGCAGGGTATATAAACTTATGAGCACAACTGTATATACCTATATGCAGTAGCACAAGTTAGCAAATATCTTCAAGTTCTGCTTCTGTTCACATCTAGGCATTGCTAATTTACCTGTGTTTTTCAGGTGTTTTTGCAGTGTTTTTGTACAGGCATTTTGAAGTTGAAAAGATCACCAATGTAATATAATTAAAACAGGGCATTTTGCTTTAGGCGACAGAATGCTCCGATGTGAGCAGGGGCCATTGAAATGAATGGGATTTGTCTTGTTGAGCGTTTTTAAAGCTGAGGCTTACAGCAGAAAAAAGCCCAAAAACGCCTAGATGTGAACGGAGCCTAAATAAAAGATAAAAGAAAGTTAATATTAAATTACAATATATTCATTTTAACACCAACAAAGCCTTTACTGAGCATGTGTGAGTTAATCTATTAGATTCAGAGCCAACGCTGCATTACACCAGGGCTATTTTTAAGATGCATTTGAAGAAGCACAGATTTTGGGAAGGCAACTTCAAAAACGCAACTTACTGATTCCATTCAGGGCAAAGACTTGGCATCAAATTGGCATCAAATTGACAATTGGCATCAAATTATTGACCCAGTAAGGTAAGCATAGGCTCAAGTTTAGCTGAGATTTTTTTTTTAGGACTAACTAGGTTAAGTTTAGTTAAAGCTTAAGGGTCATTATGGCTTAGGGTTGGGGTTAAAGAGTTAACTGTTGGATCAACGCTGCTGTGTTGTGCTACATGTTAATGTGTGTTCATTTCAATGGGCTGCCCCACGTACCGTAATGTACTAAAAAAGGTGCAAGTAATATATATTTCACAAAAGTGAGTACGCCCCTCACATTTTTGTAAATATTTTATAATATCTTTTCATGTGACAACTCTGAAGAAATTACACTTTGCTACAATGTAAAGTAGTGAGTGTGCAGCTTGTATAACAGTGTAATTTTAGCTGTCCCCTCAAAATAACTCAACACACAGCCATTAATGTCTACACTGCTGGCAACAAAAGTGAGTACACCCCTAAGTGAAAATGTCCAAATTTGGTCCAAAGTGTCAATATTTTGTGTGGCCACCATTATTTTCCAGCACTGCTTGGGCATGGAGTTCACCAGAGCTTCACAGATTGCCACTGGAGTCCTCTTCTGTCCTCCATGATGACATTACGAAGTTGGTGGATGTTAGAGACCTTGCGCTCCTCCACCTTCCATTTGAGGATGTCCCACAGATGCTCAATTGGGTTAAGGTCTGGAGACATGCTTGGCCAGTCCATCACCTTTACCCTCAGCTTCTTAATCAAGGCAGTGGTCGTCTTGGAGGTGTGTTTGGGGTCATTTTAAAGTTGGAATACAGCCTTGCGGCCCAGTCTCTGAAAGAAGGGGATCATGCTCTGCTTCAGTTTGTCATAGTACATGTTGGCATTCATGGTTCACTCAATGAACTGTAGCTCCCCAGTACCAGCAGCACTCATGCAGCCCCAGACCATGACACTCGCACCACCATGCTTGATTGTAGGCAAGACACACTTGTCTTTGTACTCCTCACCTGGTTGATGCCACACACGCTTGACACCACCTGAACCAAATAAGTTTATCTTGGTCTCATCAGCGCACAGGACATGGTTCTTAGTCTGCTTGTCTTCAGCAAACGGTTTGTGGGCTTTCTTGTGCATCATCTTTAGAAGAGGCTTCTTTGTGGAATAACAGCCATGCAGACCAATTTGATGCTGTGTGCGGCGTATGGCCTGAGCACTGACAGGCTGACCCCCCACCCCACCCCTTCAACCTCTGCAGCAAGGCTGGCAGCACTCTTACATCTATTTGCCAAAGACAACCTCTGGATATGATGCTGAACATGTACACTCAACTTCTTTGGTCGACCATGTCGAACCTGTTCTGAGTGCAATCTGTCCTTTTAAACCGCTGTATGGTCTTGGCCACCGTGCTGCAGCTCAGTTTCAGGGTCTTGGCAATCTTCTTATAGCCTAGGCCATCTTTATGTAGAGCAACAATTCTTTTTTTCCAGATCCGCAGAGTTCTTTGCCATGAGGTGCCATGTTGAACTTCCAGTGGCCAGTATGAGAGAGTGAGAGCAATAACACAAAATTTAACACACCTGCTCCCCATACACACCTGCGGCCTTGTAACACTAATGAGTCACATGACAGCGGGGAGAAAAAAATGGCTAATTGGGCCCAATTTCAACATTTTCACTTAGGGGTGCACTCACTTTTGTTGTCAGCGGTTTAGACATCAATGGCTGTGTGTTGAGTTATTTTGAGGGGAAAGCAAATTTTCACTGTTATACAAGCTGCACACTCACTACTTTACATTTTAGCAAAGTGTCATTTCTTCAGTGTTGTCACATTAAAAGATATAATAAAATATTTACAAAAATGTGAGGGGTGTACTCACTTTTGTGAGATACTGTATATATATATATATATTTAGTGAGGAAAATAAGTATTTGAACACCCTGCTATTTTGCAAGTTCTCCCACTTAGAAATCATGGAGGGGTCTGATATTGTCATCGTGGGTGCATGTCCACTGTGAGAGACATAATCTAAAAAAAAAATCCAGAAATCACAATGTATGATTTTTAAACTATTTATTTGTATGATACAGCTGCAAATAAGTATTTGAACACCTGAGAAAGTCAATGTTAATATTTGGTACAGTAGCCTTTGTTTGCAGTTACAGAGGTCAAACATTTCCTGTAGTTTTTCACCAGGTTTGCACACACTGCAGGAGGGATTTTGGCCCACTCCTCCACACAGATCTTCTCTAGATCAGTCAGGTTTCTGGCCTGTCGCTGAGAAACACGGAGTTTGAGCTCCCTCCAAAGATTCTCTATTGGGTTTAGGTCTGGAGACTGGCTAGGCCACACCAGAACCTTGAAATGCTTCTTACAGAGCCACTCCTTGGTTATCCTGGCTGTGTGCTTCATGTCATTGTCATGTTGGAAGACACAGCCTCGACCCATCTTCAATGCTATAACTGAGGGAAGGAGGTTGTTCCCCAAAATCTCGCAATACATGGCCCCGGTCATCCTCTCCTTAATACAGTGCAGTCGCCCTGTCCCATGTGCAGAAAAACACCCCCAAAACATGATGCTACCACCCCCCATGCTTCACAGTAGGGATGGTGTTCTTGGGATGGTACTCATCATTCTTCTTCCTCCAAACACGTTTAGTGGAATTATGACCTAAAAGTTCTATTTTGGTCTCATCTGACCACATGACTTTCTCCCATGACTCCTCTGGATCATCCAAATGGTCATTGGCAAACTTAAGACGTGCCTGGACATGTGCTGGTTTAGGCAGGGGAACCTTCCCTGCCATGCATGATTTCAAACCATGACGTCTTAGTGTATTACCAACAGTAACCTTGGAAACGGTGGTCCCAGCTCTTTTCAGGTCATTGACCAGCTCCTCCCGTGTAGTTCTGGGCTGATTTCTCACATTCCTTAGGATCATTGAGACCCCACGAGGTGAGATCTTGCATGGAGCCCCAGTCCGAGGGAGATTGACAGTCATGTTTAGCTTCTTCCATTTTCTAATGATTGCTCCAACAGTGGACCTTTTTTCACCAAGCTGCTTGGCAATTTCCCCGTAGCCCTTTCCAGCCTTGTGGAGATGTACAATTTTGTCTCTAGTGTCTTTGGACAGCTCTTTGGTCTTGGCCATGTTAGTAGTTGGATTCTTACTGATTGTATGGGGTGGACAGGTGTCTTTATGCAGCTAGCGACCTCAAACAGGTGCATCTAATTTAGGATAATAAATGTAGTGGAGGTGGACATTTTAAAGGCAGACTATCAGGTCTTTGAGGGTCAGAATTCTAGCTGATAGACAGGTGTTCAAATACTTATTTGCAGCTGTATCATACAAATAAATAGTTTAAAAATCATATATTGTGATTTCTGGATTTTTTTTTTTTAGATTATGCCTCTCACAGTGGACATGCACCTACGATGACAATTTCAGACCCCTCCATGATTTCTAAGTGGGAGAACTTGCAAAATAGCAGGGTGTTCAAATACTTATTTTCCTCACTGTATATATATTTTTTTGGCAATCCACAACACAAACCACAATAGTGCACTGCATTTCAGGTACACTGTGGAAAAATGAATGGCACAAACCAATACACATAATGACAAGAGAGAACAGAACAGGGACTTTTAAGGTGCCACGAATAAAGTTATTGTTTATCACAATAGATAAAATTTCAATATTTTATTTTGTAACAATTTAAAATTGATAAAAAAATTCTTCATATGAACATGCAATTCATACAACAGTGCAGCCACTTCAGCTCTACATGTTTCGCTCCAATGAGCTTCTTCAGGATACTTTGGAGTGCTGTATGAAGTTGATACTCTAAATGAAAAATATATACATAAGTATCTTTATATCTTTAGAGATTGCTATCTATTAAATAAGCTTGCCGTACATAACCTTTTTATAATCAGTCACGTTAGTTTATTCTGTAGGGAATATTTCCCTTTTTCAATATGGAGTTCCGTCTTCTTCCTGTATCCGGGATTTGTTACTATAATTGGGCAGTGTGTTGGCGGCGCACCTTCTATCCCCATGACGATGTCCCGTTGTTGACGAAATGTACGTCGGGGTAGGCGCGCTGACGTCACTGCCTTGAGGAGTCATTCACGAGAGCCGGCTAGCTTGTTTGTCCTAACCTGTAGTTTATGATTTTGATGTAAGTGCAATATTTTACTACCTTTAATAAATTCAAACGCAATATTACACTATTTGGGTCCCTACTCTCTTTTCTGGGTATACCGTTGGAGTGGCTACGGCTCCTTGGAGGTTACAGGACGCTCCCCCCTTACCATCTAGAGGGGTTTTGTTAGGAGAAGACTGTCCTGAGAACTTGTTTGCACTTGATTGTTGTTTCCTTGAGCTCCCGGAGGAGGTGGCTCCGGGCAGCCCTATTTAAACAATGTGCTTCCTGTAGCAAGTGCTGTCCATTCTACAGTGTCTGAGTACCTGTGAGCCCCAGCTCTGCTACCTGATACCTGTTCCTGTATTGTTTCCTGTCTCTGTGATCCAACGCAGCTTGTCCCGACCTGCTGTCTGTCTGCCTGCACCGACCCCGGCTTTCCGCGACCATCCGCTTCCCTGACTCCTTGTACTGTGCCGCCAACCCATTGGAGACTCAACCAATTCCCGTATCCACCACCGAGGGGCACCAGGAGCTCTTGATCCTTGACGTCATAGCGTCACCTTTGTTCCCCATCATCCTGGGGCTGCCCTGGCTCAGGGCACACAGTCCCAGCATAGACTAGGCCTCTGGACTTTTTCAGTTCCCTTCTCCCTACTGTGGCCAACACTGCCTGCTTCCCTCCCGGAACGTTGGCATATCTCTCCTTAGTTTGGATTCTGACCCAGAACTAGAAACCCGTGAAGCAGTGCCTTCTGTGTATCATGAATTCCTGGATGTCTTCAGCAGGAAGGGGGCAGACCAACTCCCTCTGCACAGACCTTATGACTGCCCCATAGAGTTGCTGCCAGGCACGGAGGTCCCCTTTGGGCGCATTTACCCACTATCTGAACCGGAGTTAGCAGCTCTCAAAACATATCTGGACGAAAACTTGGCCAAAGGGTTCATCAGACCCTCTACCTCTCCTGCCGGTGCTGGCATCTTTTTTGTCGAAAAAAAGGACCACTCTCTTCGTCCATGCATAGACTACCGTGAGCTGAATCGGATTACGGTCAAGAACCGATACCCTCTCCCGCTTGTACCGGAACTCTTTCAAAGGCTTGGATCGGCCACCGTGTTCACGAAGCTTGATCTCAGAGGGGCATACAACCTATTCCGTATCAGAGAGGGTGATGAGTGGAAGACCGCCTTCAGAACTCGTTTCGGGCATTACGAGTACCTTGTTATGCCCTTCGGGCTCTGCAATGCCCCTGCCATATTTCAGCATCTGGTCAATGATGTCTTTCGGGATTACTTGGATATCTTCGTCATCATATATCTGGATGATATACTAATTTTCTCTCCATTCCTGGAAGAGCACCGGAAACATGTGGGCTGTGTCCTGAGCCGCTCGTGGCAGCATAGACTATATGCAAAGGCGGAAAAATGTGCCTTTAAGCGCTCTACTATCCAGTTTCTAGGACTGATTTTATCAGTCTCCGGGGTCACCATGGATCCGCAGAAAGTTACTGCTATCCTGGTCTGGCCGGTACCTGTGGACAAAAAAAGGGGTCCAACGGTTCGTAGGATTCGCAAACTTTTATAGAAGATTCATAAAGGGATTCTCGGCTATCATCGCCCCCATCACCCGTCTCACGAAGCAGGGTCAATGGTTTCAATGGTCGTCCAAGGCCCAGGATGCATTTCAGGCTCTAAAGGAGCTTTTTACCTCAGCACCCATCCTGAAACACCCGGATGCCACGTTGCCCTATGTGCTGGAGGTGGATGCCCCAGAGACGGCAGTGGGAGCGGTCCTGTCCCAGAGAAGGGGAGCAAGTGCACTTCTTCATCCGGTAGCCTTCTTCTCCCACAAGCTCACTGCCCCGGAAAGAAACTATGACATTGGCGACATAGAGCTACTGGCCATTAAGGCCGCACTGGAGGAATGGCGCTATCTGTTGGAGGGAGCCCAGCACCCCATTCTGATATATACGGACCATATATACTAGATATATACTCCCCCTAGCGGAGTTTGCATATGACAACTCGGTGCACTCCGCCACCAAGCAATCCCCCTTCTGGGCCAACTATGGGTTCCACCCCATCGTTTTCCCAAATCTGGCAATGGAGATTACCGTACCAGTGGCACAGGCATCTGCGCAATCTGTTCAGGCTAATTGGAAGCTCCTGCAAGATACACTGTCCCGGTCACAAGAAGCCACCAAAGCAGCTTTCGATAAGAAGAAAAGCGGTGAGCTCAACCTCCTACCCGGTGATAAGGTCTGGCTCTCAACCAAGAACCTGAGGCTTGCTTGCCCATCTAAAAAGCTGGGTCCTCGTTTTAACGGTCCCTTCCCAGTGTGCAGTAGAATCAACCAGGTCTCTTTTGAGTTGGAACTCCCCCCATCCTTGCGGATACATCCAGTATTCCATGTGTCTTTGCTGAAGCCGGTGGCTCCAGATCCATTTCCTGACAGAGCTACAGCTCCCCCGCGGCCCCCATCCTGATTGATGGAGCAGAGGAGTTTGAGGTTGAGTCAATACTCGACTGCAGGAAGAGGGGTGGCAGGATCCAGTACCTTGTAAAGTGGAAGGACTACGGCCCAGAGGAAAGCTCCTGGGAACCTGAAGCCAATCTCCATGCGGATGACTGTGTTCAAACCTTCAAAGACAACAATCCGGCTAAGCTGGCCAAGCTGGGCATCCGGAGGCTGCCCCTTGGGGGGGGGGGGACAATGTTAGGAGAAGACTGTCCTGAGAACTTGTTTGCACTTGATTGTTGTTTCCTCGAGCTCCCGGAGGAGGTGGCTCTGGGCAGCCCTATTTAAACAATGTGCTTCCTGTAGCAAGTGCTGTCCATTCTACAGCATCTGAGTACCTGTGAGCCCCAGCTCTGCTACCTGATACCTGTTCCTGTATTGTTTCCTGTCTCTGTGATCCGACCCGGCTTGTCCCGACCTGCTATCTGTCTGCCTGCACCGACCCCGGCTTTCCACGCCCATCCGCTTGCCTGACCCCTTGTACTGTGCCGCCAGCCCGTTTACGAACTCTGCGTGGACTTTGACCATTCTCTGCCTGATCCTCTTGTACCTTGCCTGCCTGCCAGTTGCCGACCCAGCCTGTATGACCATCCATCTGCCTGCACGACCATCTGGAGCTTCACAACACCACCAGTGACCCCGCACTCCGGGACTTCCTGTCTCTACTACCAGGGGTCCCCGAATCGGGTGTGTAAGAGTGGTTGTTCCCTGCAAAAGACAAACTGCACCGCCAGGACCGTGACAGGTTTCCTGGTTTGGGAATTTAGGACCCTGGATGCATATTATCAACTTAAAGTGGAGAGAGACATCACAGGACGGGCTGAGACCTTCCATACATCCACATACACCCCTTTTGGGGACCGGGGCTGGCTGATTAGCCATTGCGCATTCTGCGCTTACTTTTGGTAAGCTGCCATCTATTACAGGTGGAGGGTTCACATTGGCATGCCAATTATCTTAACATGGTGATATTGAATGTTGAAGTTGATTTTTTGGGACCATGCGTCACTTATCCATATCGTTTGGGAGTTATTGTCCATACTTCTCCTGGACTATATTTGCTATTTATACAGTATACCATCTGGTGCCTATACAGAGACTTATCACAGTTGCATAGAGACGTATATAGCAAATTATTTCCTTTTGGTTTACAATCATTTGTGTATTTTATTTTATTTTATTTTATTCTCCGTTGTTTAACGGATAAGTATAGTGTTTCTGAAGTCATCACATAATATATGGTTATTATCCATGATTCACATCATATATAGTTCCTTCAATTAGCGCAACCTTTTCTTGATAATTTTTGTTCATTGTACTTGGTTGGTATTTTAGGTTGCAGCTGGTATCAATTTATTGTGTTTACATCTGATCTTACTTGGTTTAGCGCGGTAATTTTCCTTCCTTATATCTTTATACATATACTTTTCATAGATATTGAATTTTAAGGAGATCGGACAACTGGATGCTATAAAATAGGATTCAAATCAGAAAAATACATATACTCCAATGGATTCCAATGGATACCAGATCTATGGGACGTTGTATGACCATAGGGGAGAGATAGACAGATTCACCTATAATATATAAAAAACATAAGAACTCAATGTATCCCCCCCAGGATGACCCATAGTCTCGGGTAAGAGATGCCTCACTGAGGCAGCCAGCCAGTTAATAGATGATTATCTTTGCCCCCATGTGAAAGCTTTAACATCTTACATTCAGGATACCATGGAGCTTCTCAGAACCCTTGATGGAATCTCTCCAATCCAAAATTAGCCTCAAAAGGCCTGAAAAAAAAATAGACAGACAGAACGCCGGTCCAATGCCAGGGCGTGTTCTGTCTGTCACAGGCGCGGGGTCAGGAGGGCAGGATCTGTGTGTGGCGGTGAGCGGAGCGGACTGCAATTGTAGTGTAAACTGTTACATCGGGCAATCCCCACTCTGTAATCAAGCAGAGAATCCTCCATCTCTACGGCACTCTCTTCCCGTATGATGGATTGGTCACCCTCTCTCTTCCTCCACGCTCTCTACAGTGAGTCTGCAAAGATGGACACAGGTGAGGCTGCAAAGATGGGCACATTGAGGCTGCAAAGATGGGCACAGGTGAGGCTGCAAAGATGGGCACAGATGAGGCTGCAAAGATGGGCACAGTGAGGCTACAAAGATGGACACAGATGAGGTTGCAAAGATGGACACTGGTGAGGCTGCAAAGATGGGCACAGGTGAGGCTGCAAAGATGGGCACAAGTGAGGCTGCAAAGATGGGCACAGTGGGGCTGCACAGATGGACACTGATGAGGCTGCAAAGATGGGCACAGTGAGGCTGCATAGATGGGCACATTGAGGCTGCAAAAATGGGCACAGTGAGGCTGCAAAATGGACACAGTGAGGCTGCAAAGATGGGCATAGTGAGCCTGCGAAAATGGACACTGGTGAGGCTGCAAATATGGGCACAGTGAGGATGCAAAGATGGACACTGATGAGGCTGCAATGTAGGGGAGCAGGTGAGGCTGCATTGGTGGGCACTGGTCATGCCGCAATGATGGGAAAAGGTGAGGCTGCGTTGGTGGGCACTGGTCACGCCCGAATGATGGGCACAGGTGAGGCCCTGTTGGTGGGCACTGGTCACACCGCATTGATGGGCATAGGTGAGGCTGCGTTGATGGGCACAGGTTAGGCTGCATTGATGGGCACAGGTTAGGCTGCGTTGATGGGCACGGGTGAGGCTGCATTGATGGGCATGGGGGAGGCTGTATTGATGGGCATGGGTGAGGCTGCATTAATGGACATGGGTGAGGCTGCACTGGTGGGCATGGGTGAGGCTGCACTGATAAAGTTGTTGTTATTTATTTGTGTAACTTAATTCTGCATAAAACATTACATTTCATGAGAATTTATGAGTACATGTATAGGGGTGGGATTAGGGACATGGTAGGGGTTGGGTGGGGCAACTAGTGTAAGTAAACCTTAAGGCCTGGCTAGTAGCTCAACCCATTACAACAAGTTAAACTTGGATAGGAAGATGAAAAATAAATAAAAATTTTTAAAAAATTATTAAAAAAATATAGTCCAGTTTTCTTTAGTTTCCACAATACTGTATAAACATAGGCAGCAGCACAGAATTGTGCCAAAAACATAGAAAATAGCACTTTCAACAACTCTAGCACGCCATACATTTACAAAAAAAATAATTTTTATGAATGTATGGCATGATGGATTTAGTAAGGCTAGGTTCACACTATTGCCAATTGGATGTCAGGAGATTGTCAGCAGCTCTCTATGGAGTCGGCTCACACATCTGCGGAGCGCATTGCACAGGAGTCCTGTGCCTCTTTGGCTCCGTTTCAGTTCCGAATTCAGGCAAAAAGTCAGGCCTGATTCTTCCCTGAAACAGAGAACAGGGATGCACCGGACCCCCTTCTGTCAGCAACATCCATCTGTAGTGTGAACCCAGCCTAAAGGAGTTTGGATTACCAAGGCATTACCAAGATTTAAGAAGGCAGTTCTGCCTTCAAATAAAGATTACTGTAAAAAATGCTAGATTAAAAAATAGTCTTTTGCAAAAGAAAATTAACAAACATGTCAAAAAGTAAAATATTGGAATATAAGGAAATTACCTTAAACAACCCTTAACCACTGACACGTATGATAAATTATGAGAAAATGCGCTACTTACCGAACAAACAAAAAAATAAGCATTCGTTATTTAACAGTACAACCTTTTCCATGAATAATACACGGTAAGTAGCGGTGCTCAATAATACATAATATACAGTATCTACATGCATATAAGGCAAGCACACCCAGTGAATAGATGTTGTGCAAGACAATAAAAAGAAAAGTAAAGTACATAAAAAATTCAAACTTGGTACTGCACACAGTCCCTTAGTGCTTCTGTAAATGCGAACTTCAAAAGGTCTTTTCACCACACCACGTGAATAGCAGTTGTGTGAACCTCTCCCCACATAGATGTACACTCACCAGCTCCCAATGCCTTGCACTCTCATGCTCGGCAATAAAGCAGTTTGTCTCAATAATGGACATCCAGTAAGTGGTCATCAAAGTATAAAATCATCATCAGAACATAGTGGAAAAGAAGAAAGAGTGCCACATGGTGTAATATTGTAAAACAAGTCCCAAGTTTACTCAAAAAGATTCCCACCCTTCAGTATTGCACTTACAAACAGCAAGAGTTAAAATCGCAATGATTATACAAGGCAGGCATCAGCCATATCCCAGCCGTGGACATCAAGATGGGCATGTATCTCACCCGCACATATTCCCAGCTAGGAGCCTTGCTTCCAAAAGAACGACAGGACATCATCGTAGTTTGCCGTGCAGCCATAACAGACGCGTTTCATCACAATGACTTCGACTTGTGATAAGTTTTATGGACTTTACTTTTCTTGTTATTGTCTTGCACAAGACCTATTCACTGGGTGTGTTTACCTTATATGCATGTAGATATATTATGTATTATTGAGTGCCACTACTTACTATGTATTATTTATGGTAAAGGTTGTACTACTATCTGTCTTTGGAATAGTGGCTGCTGTGTAGGTTTTAGGAGCGTTTATTTGTGAGATTCATTTTTCTTTATCTCATTTTTATCTCATTTATACTAAGTCTGTGGCATGGTGTGAAGGATCCTGGGTTCAGTCGTTTGTGTGATTCAACTTTGTGCATTCGTTATTTAACGCTAAATTCTTAGTGAATTGAACATTCACAACTAATTTATCGCATGCATTATTTTACCCCATTTTATTTGCCATTATTTAACTTTTAGTTAATTGACCCCTTTGTTTCAAATCAGGGATAGTCCCTCAAAGTCAGGGACAGTTGGGAGCTATGTTTCCTGTCTGCTGACCACTGCCTTCTGCTTTGCACTGTCTGCTGTGATACACCTTGGTGCCTACCTGCTGTACATGCCTGTAGTGCCCACCTGTTGTTCCAGCTTGCAGTACTTACCTGTTGTATCCAGCTTGCTGCACTTACCACTGCAACCTGCTTCCTGCTGCCTGCAGCCCACACAACCATCAGCTCTCCAACCCCAAGCTCTTCTCCATCACTGCACGTCTTCATCTGGGATCATCCCTTTGTCATCACAGTCTTCCTCTTCCACCCTCCCGCGAATGGAAAATTGGAGACATCAACAACTGACGCAATTTGTCAAATCTTTGCCAAAACCGCTCAGGTCGTCATCAGACCTTAACCCGGTGGAATCCATTTTTGCAATGGCCCAACCACCCCAGAGAACCATCTCTTTATGTTACCAAGCCATTCAAGCCTTATAACCGGGCCACTGGCCGTCATTTCTACTTAATTGGGAAGCGGATTTGAATCTCCCATTAACGGATAAACAACATTCAGACATTCTACTGTTGACTCAATCGTCCTCTATCTCTTCAAAAATTTCTGAATCCAATTATAAGCTTTTGTCTGGATGGCATTATTCTCCAATAACACTCAATAGGTTTTTCCCGGAAGTATCACCACTTTGTTGGAGGGGTTGTGGGGACAGAGCCACCCATGCCCACATCTGGTGGCTTTGTCCGCTTATACAACCATTCTGGATAGAAATTCGACGGTGGATTGACATTATTTAGGGTAGGCCTATACGGTTCGACCCATGGTTAATGCTCTTTCACTGTACGTCTGAACCAGCAGTACGATATAAAAAATCGATTACCCCCCACCTGCTTAATGCAGCTAAATCGTTAATACCTAAATTCTGGAAGCAGCCTACCATTCCCTCTATTAAACAATGGTTTAAGGTAATTGATACTATTTATCGCATGGAAGACCTAACTTATGATCTGAGGGGGAAATCCGCCCTATCCTCGAAAATATGGTCCTGCTGGTTTGCATTTAAGTATTATATAATATGCGGAAGTCATGTCATTGGCATAAATGGATGTAATTGAATAGAAGGATCTTTATTTACATGTGCACGACTGGGACCACTTCCCTCCTCACCCCCCTGTACCCTTTTCCCTCTCTCTTGAGCTTTCCTATATTTCTCTGTTTCTTTTCTTCTTCTTTCCTCTTACTTCCCCCCCCCCCCCTTATTTTACTCTTTTATATGGTGCAATGAGTTAGTGTTATGGGTAACCATGATGTGGCCTTAGGCGTGTATGGGAAGGGGGCTCCCCTCGTGGAAGCTACCCTCAATGGGACCTGCCGAAGACCCCATGTGCGGATGGTCAGAAGCGGTCCAAGGTTAGTAATAAGTAGCCTATATTGTGTGTTCACCCATGTTTTTGATGATCAGTGAGCACTGTATTCTGCTTTGTATCGCTTATATTGTCTTTATCTTCCTGAATAAACAAATATTGAACAAAAAAAAAAAAAACAACCATCAGCTCTCCTGGGTCCTACTGCTCACCTCATCTGGTATCCACCTGCAGATAGATTTTCACAACTGTACCTTCCCTTTAAGAATGAAATATTAGAATAAGTTGGTGTTAGAGTTTCCATTTTTTCTTTTAAAGGGTTTGTTTTTAGGGGTTGCTTAACCCCTTTGCTACTAAAATATGCCCTTTTTAGTCCAATGAAAAAACTGCAGGGAGACTGTTAATTGACCCTGCAGCAGAAAACTAGAAATGTGCATTCTAGTATTCCTGGATCTCAGGCCCAATGCCAAACTAAAAAAAAAATGTCAAGTTAAATGGGGCATGCTGATGTTGCTAAACTCAGTCTAAGCATCATTTATTATTTCATACATTATTTAACCAAGCAAGGGATTCTATGGATATTTCTAGCGTTCAGCTTTGGCTTCTAGAATAGCCACAACTTTTGGTTTGTAGCCACAGATTTCATCCAGATTGTATTAGAAATGTTTTTCTTTATTAGTACAATAGTGAGTGCATGAGGAAAAAATGCAAAGTGGTGCTGGATAAAGAGCCAAGGCATTAAAGATAATCAATATGTTTGAACACATTATGATTTAACATTATGCATGGGTCTGGAATGATTTTGAAACATATGTATGTTTATAGTCCAAATATCATTACAAATACAGGGAACCAGTACAACATCCTTGTAAAAATTTCACTTTGTATACTCCTTCTGATTAGAGAACAGACATAAAATGATGAAAAGAAATACACGAGACTGAACTCTTCCGTACTGATTACTGTCTGCCCTGTCATATCTCGTGTTCCACCCTCCATAAATAGACAATCATTCCCCTCCTATGATAGATTGGCCTAGAGCCCAGAAAGATATCTGTTCATGCTAAACTATTTGAAGATTATATCCTAATGAGGTAATGCAAACCAAAACTTCCTACAACCATTATAGGGCTATCACAGCGGCACATACTCTGTTTTCGATATTCTGTCAGATGTCCTTAAAATTGATATTTCAGAAGACACCTGTTTGTTTATTTAAACAGTTAGAGACTGGTGCCTTTTCATGTTATGTTGGTGAAGTATGAATATCTTTGCTTTTACATTTTGCCAAGAATTTTCAAACTTGGGATTTAAAAAAAAGGAACATATTTTATTATGTGCTAATATTCGCTTTACTCTTCAAACTACGGCCCTCCAGCTGTTGCGGAACTACACGTCCCATGAGGCATTGTAAAACTCTGACATTCACAGACATGACTAGGCATGATGGGAATTGTAGTTCCTGAACAACTGGAGGGCCATAGTTTGGAGACCCCTGCTCTATTATGATTACACATTGCTGGCATGTATCACTTTAAATTGCTACTCTGTGTTAATGTAGCACACCCCACATAGAAGCTGCAGATGAACAGTAGACTTGTGCATGGCTAAAAAAAATTTTTTTTTCGTTTTTCGGAAATTCAAAAAATTCGGAAATTCGGAAATTAAAAAAATCGTAATTCGTAAATTAAAAATTCGGAAATCCGAAATTCGCGGTAATTCGGCAATTGCGGTAATTCCGAAATTCGGTAATTCGGCAATTGCGGTAATTCGGAAATTCGCTGTGATTAGGCAATTGCGGTAATTCGGAAATTCGGCAATCGGAGCAGACGAAAATCCGAAATTCGGAAATCCGAAAATTGGAAAAAACTAAGAATATTTGAAATAATAACTATTCAATTTTAGGTATTGGAATTTCCTTGAAAGTTTGGCTGTTAATGAACTTAATATGAAATTTAGCACTAATAGTCATACTTTCAGGAAAATGTCAATACCTATATTTAATAGTTATTTATTATTATTTCAAATATTCTTTTTTATTTCCGAAATTCGGAAATAAGGAAGAACATTTGAAATAATAAGTTATTAATTTATAATTTTTACTTCTTATAAATTATAATAAGTTATTATTGTTTCAAATGTTTTTCCTTATTTCTGACCTTTGCAGTGTGTAACTGTATATATGCATACTGTATGTATGTGTGTGTGTGTGTGTGTGTGTGTGTGCATACTGGGTGTGTATATACTGGGTGTATATTGGATGTATATTGTATGTATACTGTGTGTTTACATACAATATAAGCACAGAATAAAGTTTACAAGAAGGAATAAAGGCTTAAAGCCTTTATTTTTTCTTATAAACTTTATTATTATTTATTGATAATTTATATCCATAACTGTAAAAGGACTTTCATACTGATAATCACGATTTAAAGTATAATTCAAGTAATTGTCGGTTTGAAAGTTCCTTTAAGGTTATGGATTTTAACTTATCAATAATAAAGTTTATAAGAATCAA
>BLSH010110062.1:1011386-1021499 GCA_018402905.1 Glandirana rugosa
GGAACACACAAAGGACACAGGGGTCTAGACAGGGGTCTAGACTCCTAAGATAACCGCCCGAATTCCGATCGGACCACTAACAGGACTCAGATAAGGAAAGTCAATGAAAGACCTTGTGAATATATGTCAAAAACCTAGGAAATACTTAAAATACAAAAATAAATATAAGAAACGATACGTGCACGTCAAAAAATAAACCCTTAAAATTAATTCAACGAAAAAATTTGTGGATATACTTAAAACACCTAAAGAATACTTGAAACACGAAAATAATAAATAACGTAAAAAAACGATACGTGAACGTGAAAACCGGACCGAACCCGAACGATTTTTGAAATGTCCGGGTCCGTGCCACGGACACCCGAAAGTTCGGTACGGACCCGAACGTTACAGTCCGGGTTCGCTCAACACTAGTTGCCAGCAAATAAAAAGTGCAAGTGCATAGCAAAAAAATGCAATAAATAATAAAAGCACAAAGTTCATAAGAAATCCACAAAATTCATATAGGTGTTTAAAAAAGCAACTTAATTAAAATTCCCAAATAAAAAACTGCACGTGCATAGCAAAGAATATAAATAAAAACATAAAATTCATAAAGGATCCAAAAACTGTATATAAGTGTTCCAGAAAGTAACTGAAAGGAATAGACTCAGGACAATCACCAGGCTAGCCTTAAGCCCGCCAATAGAATCCTCAGATCTGGGGACAGATCTGGGGACACAGGAAACACACAAGGTACGTGTTCAAAAGATGTCCAGTTATAAAAAATTAGCAAGCCTCTTTTATTAAAAAAAGGAAGGTTAGTTAATGCAGGCGTGAATCATTAAAACAATAGGACACAACTTTATACTTTTGTCACACACTAGTCCTGCAGTGAGTAACAGCTCCCACCCTTGGAATTAGTCATTTCTCTGAAACAGATACATGTCCGAGAGAATCAGCATAACTTCAAGGACATAGATGAGAAATCATTTACAAGACTTCTATTGTAGTCTCAATAAGACATTATACTGTTCAGACCTAAAATGGAGTTTGCTTTATAAAATGGATTCTATATTGTTATTCAGAAGCAAACAAATAAACATCAACATTCCTTCAGTAACCTAATTAAAAGTCCCAGGTAATTAAAAAGTGCTGTGTGCAAAAGTCCATAAACCACACGAAAAATATGTATAAATACAGCAACCCAGAACTTCCCACAGCAGTGACGTCATCATACCCACTGAGGCTCTGAACAAGTAATACTGTCATTGAAATGCCATTACACCTTTTATGTTTGTGAGTATATTTTTCATTTCAATAAAAACTGTTTTTAAATACTACGCTACAAGAGATATTCTTTTCTCTTGTTTATTATGTGCTGGCATACTATATGGGGATTGCTGCTGTTGGTGAGATGAGCTCCATGTGAAATACTGAGAAGCCATCACCCATCCATCAATTTGGGTCTTCTCCGCTAAAGCGTAGCCAGACCTCCTTCTTTTGAGGTCTGAGGATCTGGGAGGCAGTTTGCAACTGTGGGTGCACACAAGTAGTGAATAATCTATTCACCTGTGGGAGGATTTGGATTGCTGTATTTATACATATTTTGCCTTTGGTTTATAGATTTTTGCACTTTTTAATTATCTGGGGAGATTAATAAAGTTGTATGATTTTTTGAGGATCCTTTATGAATTCTATGTTTTTATTATCTTATTTGCTATGCACTTGCAGTTTTTTTTTATTTGGAGCATTTAATAAAGTTGCTTTTTTGAACACCTATATGAATTTTGTGGATTTCTTATGAATTTTGTGGATTTCTCATGAATTTTGTGCTTTTATTATTTATTGCATTTTTTTATTATGTACGTGCACTTTTTATTTGCTGGCAGCGAAACACAATTAGGTTAATTAACATATAGCTATTTTTTTGTCCAATATTAACTTTAGATAACAAAAAAAAAACCCCATAAAATGGGTGCCACAAGGCAGCAGTTATAAATGTCACAAATGTATTTTTATTTTGCACTTTATTAGATGAACCTATTTTTCATTGTAATTTAGTCATATTTGAAAGCAGAACTACAGTCAGGTCCATAAATATTGGGACATCAACACAATTCTAATCTTTTTGGCTCTATACACCACCACAATGGATTTGAAATTAAACAAACAAGATGTGCTTTAACTGCTTTGAGGGTATTTACATCCAAATCAGGTGAACGGTGTAAGAATTACAACAGTTTGTATATGTGCCTCCCACTTTTTAAGAGACCAAAAGTAATGGGACAGATTAACAATCATAAATCAAACTTTTACTTTTTAATACTTGGTTGCAAATCCTTTGCAGTCAATTACAGCCTGAAGTCTGGAATGTATAGACATCACCAGACGCTGGGTTTCATCTCTGGTGATGCTCTGCCAGGCCTCTACTGCAACTGTCTTCAGTTCCTGGTTGTTCTTGGGGCATTTTCCCTTCAGTTTTGTCTTCAGCAAGTGAAATGCATACTCAATCAGATCCAGGTCAGGTGATTGACTTGCCAATTGCATAACATTCCACTTCTTTCCCTTAAAAAACTCGTTGGTTGCTTTCACAGTATGCTTTGGGTCAATGTCCATCTGCACTGTGAAGCGCCGTCCAATGAGTTCTGAAGCATTTGGCTGAATATGAGCAGATAATATTGCCCGAAACACTTCAGAATTCATCCTGCTGCTTTTGTCATCAGTCACATCATCAATAAATACAAGAGAACCAGTTCCATTGGCAGCCATACATGCCCACGCCATGACACTACCGCCACCATGCTTCACTGATGAGGTGGTATGCTTTGGATCATGAGCAGTTCCTTTCCTTCTCCATACTCTTCTCTTCCCATCACTATGGTACAAGTTGATCTTGGTCTCATCTGTCCTTAGGATGTTGTTCCAGAACTGTGAAGGCTTTTTTAGATGTTGTTTGGCAAACTCTAATCTGGCCTTCCTGTTTTTGTTGCTCACCAATGGTTTACATCTTGTGGTGAACCCTCTGTATTCACTCTGGTGAAGTCTTCTCTTGATTGTTGACTTTGACACACATACACCTACCTCCTGGAGAGTGTTCTTGATCCGGCCAACTGTTGTGAAGGGTGTTTTCTTCACCAGGGAAAGAATTCTTCGGTCACCCACCACAGTTGTTTTCCGTGGTCTTCCGACTTTTGGTGTTGCTGAGCTCACCGGTGCGTTCTTTGTTTTTAAGGATGTTCCAAACAGTTGATTTGGCCATACCTAATGTTTTTGCTATCTCTCTGATGGGTTTGTTTTATTTTTTCAGCCTAATGATGGCTTGCTTCACTGATAGTGACAGCTCTTTGGATGTCCTATTGAGAGTTGACGGCAACAGATTCCAAATGCAAATAGCACACTTAAAATGAAATCTGGACCTTTTATCTGCTCCTTGTAAATGGGATAATGAGGGAATAACACACACCTGGCCATGGAATAGCTGAGCAGCCAATTGTCCCATTACTTTTGGTCCCTTAAAAAATGGGAGGCACATATACAAACTGTTATAATTCCTACACCGTTCACCTGATTTGGATGTAAATACCCTCAACTTAAAGCTGAAAGTCTACAGGTAAAGCACATCTTGTTTGTTTCATTTCAAATCCATTGTGGTGGTGTATAGAGCCAAAAAGATTAGAACTGTGTCGATGTCCCAATATATATGGACCTGACTGTATATTCTCATAGTGGGTTTAGGGTTCTGAGGATGCAAGATTTAATTTTCTTTAGTTCAACCTATGTAATTACAACCCCCAAATATTTTGTTAGGCTTGCTCCATTGAACTACTAAATGGTAGAATAGGCAGGGACACATTTTCTTTTCTGAAGAAAGTGGTCTTCTCTATTTCCACCAGCAGTCAGTCACCTGGTCGAATTCCACAGTATTGGTTATGTGGGCGGTTCTAAAAGATAATGACATTTAGGCAAGGCCTCTGATTGGCTGATTATTACTGGATGTCAGTAACACTAAACCTTAGGTTAAACAGAGACCATGTCACCAATATTTTGGCCTTTGGCTAGTGTACCAAGCATCTAAAAATGGCTCCTAAAGCATTTTAGGGGTTTCTATTTTGCAGCAGCCGGTTTAGTTGCAATGAATAAAATTGGTGGTCAGCACCCATGGAGATTGTTGAAGAGTACAAAATGTATTAAAAGACCACATTATAGTGCATCTATGAATAAAATGTGGGCTTTGCAACAAGCTCCTTGATGTGCAGGCAAGATATTGCATTGATACCAACTAAAAGACACACTCCTAAACCTTGTGGACAGCCTTCCCAGAAGAGTTGAAGCTCTTATAGCTGCAAAAGGTGGGCCAACTCAATATTGACCCCACAGACTAAGACCCCATACACACTATTAGATTTTCTGCAGATTTTTGTCTTCAGATTTACCAAAACCATGTAGTGCAAGGGCCTGCCTGATTGCATACAAATTTAAACTATTAAGGTTTGACCCCATATTATATGTTTTTTAGTAAATCTTCAGAAAATCTAATAGTGTGTATGGGATCCAAGACTGGGATGCCATTAACCACTTGCCGGTTGACGGCGACAGAGTGGCTCTCCCAGGCAAAACGCCGTCATCTGAGGTGCTCACTGTGTCCGGGGAGGGCCAGGGAGCGGGTGCGGCGGAGTCGATCTCCGCCGGCTACCCGCGATGCCCCCCACCGGAGTGAAAGAACGGAGGTCTGTGTAAGTAAACACGGACCTCCGTTCTGTGAGGGGGGAAGGGCTGTGATCACAGCCTTCCTCTACATGGAAGCTGTGATCACTTCCCTTCCCCAGCCAGGGCAGCCCAAATACAGTTAGAACACGCCCAGGGAACACAGTTAACCCTTAAAGCGCCCCCTGCAGGTTAACCCCTTCACTGCCAATGGCATTTACACAGTAATCAGTGCATTTTTATAGCACTGATTGATGTATAAATGCCAATGGTCCCAAAAAAGTGTCAAAATGGTCCGACATGCCCGTTGCAATATCGCAGTACCGCTAAAAATCGCAGATCGCCGCCATTACTAGTAAAAAATAAAAAATAAAAAAAACCCCAGAAATTAATTCTCATCATCCGGCAACTTTTGCGCAAACCAATCAATAAACGCGATTGCGATTTTTTTTATCACAAATATGAGGAAGAATATAAATCGGCCAAAACCGATGAAAAAAATTGTTTTTTATATTTTTTTTTTGTATTTGTATTTTAGCAAAAGGTAAGAAATTTGGGTTTTTTTGCAAAATTGTCGCTCTTCTTTTGTTTATAGCAGCGATCACAAATGACGCAGCGGTGATCAAATACCACCAAAAGAAAGCTCTATTTGTGGGAAAAAAAGGACGCAAATTTCGTTTGGGTACAACGTCGCACGACTGCACAATTTTCAGTTAAAACGACGCAGTGCCGAATCGCAAAAAGGGCTCTGGTCAGGAAGGGGGCAAATCCTTCCGGGGCTGAAGTGGTTAAAGTTCATGTGCGTGTAAAGGCAGGCATTCCAATACTTTTGGTAATATAGTGTATAACTGAATATCTCCCAATAAATAATATTGAACCACTTTTAGCCTGCAGGACTGGTCTATAATTTTATGTTCTTGAGTTTAAATGCCTCTCCATTCGCATGTGCAGCACACTTGCAGTTGTAATGTCCTTGCATTTTCCAGAACCATTGCGATAGAAGCGTTGTTTCTCATTTCTGTGTGAAAAAATAAGTGTGAGGCACAAAAGCACAGACAAGTTCATGTTAGAGTTTACACAAACAGCCCTTTTAAGTTACTCAAGTTGTTTGCAATAATAGACAAACCACAGAAAATTTGTCAAGGACATTTTTAATTACAGATTATTAAAAACACACCCAACTTTAAAGGAAGACTGTCATGCAAATATTGTATTTTGATAGCTGCATGTGATTAATACATATAATGGGATATTTATTATTTACGTTTTTATTTCACATGCCATTATTTATACAGGATATTATAAAGCTATTTTAGATCTCATTTATAAAGTGCAGGTAATTAGGTAGAGTACGACCCTTGACAGGTGATTTAATCAGACTCTCGTCCTCAACACTTTTTTTCATATGTATGAAGCTTTCTTTGGATAAATTTGTAAAGGATACCACTGTAATGTATAAGGAGTAATTTTCCTTTCAAAGCATGAATGTGATAAGGCTCTACTGCTGCTTTATAAAAAGGTACCCCATAGTTTGTCTTCTTTGAAGAAAATGTTACTGCCACACCACTATTCATGGTGTTATCTTTTGTTCCAAACACTGTGTTTGTTGCATGGAACCAACAGAACAGCTACCAGCTTAGGCTAGGGCTTCATTCCCCTGTCCCATGTAATATTTAGCTTCTTTAACCACTTCAATACCAGGCACTTACCCCCCTTCCCGCCCAGACCAATTTTCAGCTTTCAGTACTGTCACATTTTGAATAACAATTGCGTGGTCATGTGACACTGCACCCAAACTAAATGTTTATAATTTTATTCCCTCAAATAGAGCTTTATTTTTGTGGTGTTTGATCACCTCCGCGGTTTTTATTTTTTGTGCCCCAAAAACAAAACTAAAAAAAGACCGAAAATTTTGTAAAAAAAAAGTTTTCTCTTTTTCTGTCACAAAACGTGGTAAATAAGTAAATTTTCTCCATCACGGATGGGCACTGATAGGCTACACTAATGGGCATTGATGAGGCAGTACTGATTGGCACTGATGAGGTGTCACTGATGATGAGGCACTTATATGTAGCACTGATAAGCAGTACTGACGGGCACTGGTATGCAGCACTGATAGGTGGCACTGGTGGTCACTGATAGGTGGCACTGGTGGACACTGATAGGTGGCACTGGTGGACACTGATAAGCAGCACTAAAAGAGAGCACTGTAAGGTGTCCATTCCCTGGGGGTCTAGGGTGGTATCTGTAATTGGCACAGCCATGTTGGGCATTATGCCCTTTACCTGGTGGTCTAGTGTGGGCTCCCTGATCATCTCCCTTGTGGTCTAGGGTCGTTTCCCTGGTGGTCCGTGGGTGGTCCAGAGTGGCGATCTGAGGGGGGGGGGCTGCGCTGATAAAAACTCAGCACAGTCCCCCCCTGTTAGGAGAGCCGTCAATCGGCTTTCCACTATTCACGTCTGCAGACGCGACTAGAGGAAAAGGCGATAAACAACTCTTTCTGTTTACATCTTGATCAGCCGTGATTGGTCACGGCTGATCACGTGGTAAAGAGCTTCCGATGGACTGACTGACCCACCGCACCACTGATCGCCGCGATGCACGGCCCCCGCAGGCTTACGATCGCGGGTTATCCTGAAGAGGTCATATGACATCCAGTCAGGATAACGAAGCCACCACCGTCATTTGTCTATAGTCAGCCGGGAAGTGGTTAAACCCCCTCTTAAGGATGCTGTATTCACATAGAAACTCCCAGCTGTCATTTTAACAGCTGAAACATTTCCAGCAAATGTGTGTGTGTGTGTCAGCAGGGGTAAAGGACAGATCATGTTTTAACCAGTTGTGGTGTGCAGGGCACAGGGCATATGTAGAACACCGAAACTGGTTAAAACATATTTTTCTAGTCTATCTTCAAGTAGAACATTGAAATGTTTTTAGATTTCCATTGTTGTTTATACCCCCCACTGATTTAGGTCACTTACTGTTGTGTCACTGGAACAGGGAAAATAAATTATCCAAAGCAGACCCAAAAAGAAAAAAAATACTATTAGCGCAGGTGGAAAGGAACCAGGTTTTTGTTACTATATAAATATAAAAAAAATGAGAGGGGCGTAGCCTGGCCTGCGACAGAGACGGACGTGCTGCAGTGGAGCTCCGGGAGCCCGTCGCCTAATCCAGTGGCATCCTCACTCCCTACAGCTGGGTGAGCAATTCTTTTACCCTGGACTGCCCCTCCACACACCTGGCTACCTCCCTGGGGGATGTATTATGCGGCGCAGAGGCCCGATCCAGGACTTTTTGGTGCCGTTGTGGCTCCCCTACCTCAGCGGCCACCGCCATCTTAGGGCCTTCCTCAACTACGGAGCCCGGACACCCTGCCATCCACTGACCCTGCACCCTGGATCACACACCCGCTCCTTCCCCGGCCCCCTGGGAATCGCTCTGGTACGTCTCATCACTCTAGTCCCTGGTCCTGGTCGTGGCCTACTGACGGATGCCATTTTGCGAGCCTGGGCCTCCCACCAACACCACCCGCACCGTCCTGGGACCCCGGTTCCTAGCCAATGGAGCACCTGCCCTACCTGTTCACACCCTGGTGGCTGATGGCGGAGGTGAAGGACTGATTTTGAGTCCCTACCCCTGCTGTATCATCTTGAGGCCTAGCAGGGACAGCCATATTGGTACTCCGGCTTCTCCTTTGCCTGCCACTACAGTTCTTGGCTACTCCCCCCCCCCCCACAGCTCCCTCATGGGGGACATGGCTTGGTGCATGGGGAGCTGAAACACGCCTCAGCACAGTCCCCGGCCCCTAAGCTCCAGCAGAACATTCCTTCTCTGTGGATTATACTTATAACTAACAGATGAGCAGTCACAGGCACAAGGGGGCTAAGAAGACCAGTGGGAGCACTCCGGCGGGCGACCTGACCTTACTCGCTCTTCGGCCGCCCTGCAAAAACAACAAGCCTCCAAAATGACCCAGATGCTCTCCTCACCAAGCCGCTCGGACTCTGCAATCCACACTCAGGTGAGCTCCCACGACTGATCTGAGTCTCTAACAGGCACCGATCACCTCCTCCAGCGATCACACAGCCTTTCACAGTCCTCCCAATATTCAGGTGATGGATGGGATCTGGAGGTTCAGATGAAATCCTTGCATGGCTATATTCGCTCACTGCCCACTAAGTCAGACTTTGAACATTATGTCACCCATATAGAAAAGGCTTACGGATCAGAGACCAATGAACTAAAGAATGATATTGGGGTACGCATAAAAGATATTGAACGCTCTGCAGAGGTTATGGGCACCTCAATACAATCAGATGAGGAGACATTGAATTCCCACACTGTGCTAATTCAGCAACTTATGTATCTCGTCGTACACAAGACGTCATCAAAAATCGCAATCGCCATAAAAATATACGTATCAGAGGTATCCCTGAAACCATCGACCATAAAGATCTCCCTGCTGCAGTCACCACAATCTTTAATCAGCTTCTGCAACAACCAAAGGACACACAGATCAAACTAGACCGAGTACACAGGACCACGGGCCCCAGAAACCCTGACCCTTCTTTCATACGTGACACTCTATGCAGGGTACACTTCTATACTAAATGTAATCAAATCCCCTGTGATACCAAACAGTAATATGTATATGTGTCACTTCTAGTAGATGAATAAGTGATTACAACAAACTGCCGCAATACTAATACTAAACACAATAGTACTAAATAAATAATATATGATGGGGTACTGCGCAGTCCGTATATGGAGGAAAAAAAGGGATTTTTTGTATAACTTACCGTAAAATCCTTTTCTCTGAGTTCACTGACAGACGCAGCCTTCTTATGACACATGGGGTTATGCTCATCCTACTAGTAGTAGCCTAGTCAAAACAAACAAAAGTGTAGGTTGGCCCCTCCCAGGGGGCCATCCTCACCTTAGCATATAATCCCCCTGCTCTGTACAGCACATCAGTTCGTAACAAGCCGTACAAAACCAACGCAGAGGGGTGGGTGCTGCGTCTGTCAGTGAACTCAGAGAAAAGGATTTTACGGTAAGTTATACAAAAAATCCCTTTTTCTCTTCCGTTCACTGACAGAGGCAGCCTTCTTATGACACATGGGGACGTCCCAAAGCTGTGCCAATCAAGAGGGGTGGGCAAATCATAACAACTGTACCCAACAGAAAAACGCCCTCTCAGGCGGCGCTAACCGTGCCTATACTGCCGCTTGCAGCACCTTGCGGCCAAAAGCAGCATCCGAGGATGCCGAAACATCAATTTTGTAAAACTTAGTAAACGTGTGCACTGAGGCACAAGTAGCTGCCTTGCACACCTGAGACACCGAAGCCTGGTGTCTAAACGCCCAGGAAGTACTAACTGCCCTGGTGGAATGAGCCGTGACTGGGAACGGGGGAACCTTACCC
>BLSH010110063.1:0-16889 GCA_018402905.1 Glandirana rugosa
TTCCCCTCATAAATAGAAAGGACAAGCTCCCATGGTGTAAAATTGTAAATGCCAAATCGTTTAATTTAAAATTGGCTGCTTACATTCAATATAAAATCACACGCTTTTCAACAGTATAAAAACGGCCCCTCTCACTATGCTTCCGGCTCAGGGTACATCCAGTCCTGTGTGTTACGTCACGTGACTTCCTCAGGGTAACCGGATTGGTGGAACCCACTGTCCATTTATATCTTTATCCCGGAAGTTAATTATCGGCCATTTTCTTGAAGTCTTCGCATTGTAAACAAATCGCGGCCATTTTGTTAGTGTCTCCACAATGTGTTAGACCACCGCTGTTGCACATATACAAAGGCCAAGAGAAAACGAACCAATACGGACGATCGGTGTGACCGATGTGATGTGTGCCATAAAAAGTGAGGCTATAAATTACAAAAAAGAATTCCATATGGTGTGTATAAATATGCCTAATTAACAACAATTAATCTGTGTTTTTCCTCCATATACGGACTGCGCAGTACCCCATCATATATTACACTTCTATACTGTCAAAGACTCTATCATGCGAGCAGCTAGCTCCCAAGACACCATTCTGTTTAATGGCATCCCAGTCATGCTTTTACCAGACCTCTCACGGCAGACCTTGGCCATGAGGAAAGCTCTGAAACCGTCACTCATTTGCTGCAAGAAAGGCATATTAAGTATAAATGGTGATTCCCTTTCCACCTCAGAGTCCACCACGAGGACAAGACGGCCATATTTTGCACACTAAGGGACCTACCTACCTTTTTGGGGACGTTAGAACTGCCTCAAATCTCCCTTCCCGATTGGCCTTTTACCCTAACTACAACAGGCCTCCCTTTTGTTCCTCAGTGGCAAGTGCAAAGAAAAAACAAAAGTCCTCGGTCCTCCCAGCAAATGCCCCCAGATGACTGAGTGACAACTTATTGTTTTTTTCTCTTTTTCCTTCTACACCAGGGGCACCCCCTGCATTTGAAACTTGTCTCTCTCGAGCCGGTTGTTTTATTAGGTCCTGGGTGAGACTGCTAGGTGCCAAAAGCAATTAATGATTATCTGTTCTATTTTCTTTTGTATTTTTTTTATGTACTTTTTGACAGATTTATGTTGCAATGCCTATGCACGCTTCCCACGGAGATCCGTGGTCTGCCCGAATATCCATCTTGCTATGCCTTTCAATGCAATGTTTAGGTGGTTCTTAGCTTTAATCTGGTTAGTTAGCCCACACCGGGCTCCGGTAAATCCGCCTGCAGCAGTATCACCTTGTGAATGCTTTATCCTATGTACTAACTCTGCTTTCTTTCAGTTAATCCACTGTTTTTTTTATTCTTGGTTTTTGTTTTATCATTGTTACATTATGTTCCCCTGGTGCGACGGGTCTGGGGGCTGGTCCTCGTACCTTCCTAGACACCCCCCCTAGGCCTTTTGGTGCAGAGTTCTGCACTGGTATAAGTTCTTAAAGATCTATTATCTTCTGATGACTACACTATTTGATTATACAGTTCTCGTGCCACCTAGTGGCCTGTCATGTCATGACAATCGCAGGTATCCCTCTCCTCTGTGTTCCAGGTTAAATTTTTTTACAGCTCTGGATGAGGGAACTTATCACCTTAATTTCTATCCTCTTTCTCACTTTTCTGTCTTTCCTCCCTTTTGTCTGAAGCTTAGTGTATTCCCTGGCTCTCTAGCGCCCAAACAAATTGTGTCCCTTGGAAGCATTATCATAGAATCATCCGTTCTTATTAGTCAAGCACATGGCGGCACCTGACCATATCAACTTCTCCTCCTATAAATTGTCAGGGTCTTAACATGCCTGAGAAGAGGAGCCAAATTCTCGACCATTTCTACAAAACTCAGATTTTGCCCCTACAGGAGACTAATTTCCGAATGGACAGTGTCCCGGTTCTGAACAATCGCTTTTACCACTCCTGGCATCATAGTACAATCCACAGGCTAAATCCAAAGGGGTATCCACAGCCTTCCATAAGTCTTTTCACCCTGAAATTTTGGATTCTCTCATTGACCCCAATGCGAGGTATGTTTTTCTTAAATTGAAATATCAATCTTCTGTCTTCACAGTGGAAAATGCTTAAAGCCCTAATCAAGGACAAGACCGTTTCATGACCCCAGTCCTCGACAGATTGATTTCCTTTGGGGGTTCCTGTTACATCCTAGGAGGTGATTTAAACGTGCCTCTCTCCCCGGCCATGGACACATGGACACATCCTCTGGTAAGTCCTCCCTGGCTCATCCCACATTAACGCGTCTTAAATCTCTCTTACATTCTTCACAGTTGATAGATGTCTGGCGCACACAACATTCCTCAGAGTGGGACTACACTTGTTACTCTGTTGCCCACAACTCCTACAGTCGACTCAACTATTTTTTCATATCCCAGGTCCCTGCTAGATTACCCGCTCAAATCCTCTATTGATGGATTTCTGTTGTCGGACCACTCTCCTGTCCATCTTAGATTGGGCTACATACCTAAACCCCGTGTTAGCTTTTCCTGGCGCTTAAATGACAGCCCATTGAAAGATGCCCCCTGTGTTGCCGACATCAAATTAGCCATACAGAACTTTGTGCTAGACAACACGACAGATGACATGACCACCCCACTAATGAAGTGGGAAGCGCTGAAATGCGTTATCCATGGTGTCTTCATCCAGCGCGGTTCCCATCTGAGGAAGGCTCGCACCTCCGACATAAACAGACTGCTATCAACAATAGCCACACTGGAAAACACTCAAACAGAATTTGAGCCCCTCCATTTATGTTGATCTCTCTAATGCTCAAAGGGAACTCTTACAACTCCCACTCCTTCATAGCACGGGACAAGGGACGTTGCCACCATTATTCTCTCTCCAATGCGGCCAACACCTCGCTCGAGTTCTACACCTACGCCCCCCCCCGTGACGCCCTATCCAACTGATATGCGACGAGACACACCAAAAAATATGCAACACCCAGGACATCTCTAAGGCCTTTACTCAATATTATTCCCATTTATATAATTTACCCTCTCACAAGAGCATGGACACGCCTCCTCACAGTCCCCAGATATGTTATCTTATATTACGGAAACATCGCTTCCTACAATAGATCTGACTGACGCAGAAGACTTGGACAGATCTATTTCTGAACTGGAGTTCCTGGGTGCCATCAGGGGTCTGAAGATAGGGAAATGCCCTGGGCCCGATGGCTTTTCTCCCAGGTTCTACAAAACTTTTGCTCCGCTGCTGGCTGAGGCCTTTAACTCCGTGGATGATACCCGACAGCCCTCCAAGACTCTACTTTCCACTAATATATCTATTACTCCTAAACCGGGCTAAGACCCCTCCCAATGTAGTAGCTACAGGTCTATATCCCTTCTTAGAATAGACATTAAATTATTCTCCAAAGTCCTGGCTAATCGCCTCTCCCCGCTCTTACCATTACTCATACATAAAGACCAGGTGGGTTTTGGACAACACCGCTAAAACTATACACCTCATCTCTTATGTACAGAGACATGGCCTGAAGGCATGCTTGCTTTTATCGACGCTGAGAAAGAGTTTGATCGGGTGAATCGGACCTTCCTAAGATTATCCTTGGAACACCTTGGACTGGGTAGTGCCTTTATTTCCAAGGTCATGTCCCTGTACTCTGAGCCGCCGGCCTCCGTATTAGTTAATGGTTCATCCTCTGAATCATTCAATATTTCTAATGGCACGCCAGGGCTGCCCCTTGTCCCCATTACTCTTTGTCATAGTGATGGAACATTTGGCTAATGCCATTCAACAGAATGACTCGATCATCGGCATCCCAACCCCATCTATGCACCACAAACTATAATTATACGCCGACGACCTTCTCATGTACATCCAACAACCCCATACCTCTCTGCCATTACTACTACATGAATTTTGAAGGTTTGGAAAATGGAGCAACTTCAAGTTGAACATCTCCAAGACAGAGGCCCTTAATATTTCCTTACCGGTCACCACGGTTTCCCAATTACGTTTTAATTCTCCTCTCAATGATCAGATAGGGGCATCTCTTATCTAGGCATTACTATCCCATCTGATCTTTCAAAACTACATGAACTAAATTACCCCCCCCCTTCTTGCTACCATACGGAAAGACCTAACTGACTGGGGCTCCTCCTCGCTTCCCTGGTTTGGACGAATAAACACTCTAAAGATGGACACACTCCCGCAATTGTTATATTATTTCCAGACCATTCCCATCCGATTGCCTGGACAATTTTTTGTCTCTTTACGTTCTCTGTCCATTCGTTTCATATGGAACAGGGGCCTGTCCCGTATTAGACATTCCCTAAGACACATGGAGGGGTGAGATTACCAGATTATGAGTTATATCATAAAGCTACCATTCTAGCACGGACCACCAAGGCATCGACCATGATAGAACAAGATCTTTCTCCAATAGACCTTAAGGCACTCCTATGGGGCTATAGCAAGGACCTATCCAACGTAAACTCTTCCTCCCCCATAACGTGAGCTGCACTACACATGTGGTATAAGAAGGGGCTAAAGGCCCTCTTATCATCAGACCCATCC
Source organism: Glandirana rugosa (assembly GCA_018402905.1). NCBI lineage: Eukaryota > Metazoa > Chordata > Amphibia > Anura > Ranidae > Glandirana > Glandirana rugosa. Next base: position 4,578 of record BLSH010110063.1, read on the forward strand.
CCTCTGACATCACTCTTTGATAATCCTTTATTTCCCCAGGGTATGGCCTCCTCTACAGTTGGGGCTATAACCAGAACACCTTGGCCTGTGGCACATCAAATCGTACACCCTGACACTGGGAGACATGTGGTCCCATATGGGGATAGGAATTGGCTTACCACACACCACATATCTACTTTCTGTACCAGACTTTTCCAGTCCACACAGATACACTGCCCCCCGACTGACTATGAAAGATTGTGCTCCCTCTCTGAAGTGCCCAGACATCTGTTATCTGCTATATATAAATGCCTACATGCGTTAATCAATGATGAGCTTTTTTATGAGGATGTGGTCCAAAGATTTGGGAGAGGCACTCACGGTTGCTGACTGGCAGACCTCTTTCCTCTTTACTCACAAATCTACGATATCCTGTTATGCACAGGGAAAAAACTATAAACTTATGTCTTGATGGTACAGGGACCCCCTCTCGCTACATAAGATATTGCCATCCACATCCCAGTGTGCTGGAGGTATGGACCCACGGAGGGAACTACCTACATATAGTGACCAAAACAACAAGATTGGGGCCAAGAAAATGTGTATATAGGGAATTATGCTGCCCCCTTTCCAGTGAGAAAACCACCAATATCTGAAAACATAAATATACAAAGGGATAAGGCGCTTACTCCCTTTATCCATTACTTCCTATAACTCAAAAAAGTGTATATATAAAAAAATCATATGATATTATGAACCACCAGTTGAAATAAACATAAAAATGTAAGTGCATATAAAAGTGAATCACGGGGGCAATATGTTTGAGCAGGGTCCCACGCCTAGGACCCAAATCAATCACAATAGTCTATAAAATAAAAGTCCATCCACCAAGTGAGAGAAAAAGGTGCTCCAATAAAGTACTGCAGCTTCTTTCTTGTATACACTGTGCTCCACCACCACTTATGTAAGCAGTGAACACTCACCAGACACAATCCTTGGATCCACTTTAGATTCCAGTATACATCTGTCCTTACAAGTTGCAGGGCTACCACCTGTTTTTTCTGTTCATGTTTTCAAATTGTTTGTTTTTTGATGGATGGCCGTCAGAGTCTTTGCTAATTTATGTTTCATCTACAAGCTGTTTTTGCTGTCAACTGTCTGTTCGAATATGTTGACCCCCTTTTTGTTTTTTGCTGTGGGCCTGTTGTTGCTGTTGTGGCTGTTTTGCTGCCCATTCTTTGATTTATTGCTTGGGGATGTCCCATGGTCTAAGAATCAATTTCTGTGTCCTGTACTGTACAAAAGAGATAACAGTAATTTTGACATAACTGTAAACTCCATATCTGGGAATACAATAAAGGAGGCAGGGTTCAATCACCTGACAGTAGCGCCATATAATACATTGTGTAGGAGTCAATTCCTGTGTCCTGCACTATATTCCAAGTTATGAAATATACAGATATAGCAAAGTTCCTTTTCCATGAAGTGCACCCAGATTAATTCTTGTATCAGTTAGAACTGAATAGGCTCTGAAAGGTCACTATTTATTAAACTTTAAATTATTGATCATAATGGAATTTCTTTGTCGATATTATGCGGGATTGCAAAATAGTATATGAAAAGTGGTTATGCTGCTGCTGGTTTGGACACTGGTGAAACAAACAAAAAAAACAAAACACTAAACAAACTCGTGCATAGTGCTTCCTCCAGTTCTCATGCATCAGTGTTTTTGGCAGTCTTAGGATGTTTTTTTAAGATTTTTCCCTAATTTCTGCTGTGGAAAACCCTCATTTTAAATTTTTTTCTCATCAATGGAGATATTTTTTCTTCAGTAACTTCAATCAACACCTTAAACATGCTACCTGAGTTTGTCTCTTTATAGCAGCTATTCAGTTCAGCTAATCCTTGAGGATACCTTGGAGTGTACCTTGCTACCTGCTGCATCTGAATCCACTACTGTACCTTTGCTCCGTAGTGTGCCTGAGGTTATTATTACGATTTCTTGATTCAGATTTACAGCCTTCTCCTAAAGAGTCTGTTTTAAAGCAACCCATAGATTCCCCAATATTGTACATTTTCCATAGCACTAAACACCATGCTGTCTCTGCTGTCTTTATTCCCCTCAGGGCAATTCCTTACCTTTTTTCACTAAGAACAATCAGTATCACACACCCTAACAGTTATCTGCAACAGGGTGTGCATATTTTACCCTCCTTAGATACATTACATCCAATGCCATTGCCTTCTTGTGGGATTCTATAGGATAATCTGGTAACACCTTTTATTACACAAGATATTTTACATTGGATACTGTAAAATACCCAAGAACCCTGACACATTTTGGGAGCAGGGAAAAAAAGGACACATTAGAAACACTGGAAAAAAAAAAGCAAATTAACCACTCAACTGAGTAGAAGAGGAGAAAGGAATCCCACAGAAAGACCACCCTGTGAGGAACGGAGATGGGTCAGTTCACAAGGGAATCATGCCAGGCAGCCATAGAGGCAATCCTGACTCAATCCATAAGGTGAACTGTAATTGTTTGATATGCCTTCAAGACCGGAACTAGGGAGGGGAAAATGACATTCACACAGAAGGTGATAAGAAGGGAAGGGCTGGTTTCCAGGATACTTTGTTCCCAGGCAGAAAACAGGGAGCAAAGACAGAACTACAGCTGCCAGGGGCAATGAAGAGAAGAAGGTTCTGTTGTTACGGAGGCCCTGTTAAGGGAGTAACCTCTTGAGCACAATGGGGTGCTCTTCATGTGCAAAAGCACTTGAGGAAGGCTACAAGTTGCAACAAGCAACAAAGGGGAGCAACTTCTTGCAAAAGAGGATGCACAGGGAGTGTAAAAGCCAAATCAGGAAGAAAATATACAAGATCTAACCAAGACACAGTGGGCTAGGTGTTTGGCAATTCCAAATGGAAGAAGTTGCAGGATGAGGAATGAGAACCTTTCTAGGATGGGGTTCCCTTTTATCACACTAGGAAAAATGACCTTGCCTGTTAGATTGCATTGAATAGGGGAAAGGATATGCATAGCCCCATGAGAGAGAGGCTCCCAACCTAGAGGTTTGCATGTGATTAACTGGTGAATATCAGGGAAGAGATGCTGGGAGATCTTTGGGTGAGAGTCTGTAGAGAAGTCATAACTGAAGATGCTCAGTGAGAGAGACAGGCAAGTACCAGGGCTCTTATCAACTGCATGTAGAGCGGAAACAAAAAGGAATCAATAAGTACCAAAGTCTAGGTCTTTGAGGAGAATTATCTTGGAGAGGCAAAACGAAGGGTGTCAATGATAGCATGTCCAAAAATAAGGGAGTCGGTGACAGACCAGGTCATGCTAAAGGAAATGTGAATGAAAATGATGTCAGAATTAGGCCCCCGATACCCCGAGTAGTACATCGTTGGAGGAGCAGTCCAAGAAAGATGCGGTATGAACCAAAGGTAGAAGTGCGAACATCAGCATTTGAGCATATGGTTCAAAGATTTCAACTTGTAAAACATGTAAAAAGGATCTCTCCAAGGTCCCCCTGGGATATGAATATTCAGGGTGATATTTAGGGTATAATGATACAGCATCACAGAGTGTGGTACCTTCTTTCAGCATCAAGGAACAGAGGGAGGCGATTAATAGAGACTCTGTCTGTACTTCTCATATAAAGGAGTAAAATAAAAGTCCAAGACTTCTGGTCTAAGCTGGAAGAAATGTCAGTAGATAGCTCCCCTCCCCCTTAACCTCCAGGAGCAAAGGCAAACCTTCAATGTGAAGAAGACTCTAAGCAGGTGCAAGGGGCTTAAAGGTGGAGAATCTGCCATGAAAGGAAAGACCTGCAGTAGATGCCTTGGGGGTGCAAAGAGATTGTACACATAAGGTAGAGGAGTCCAATTCAATTGGGAATTGGAATTGTGGATAGTGGGATAGGAACCTCTATCCCTCAGTAGATGCCGCAATATATTCCTCAAGTAATTCCAAATTATAAGCTCACTTTTGAAAGGCATCTTTCCTGTGCACCGTCTTCAGGCAAGATTCAAGCCATTAAATTCAGAGTATATGCACAGAAAGTAAGAACGTGCTGGAAATTTGATGAATCACACGCTCCATGCTGGAGCTGAGGGGAAGAGTTGTAATTTTGCAGCAAGAATAGAATTATCTAAATCAAGAGACAGTTCAGTACTGAGAATCTGGGCAACTGATAAAGTGGCAGGCTGGACCTGCAAGAGCAAAGGAGGACTTCAAAAGTGTTTCCAAACACCTATCAATTGAACCTTTAAAGAAGGCAATATCCTCAATAGAAGCAGAAGATTGAATATTTAGTGCAAAAATACCAAGGTCCAAAGAGGGAAAAGTCTATTTCTTTTTAAATGCCACTTCCATTAGGTAATACAATATCAAAATTGTCAGGAGTGAATAACCTCTTGGACTTGGACCAATCATTGTATAAGGCGATCTACATGCGTGTCTAGCCAGAGACCAGTATGCACTGCCTCAATAAAGGAGTCCACAGTAGCCAGCATGTGACAAGCTGAACAAGTAACATCATGAAATTCTGGCAGAGAAAAATCTTCATCAGCCTCCGCTAAACTGGCAACATCCCACTTGCCTTCTGCAAATGGAAGCGTACCAGTCAGTTCAGGTTGTAACACATGAAAGTAGTCAGGACGAAATTAAACGGCAGCATTAACAGCCGTTAGCACCTGCTCATTCCAGAATTGGCAATAGCCTTTGGAATAGATCAAGCATATTGGCAAAGAATTATGCTTTATTCAGTCGGGCTGCATGGTGCTCCTCTGCAAGAGTGACCGACTCAAAGGACTGAAGTGGAGTTAGTGTAAGACCTTGCTCCAGAACAATGGAACAGATGTCAACCTGAGAGGAACTGAGAGGAGTTTCCTCAGGGCCCTTAGCAGAATCCCCAATGTCTGTCCCATGTGATTCTGCTCCCATGAGCTTGTAATCCATAATTGCTAAGCGAGTATCTTCTCCTGCAGGGTACACACAAAACTGATGCAGATTGAGGGGGGTTCAGCGTGTCCAGTAAAAGGGAATTGCAATAACCCAGCTGCTAAACATATTCCTGAAGTTGTGTCTCTGAGGTATCAGGCTATGGGGGTGTCAAGAAAAGTACATATTGTATCAGTGGCAGAAGATGACGGCCAGCATTGCCCATTTAGAAGTCTTAAGTACTATATCACTAGTCAGAAAGGAACTTCCGGTAATGATGTAAAAGAAAAGACTGACAAATTTAAATAGGTAAGCATTAAAACAATTAAAGGATAAATTCACTTTTTGCAAAAAATAATAAATGCACAGGAACCATGAATGAACTGCCACGGAGCTCCAGAGCGCTGTAGTTGTTCATTGAAAACTACAGGCCTTGTCCTTTTCCTTGCCCAGAGCCCTGGCAATCAGTGAGGAGGCCGGGCAGGCAGAGCCCCGCTCAGTCAGGGGATCAGGGGGGCGCGGGGGCCTGGTCCATTTGTAATATGTTACACCCTGAACTATGAAAAGTACTTATCCTATAAAGTGTAGATTTCCCATAACCTGTGTCTTCAAAACCACTTGTGTGCTTAATAGGATAAAAGCATATATTGTAGTGTGTACTACAGATCCAAGTATGACATGTATAGTCAGGAACTGGTATGTAAAGATACAGGGCAACCCTGTCTCACCTTGTTTGCGTCACTTGTCCCGTCCAGGGTCCAGGCTTCACCTGTCTTACAGTGGGACGGTGGGCTTTCCACTGAAGGGGTCTTCAGGGCCTGATGCCATGGGAATAGACCATGGCCTTGGACCTGTACAGCATCCTGTGGCTTACTCACTTCTTACATTACATACCAAGGTTAAGCGTCAAATGAAGGATCCACTGCCCAAAGCGAACATTACAGGCTGCCCACACTGCTGCAGGGCATGGTTTCGAAGATGTAGGTCGAGGGTAACAGATTAAAAAACTGCTATTGCGCAATAAACAGTCAACTCTTGATAGAAGTGTTGGTTGAACAAGGAAAGGTAAACCGGTGAAAAAATATTTAAAAAATGCTTTCGCCAATAGAAGATTTCCATCACCTGAAAAAAACTGGAGGCTCACAAAGTGAGCGAGGTTATATGAGCACACTGGGGTGGTTTCCAGCAGAAATTTTGCTAGTGTCCAATCACCTGAAGGCAGCAGCATATAATCCATGGTCTAAGAAATTATTCTTGTGTCCTGTACTGTATGATTAACATACTGTTAAGCCTGGCTATCCCTTGCCTCAGTTCTTTCTGAACTAGCCAATACTAACATTTGCATACAGCAAACAGATCTACTTTCTTTTAGAGAGGGCCCTTGAGAAGGTTTCCTGTGCCCCTGGCAGAGTGTGACTTTTTAACATTAAGAAATGGAACAAAGAAAAATGTTTTTTTTACCCAGTTTAGCTCTTTGGACATATGCGCCTGTTTTACTCAGTTGGCTCCCGGCTGTAAAGTGAAAGTGATCTGCTGGCTGCATGGCCGCCAACCACCTCTGGGGTTTCCTCCCCATCTCCCCGCGGGGTTCCCAGGCGCTCCTGCTCTTAAGATGGGCACACACTGAGTTTTTTTTTTTCAACCAGAGGACTGAATAAAAAAAAACATATTTCTGCATCTACAGAAGCAATGTGCTATTGTACTCTTACAGCAGGGACTCCTCTCCTGTCAGAATACATTAATCAGCGCTTCAGCCATTGGCTGCCATGGCTGATCGAATGCCGGTTTTCCAACAGAACCGTTTGACAGAAGCAGGTCTAACAATCGGCTTCTTTTGAACAGAGAGATCTACACACAGATTGAAATTCATCTAATTCCTGATTTACTAGGAGGTCGGGACCATGCCAGAAGGTTTCAAAATGTGGGAGGAGACCATAGAACATCCATTCTCCAACCCCTTCTGCCCAGAATGAAACTGGAAGTGACAATTTCATAATTTCTGGTTTCAGGGGCATCATTCTCTGGCTGATACAGCCAGAAAAGCATGTAACTCAGCAGATCTTTGCTTGGTTACATGTATTTGAGGCCAGGGGAGGCATCATGGTCTATTAGACCCCTCATGTTTTCATAAGGAGTACCTGTCACCTGATCAACCAGCCGAAGTCCCTCAACGAAGCCATGGTGATCCTCACGTTCTCCTCCAGAGCCGAGGCGGACTCCGCTCTCAGGAGCAGGTCGTCGAGGTAAGCTACCACCGCAATGCCTCTCTGCCGCAGTAACGCCAGTACTGGGGCCACCAATTTGGTGAAAACCCGAGGAGCCGAAGCTAGACCGAAAGGGAGTGCCACGAATTGGTAATGGAGGTCCCCCACCGCAAAGCGAAGAAAACGCTGATGCCGGGGGCAAATGGTAACATGGAGATACGTGTCCCTGATATCCAGAGACGCCAGGAAGTCCCCCTGACGGAGGGCGGCCACTACCGAGCGAACAGATTCCATCCGGAATTTCCGCGATTTTACATAGCGGTTCAGGGTCTTCAGGTCCAGAACTGGCCTGACCCCCCCCTTCCTTTTTTGGAGATCACAAACAGGTTTGAGTAGAAACCTTGAAAACTCTCCACTTGAGGTACTGGCACGTTCACCCCCTGGTCGGAGAGTGCCTGAACAGCCCCGAAGAGGGCCTCCCGACACCCCTGCAGGAGTCTCAAGTTTGATGGGAAGAACCATTGAAATAACAGCACTTTAGGATGATTAAATATTTATAGTTGGTCCCCCTGTCTTATATAACTCACACTTTGCATAGTTGCGATGTAAATATTATTTCCTCCCAATGTCGCAAAATTTAGGTGTAGAGCAGGGGTGTCAAACTGGCGGCCCTCCAGCTGTTGCGGAACTACAAGTCCCATCATGCATTTGCCTGTGGGCGTCATGCTTGTAACTGTCAGCCTTGCAATGCCTTATGGTACTTGTAGTTCCGCAACAGCTGGAGGGCCGCCAGTTTGACACCTGTGGTGTAGAGGATGTAAGGCAAAACAAACTAGCCACAACATATTCATCTATAAACAATACATGTTTTTAAACTGACATTCGGGATGTTTAACACACTATCAGCCACAGGGCTAGACCATGATTAAAAGTAGCAAGATTCTATCGCACATGAGGGAGGCTCTATCCTAATTGAGGAAGTAAAGCCCGCCCGACACAGCCAATAGCAGGAACTAACGTTTAGAACCCCCGCCTATGACATCAGAGATATATACCATAATGATACACAGCTAGGTACACCTTTGATAACGTCAAACCGATGAAACGCGTCAGTTGACTAGCTGTGCACACGCAAACCCCTACGTCACACCCAGCTCTTTCCAAGCGGGCGGCTGAAGCACACTCTCCACCCGGCACAGGAAGCTTGCGGGTCTTCCTCGACGGGAGTGAGTGCTACACGCTGGAGCAGGGTGAATGACAACACAGGGATTTACCAGTTTTTATACATTTTTAACCGATTAAGAATCTCTTTTTTCTTTGTTACCGGGACTGGGTTGCATGTATATTTGGTAGACCTGGACCGATGGATGATTTTACTATATCTTGAATAAAAAACAAGTTTTTTTTACATACTATGCTATGGAAGCCTCTTTTTGTTTCTCTCCCTAACAATCGGATGGACAAACGCTCCGCAGCGAGGAATACCGGTGGATTACAAAGACAGGCATTTCACCCCTGCAGGAGTAATGCCCTCTGGTAAGGAGGGGTTCATAGGGGAGCACGTGTGAACAACACTTCTACCTCACAGCATCTGTTTATAAGGAATAGGAGTATATAAGAAAAGCACGTTTGAGCACTGCACACTTCAAAATTGCATGAAGAAAAAGATTTGTTATTTATGTGAAGAAGAAAGGACACTTTGGAGTCAATATATATGAACTGTGAATCTTTGCTTATGAGTGATATATATGGACAGATATGAACTCTATAGGCTAATAGCACATTGCAGATTCATTTATGACCTGTATTTAAGTTAATGGTGTCTTAATTGAAGTTTTAATGGAGTATACATGTGCACTAATTATGCATTTTTATGATTTTATCATGATTATTTGAATTACTGAATACCAAAGGAACGTTACCCAGCACATTTGCACTATAACATTGTTTTATAATAATACACTACTTTTTGTCACAGAGTTTACAGATCGCTAGCACATACTAGCACATCATACTAGCACACTGTTCATTTTTGTTTTGTTTTTTAATCTTAATTCTCAGACTCAGACAGCGCCATATACAATTTTTCTAGTTTACGATGGGAAGAACCTGTCTGGGGGTAGAGTGCTGAACTCTATCCTGTAGCCGGTGGACACCACTTCCTGAACCCACCGGTCGGAAATGTGGGCAGTCCACCGGTCTGCGAACCCCAGAAGATGTCCCCCCACCCGAAGCTCGGGTGGGGGCAACCCATCATGCCGAGGAGGGCTTATCCTCTGTCTTTTCAGGTTTGCGCTGCCACTGCCGCTTACCGGCCCCTGCAGCGGCCTTGCCAGATCGCGCCCCCTATCCTGCCGCGCCGGAGGCGCTTCTGACCCGAAGAAACTGTCCCCTGTCTACGCCGAAACTCTCGCCTTCGGGGCTCCGGGAGGAAAGTGCTCTTCCCACCAGTGAAATCTTTGATGATTTCATCCAACTGAAAAGATGGCCACCTTGAAAGGGGAGATCCGCAAGACCTTTCTTGGACGCATGTCACCGACCATGAGCGCAACCAAAGGACTCGTCTGAGAATGACGGCAAACACAGCCATTTTGGATAACATAGGGAGCAGATCCAGGACTGCATCACACAGGTACTTGATACCCTGAAATAAAAACTCAGCCCTCTGCGGCGCATCAAGCAGGCGGCCGCAGTCCAGATCATTCTGAAGCTCCGCCATACGCTCAGCAAAGTATTGCACCGCCATGGCAGATGCCAGGGCCGGTCTCAGAGCCGACCCTGCTAACAGAAAAAGTGCTTTTGACACTGCCTCTGTCCGCTTATCAGCCGGGTCCTTAAAAGAAGGGGACCCTTTCAGGGGAATGGTCATCTTATTTAGACGAGCTATCAGGGGGTCCACCGCAGGGGACGCCCACTTCTTCAAAAAGCTATCCTCAAACGGATAACGGGTGGCAAAGCATTTTGACAATGAGAAGGAATGCTGCGGATGCTGCCATTCATGATAGATCAGATGGTACTGATCATAAGGGTAGGCCCTAGGAGGCCTGGCAGACCCGCAAACATATGCAGACGTCTGCGACTCACCCTCTTGTTTCAGTCGCAGAGTAGTGCGAATCCCAGAGATAATGGCGGATATTGGCGCTTTTTCGTGCGCTGCCGATGCCCCCTGGTCCTTCTCTCCTTCCGAGGGGGCCAGTTCACCTTCAGAAAACTCTACCGGGGTCCCTGTGACCCCCAAGGCTATCTCTGGTTCAGTGTCCTCCCCTGAAGAACAGGGGGGAGGAGGGCGCTTCTTAGGGCCCCCTGGAGCGATGCTCGGCTCCAACCGGGGGAGGAATTCGACAAAAAATGTCCTCAGCTGGTCCAGAAATGCCCCCTGCGCAGATTATGCTGCCGCTGATTCCTCCTCAGCAGGCCCAGCAGGGTAGTCTGCCATCGTTTCCCCTGAATTGGAGTTAAATGCAGTTAGAACACCTATTTGAGGCACCCCCACAATGCTGCACACCACCGCCCCACAGAACGCCAGGGAGACCCAGGAGGACTGCACCCGCCACCACCACCACCCACAGGAGGGCCCAGCTATACTTGCTGTTTTCTGCCAAAAACTGTCCTGAGGACCGCCAGAAGAGCTGCGCCGTCAGAAGCCACACCGTTCCGAAATGAGAGTAAAAACGGCTGTAGCACATTTTTACAGCATGCAGGCAATCCAATATGGCCGCCGAGGTCATGCACTAGAGGGCAAACACCTGCTGGGGAACGTGGCTACAGTAAAATGGCCGCTCTGATCACTAGAGGGAAGGCTCCCTTAGCGAAATATGTCCGCGGCTACGGCAAAATGGCGGCGATCCGCCGCAAAATGGCGGCGGGTCGCCGCATGTCGACCCAAGTCCCCAAAAAGGGTGTAAACGATATGGGTGCGATGCGGGGGGAAGGGACCTCAGGAGACCCCCAACCGGTGGCTACATTCCAAACATGTTAGGACACCCGTCGCCCCCCCCAGCGCCTGAAAAGGGGAGAGGGGGGCACTCACTCACCACTCCTGTCGGGCGTAGCGGGTAGCCACCTGGTCGCAGACCTTCCACCCCTGCCAAGGCGGGATGCTGCTGGCCAAAAAGCACCTCCGAACTGGACAGGACCTGGGCGCAAGTGGGGTACCCACAGGCCGCTTTCGCACGGAACGGGCATGATGCGGGGGGACCCCATACACCGGGACTAGCTCGCATCGGTTGGCCGCGCTGGGGAAAGTACAGGACCTGTAATGATCCTCTATGCCCCAGCCGACTTCTTGATAGCAGACTTCAGATAGTTTGATAGAAGCAAATAAAATGAAAAGCAAACAAAATAAAAGAACGGTCATCATCCGGACCGCAGGTCCCATAAGGGAGCCAGGTCAACTCCTTGCGACTAGGCATGTTAAAACTGATGGGCTGGGACTTCCGGTTCCGGCGCCGAATGGACTAGCAGCACACCGCTCCTGCTCCCGCTCCACGGCCGTCAAATCTGCTTATAAATCCGGCGGGATCCCCCTCAGAGGCACAAAAACCACATAGGAAGCATCCCCATCAACCCCACACCGTCTGGGTATGGAGCGTTACCTGGGCAAAGGCGGCCCGCGGATCGCGCCGGCCCAACCGCAAATCGAGGCCGGGGATGCAGCCTCTGCAACGAATGATCGCAACGATCCGAACACGAGCACGGCGGACATGGAGGTGAGCGCTCCTTCTTTAACACATCCAAGAGACCAGGACACATATGAAAAAATCGCCCAAGCTGTGGCAGCTATATTAGCCCCCACGATTAAATCAACTGTCGAAACAGCAATCAGTGAGGGTATGCAACAAATCACTAAAGAGCTGGGGGAGCACAAAGCTCGATTGGATGAGGCGGAACATAGAATATCTAACATAGAAGACGAACTCTACCAATCCCATCTGGCCGAACAGGCCCAATCCAAGACAAATCAATACATCTTACAAAAACTCGATGACCTTGAGAACAGGTCGAGAAGAAGCAACCTACGCTTTGTGGGGGTTCCAGAAACCCTTCAGCCTTCAGCCCTCATGGACTTCTGTACAAAACGCATTCCGGAGGCCTTAGGTCTTTCCAGACCATGCCCAGTCGAACGCGCGCACCGAATTGGGACCTATCAACCAGATCGTAAGTCTCCGCGGACCATAATCGCCA
>BLSH010110063.1:21587-45497 GCA_018402905.1 Glandirana rugosa
AAAAAAAAAAAAAAAAAAAAAAAAAATAATCTAAAATAACTTATATTCATCCTCACATGTACTTAAACAGTAGTATATTGTTTATCGCCAATTCATTTTGTAAATAGTGTATATTCTTTCTATATTCAAAACACATTACTCTAAAATGTCTCTCTAGGTATTTCTGTATAAAATCTAATAAAAAAAAAAAAAAAAAAAAAAAAAACTGATGGGCTAAGCAGAGTAGGGGGTTTATGTGGGAAGAGAGGACATCCCCGTGGGAGGGGCCAGCTTGCTTTCTTTCCCTGCCTAGTTAACTCCTAATAGGACAAGCATAAACCACATGTCATGAAGCGCTGCGTCTGTCAGTGAACGTAGGAGAAAAACGATTTAACTATAACCCCTACTGCCCTTTACACGCAGGTTTTGTCACAAACGTCAGTGTGAGAGCAATAATTCTAGCACCAGAGCTCACATTTAAAGTGGTTGTAAACGTAAATATTTATTTTAAAAAATGTCAAACAGGTTTCTACTTACCTGCTCTGTGAAATGGAATTGCATAGAGTGGCCCCAAACCTCTTCTTCTTATGTCCCATGCCGGTGCTTCTGGCTTCTCCCCTGTGCTGAGTGCTCCTATACAAAGCCGCTTTCTATGGGGGCACTCAGGCGGGCTCGCTCCCAAGCCTCGTTGTCTGCATCTATTGACACAAACAGCGGGACTTAGCCCTGTGCCCAGCTCCCTCATTACTGGCTTTGATTGACAGCAACCAATGGCTCCCGTTGCCTCAGCAAAGCCAGTGAAACCAGGAAGTGAGGGGAGAGAAGAGCTGTAGAAATGCACATTTTAAAGCATCACCTATAGAGATTCCCTGGATCCCTGCATGTTTTTTTAAAAAAGTGGGAAATTTCACATTCCCATATTCACAAGTTTACTACTTCTGAGACGTGTTAGATAGTGTATTGACATGTCCACTTTACCAGGCTTTCAATCAGCACGTTACTTCTGCAAATAACACAAAAATAATAAGTACTCATCACACTTGAGTAAATAAACATTTAATATTACTTTAGAAAGCAAAGACACTAGTTTATTAAAACAACACTGAGATGGGCCATGGGGTTGAAGGCTGTTAAACTTAAAAGAAATGCACACAAATAAAACATTAAAATAAAGAGATTTGGAAAAAAAACTAAATGCACAATTGATTCTTCAAGAGCAGTAGAAAAGTAAAAAAAAGTAAAGATGTTATGAAAGCAGAACTGTAAAAGATTAAAATCGGGTAAATAAAAGTCATACTTTTCGGTAAAACAAAAAGTTATAAAGCTGCCAAAACCCTCAGTAACCCCTCCAGTTATCAAAGCGGTAGGTGTTCATTGTCTACCAACCAATCAATCAATGGAGGGACTGCTTACAGTTCAGCCCAGAGCTCATGTATGTAAACACAAGCCTTCAATAATTCCAAAGAAGTCTCAATATAAGATCACTGTCATTCTGCCTGAGGACACTGGGCTGGGCTTCATTAAAAATGTAAATAATGTTCTTTAAAAATATTTTTATTAATATTAAAGAGTAAGCACATGTCAATGTTTTTTTTTTTTTAAAGAGTACCCTACCCCAGCATTTTAATAACACTTGCTTTAAATGTAGCTGCGGAGTCATCTTCACTGTATGGCTAGCCTGTTGCTACAAAGCAAATCTTTTAACTTTTGCACCTTATCCCTGGCATTGGTGAAGCCTGAACTTTCATCATGTAAATGGGACAAATAAGTAATGATGGGTTGTCTTATTGAAGTGAATGGGGTTCAGACTGCACATGCACCAAGAATGAGGCACGGGAGTGAGAAGATTTTAAAAGCTGCTGCGTGGCACTAGGTAGGCCACAAAAAAAAACATGGAAAGGGAGCTGAATTTTAGGCACCTATACATACATATGGGGGCTTTAAAGTGGATGTGGCGCTGCTTGTTTAATGTGAGCACAGTTAATTGGTAAATACAGTATCTCACAAAAGTGAGCACACCCCTCACATTTTTGTAAATATTTTATTCTATCTTTTCATGTGACTGTACAGCTTGTATAACAGTGCAAATTTGCTGTCCACTCAAAATAACTCAACACACAGCCATTAATGTCTAAACCGCTGGCAACAAAAGTGAGTACACCCTTAAGTGAATATGTCCAAATTGGGCCCAATTAGCCCTTTTCCCTCCCCGGTGTCATGTGACTTGTTAGTGTTACAAGGTCTCAGGTGTGAATAGGGAGCAAGTGTGTTAAACTTGGTGTTATCGCTCTCACTCTCTTATACTGGTCACTGGAAGCTCATAATGGCACCTCATGGCAAAGAACTCTCTGGGGATATGAAAAAAAATGTTGCTCTACATAAAGATGGCCTAGGCTATAAGAAGATGGCCAAGACCTTGAAACTAAGATGCAGTGGCCAAAACCATACAGCTTTAACAGGACAGGTCCCACTCAGAGCAGGCCTCGCCATGGTCGACCAAAGAAGTTGAGTGCACGTGCTTGGTGTCATATCCAGAGGTTGTCTTTGGGAAATAGACGTATGCGTGCTCCCAGCAATGCTGCAGAGGTTGAAGGGGTGGGGGGGGGTCAGCCTGTGGGTGCTCAGACCATACACCACACACTACATCAAATTGGTCTGGACATGGATTACTGGAACCATGTCCTGTGGTCTGATGAGACCAAGATAAACTTATTTGGTTCAGATGGTGTCAAGAGTGTGTGGCGGCAACCAAGTGAGGAGTACAAAGACAAGTGTGTGTTGTCTACAGTCAAGCATGGTGGTGGGAGTGTCATGGTCTGGGGCTGCATGAGTGCTGACGGCACTGGGGAGCTACAGTTCATTGAGGGAACCATGAATGCCAACATGTACTGTGACATAATGAAGCAGAGCATGATCCTCTCCCTCGGGATACTGGGGCGCAGGGCAGTATTCCAACATGATAACGACCCCAAACACACCTCCAAGATGACCACTGCCTTGCTAAAGAAGCTGAGGGTAAAGGTGATTGACTGGACAAGCATGTCTCCAGAGCTTCTGTGGGGCATCCTCAAATGGAAGGTGGAGTAGCGCA
The DNA here is from genome assembly GCA_018402905.1 of Glandirana rugosa. Classification (NCBI taxonomy): domain Eukaryota; kingdom Metazoa; phylum Chordata; class Amphibia; order Anura; family Ranidae; genus Glandirana; species Glandirana rugosa. The sequence goes on from BLSH010110063.1 coordinate 24,658, forward strand.
AGGTCTCTAACATCCACCAGCTCCATGATGTCGTCATGGAGGAGTGGAAGAGGACTCCAGTGGCAAACTGTGAAGCTCTGGTGAACTCCATGCCCAAGAGGGTTAAGGCAGTGCTGGAAAATAATGGTGGCCACACAAAATATTGACACTTTGGGACCGATTTGGACAATTTCAATTAGGGGTGTACTCACTTTTGTTGCCAGTGGTTTAGACATTAATGGCTGTGTGTTGAGTTATTTTGAGGGGACAGCAAATTTACACTGCTATACAAGCTGTACACTCACTACTTTACATTGTAGCAAAGTGTAATTTCTTCAGCGTTGTCACATGAAAAGATATAACAAAATATTTACAAAAATGTGAGGGGTGTACTCACTTTTGCGAGATACTGTATATCTACTATGGAAATGCTTGGAGAAAAGATGGGACCTTCAATACTAGGAGAAATAAGTGTCTAAGGTGCACTTATCCTTCAAGTACACTCTGAAAGTTAGTATGAAGATTGGATTAGTCTCTTTCAAAGAACAGATTACGGTGTTTACACACTCCAAAATTGATGCAAATTAGAAATACAGCATTGAAAAATATTTAAAACTTGATCTGCTTGTTAAAAAAAACTTGCAAAGCAAAATAGTACCAGTATTACAGAGAGAAATCAAGTAATAAGCTTGGTACAAAAGGATTACAAGGCATGCTAGCAACTTTCAAATTGTCAGGGTCAAATTTATAACAAAAGAAACATATGCAGACTGCCCAATTTATGGAATCAGTAAACCCCAAGGACAAAATAAAAGTACTCTTAAATCATTCAGAACTTAAAGTGTTTGTTAAGTCAGAATGATACATTACTGCCAGCCTCTCTATTATAAGGAGGCATACCACACTGTGTAAGTCATTTCTAAAAATGAGGATGGTAAATACCTTTTTAGGGTGATCTTCAGGCCGGTCACGTGACTTGTGGCCGCTGTATACCTCCAATACATGGTTACTGCAGGAGGGGCCGAGATCCCCCTCCTAAAGTCAGCCGGGGAAGTGGCGTGACCGCTCAGCCCCTCCCACAAAAGCCCTGTATTGGATAAAGTGGCCGCAAGTCATGTGACCGGCCTGAAGATAGCAGATGATAGAGGGACATACGATGAGCCCTGATTTTTGTGGTCAAAGCAGAGAGGGGGATACAGGAAGTGGAGGGATCAGGGAGTTTTTTTACAGTTTGGGGGGGGGGGGGAGGCAGATTACACAGCACACAAGCACTGTGCTGTTTAATCTGCTTTAAGGGAACAGGATCTGATTTTATTTTATTTTATTTTGGGTTAACATTTTAATATGTTTGAAACCAACCTTGCATAAAGGTCACATTAAATTAACACTATCTGTAAAAAATATCCTGTTCAGCTGGAGTTATGTGCTGACTATACATCCCTTGCAATTTCTGTGTAGGAGTGTATTCTGAAATTACTATATTGAGAAGCTTGAAGCTACACTGACATTCTTCCTTTATTTTTTGCCTTTGAGGTCTTCTGACACTTTGGAATATAAAAAGATGTAACATATATATATATATATATATATATATATATATATATATATATATATATATTCCAATGTAATGGGTATATACATATAGTCCAATGTAATATATATATTCCAATGTGCAGAACAGGCAGGGATGGGGAGAAGGAAAATTGCTTACGTTACATCATGAACAAAACAACTGATTTACTATGCTACAGTCATAAGCATGCAGTGAATGGGATAAGGGTCATTATTCATAAATAACAAAAGGAGCAATGTAAATTGTATTGTTAGAATTGATTTTCTTTTAATGCAATGTTTCCTTGCTGAATTCCTTTTAATATTCCAATTCTGAACAATGCAAGCATCATCACTCGGCCCTTATCAACCTGAGATTCTTCTAATGAATTAAGAACACATTGTTATTGATTGCTAAAATAGCAAATACTTCAATGTATGAGAGGTGTAACAAACATAAATTATGCAGGAATTGATTAGCTTCTCTGTAATGCTGTAGAACTTATATTCTTACCAATATTAGCCTTAAAACTCATTTTTCTTTGCTCTTTCCATAATGAAGACACATTTATTAATTATGTTTGCAGCAATAAGTAAATTGTAACCTTTGGTTTTATTGCTGAGACCAAGAAAGCTTGGGCAGCCACAAAAAGGGCTACCAAGATATAATGGCTCATCACAAAGGCTAAAAAGACAGGGATATGACCATTACATGGGCCACTAAATAACAAAGGTTAAGGAAGGAAGAGTTGGGACTATGTATACAAGTTATTATATAGATATGATTTATCATGCCTTTAGTATACCAATAGTTCACACACTGTATACATATGTGGCATTTGGGTGCATTTTAACTGAAAAATATGTAGAACTATGGAGAAACACCTTTTGCAGTTTATTGGGAGTAATTTGTCTTTTATGATCAGTAAGAATGGAACATCCATTTGTTAGCATACTAGTCACCAATGACCCAAAGTTAGAGAGACTGCAGGCAAGAGGTAGCACATAGCAACAGTTTTGTTACAAATTAAGTAGGCTGATTTAAAACATAATGCTTGAAAGTAGCTCACAAAGGAGTTAATCTAAAAGCCAAGCGCAGAGGAAAGATGTACAAATGCTGGTCTTCAGAAACACGTTAATTGGCAAGAACAAGAAGCATTATCATGGTCCTTTTGGGGGTCTAGGAAAGTACAAGAAGAACTCTTTTATGCCTTTTCTAAAGATCTGTAATAGTCTTTCAGCACAGCCCAGGCTGTTGGTGCCATGAAACCATCTGGTGGATTCTGCCCATCACGAGCCAGTTTGCGCATTCGGGTTCCAGAGATAAAATCAAAATCTTCAGCACTGGAAAAGAAAAGAAAGATATCAGTAAGGAAAAGTTTCAGACAAGTAGAGTTATGTATACATCGATGATACCGATCTTAAAATCAAAGCCTGTTTTTTTTTTCACTTTAAGTAGTTTTACTGTGAGTGGAGGCAGCTACAGGTACATGGCCTGGCACATGCACACTGGCGCTTGCATTTTTATAGTCTTACATTAATTTTTAGATTATAGCAGATGCATGGGATGTCTGAATATGAATGGACGGTACAAACGGCATGAGAGCAAGCAATTGCTCAGTAATTTAAAGGGTGCGTGCTGAGGGGTGTGGCTGTTACTAAGCTGTGGGCAGCAATCAGCATTCTAAATCTTTTTACATTTAAAGAGTAACTCCACTTTTGAGGAGAAAAAAAATCTTCCCCTCTGGGTGATCTATGTACATTGCAAGGATTTTAACAAACTATGTTGCAGAGTCCTACCTTTTGTTATCCTGGAGAAATAGCTGTTTGCCTGTGTTCATGTGGAGAGTGAATTTGTATGGAAGTTGTTTTAGAATTATCACTCAGCTGCTGCACCTGCAGGGCTCTAATGATGAAAATTGCAGGGTCTGCATCCCTTTAGACAATGGTTTCCCTTAGGGGGTATATCACCAAAAAATTTTTGCTGCAGGGGATGCTCAAAATTGAATTTGTATCTTAGTGCAGACTTCTGGGAAAATCAGTAAGCCAACCACACAAGCAAGCAATGATATATCAGGAGGACGTTCTGTACACACCATCTGTATACAGAACACCTCCAGGTAGCCTTACTGCATTGCATTTGACAGAAAATTACAGAGCTGCAGATTGAATAGGAAAGGTAATATTTAATCACATTCAATTACAATATTACTTGTGTCGCAATTGTATATCATATATTATTTGTATTTACTTGTTTATATTTTTTCCTATGAAAATGGAGTTACCCTTTAAATGTTTTGGCATAAAAAATAAGAATAAACCATAACATGCAGTGGTACAGGAATATAGTTTTGAGACTTCAGATAGACTTTTAAATGTGAAGAAATGCCCCCTGCACATTTTTTTAGGAAGAAGTAGCTTTACCTTGGATTCTCATAAAACTTCACATTAGTAACAGCTCCAGTATATCAATAAATGAACTGTTAAACATAGTAATCATTCTATGTTGAACTGAAATTTCCACAACATAATGAATAGTGGGTCCTGCATTAAAGTGTTACTAAAGGGTTACTTTTTTAAACTAAAATAAACATGTTATGCCCAGCTGTTCTGTGCTATGGTATTGCACAGAGCAGGCCCCGACACTCCTCTTCTTGGGTCCCCCGCCAGTGATATTGCTTTCTCCTCTTCTCCACCCCCATAACAAATGGCTTTATTAGGGAGCATGCGGTGCCTGCTCACTCCTGAGCTGTATGTCTCTGGAGCCGCCCTCCACAGACACAGACAGCGGGGCTCAGCCTCGCCTTACACTTCCTCCTCACTGCTTTTGATTGACAGCAGCAGGAGCCAATGACTTCTGCTGCTGTTTGGGTCCCTGTGTTTAGAAAAAGAGAGGGGAGAAGAGATGCAGCCGTGCACAGTGCTGGATCTCCTCTCCCCTTTCTTCTCTTTCACATGAAAGGGGGTGGACAGAGCAATACAAAACATTTTTTTATTTTAATGCAAGGAATGCATTAAGGTAAAAATGCTTTTAGCTTTAGTATCACTTTAAAAATGCAGGTATTCTAACTGTAACATAGAAACTATATGAATCTATATGTATGGCAGTTGAAATTTCACTGTGGTCTTAAATATCTCTAAAGAGTACAACAGATGCACTTAAAATCACAAAGAAGCTTATTAAATTTGGATAATAAATGTCAGCACACTTCATGAATAAACCATATAAATAAAAAAAATGGTAGCATAGTTCAGTCACATATTGTCAACCGCTAGCTAGGGAAGATAAAAACAGAACTAAATCTCTGTAATCCTCTGTGGAGACCAGTAGTTCACACACATAGACATATTAAAAAAGAAGCACCTGTTCAACGTGGGCGCTGAAAAAATTCCAAGAAACAAGACTATATCGTAAGTCAAACAACAATGGGAGTAACGTGGAATCTATTCCAAACCTCAGTAATGGTGGTCTGACCACATGAACTGGAAATAGGCTCTCCCACATGAAAGGCTATTTTGCTGGATGATTGTGCAAAGGCTTTTTTAGATTAAAGAAAATAAGAGCCAGATCAGTTATGTTGTTACCTCATTCCTCTCCATAATATATATCTGTCACCACACAACATTTCTGGAATGTCTTCTGCAGCTTAAATTCTAGTATACAAGAGAAACATTGGATATCGTGGTTGCATACTGTATTAGGTTGCTATCCATTTACCTAAATCCTAACAAACATACTTTAATGGAAAAGCCAAATGGGAGTCAAGGTAGTAGGGTAACAGAAGTAGCACAGGGTGTAGCCTAAAATGTATTTATTTTATGGAACAAAGAAATGAAAATGAAATAGTACCCATCAGTACAAAAATTAGGCTTTTATTAACCACTTGCCGACCGCCTTGCATACATTTACTGCAGCAAGTTGGCTCCACTGCGCAGAATGCGGCGCTCTCGTACCGACCACACTCTGTGCGAGTGTGGCCGCGGGTCTGGTGGACTCGATGTCCGTTGGAGACCCGCGATCGCCTTCTACAGAGGAAGAACGGGGAACCGCCGATGGCAGTGATCTACTGATCCCTGTGGTCGAGATCAGTTAGATTTGTCATGCCCCTGCCAGCCCAGCCCCCACACAGTTAGAACACAGTGAGGGAACACACTTAACCCCTTGATTGCCCCCTACAGGTTAACCCCTTCCCTGCCAGTGCCATTTATACAGTAATCAGTGGCTATTTTTAGATCTGATCGCTGTATAAATGTCAGTGGTCCCAAAAAAGTGTAAAAAATGTGCGATCAGCCCGCCGCAATATCGCAGTCCTGATAAGAATCACAGATGGCCTCCATTACCAGTTAAAAAAAATAAATAAACAAATAATAAAAACACCATACATTAATTCTCATGGTTTGTAAACTTGGTAACCTTTGCATAAACCAATCAAGCGATTTTATTTATGAAAAATATGGGGAAGAATATATATCGGCCTAAACTGATGAATACATTTGTTTTTTTATATTTATTTATTTTTTGGATATGTATTATAGCAAAAATTAAGAAATATTGTTTTTGTTTTCAAAATTGTCGCTCTTTTTTTGTTTATAGCGCAAAATAAAAAACGCAGAGATGATCAAATGCCACCAAAAGAAATTTGTGGGAAAAAAGAACATCAATTTAGTTTGGGTAAACCGTCGCACGGCTGAGCAATTGTCAGTTGAAACGACGCAGTGAAAAACGCAAAAAGTGCTCTGGTCAGGAAGGGGGTAAATCCTTCCAGGGCTGAAGTGGTTAAATCAGGACACTAATCAAGAACAAAAGATGCACTTTTAGCAATCGTAGAATGCTAGTACACTTCCAGTCATCCTTAAAGCTGAACTCCAGTCTTAGACCCCATACACAATATTTTTTTGTTTGGTTAGGCTGGAGACTGGGGGCGCACACATACACAGCTTTCATCTGAGTTCTGCCCGTAGATTGGACAGTATATTGTCAACGCCCATATCTGGGATTGATCCTCCGTTACCCGCTAAACAGTACCCCCAGCTTAATTCCTATTGATCTGTGGTCCATCCTGGACTCTGTGCATCTTCTGCAGTCGCAGAATGCCAGGTCCCTCCCTCCTGATCACGGGGTTGATCAGCCTTTGATACCTGTGGATGGTGATTGCCCTGAGCATGTGAATGGTGGTTGTCAACTAAATCCCCTGAGGAAGCCTGTGATAGGTGAAACATGTCGGGATAAAGTTTTGACTTATTCTCCACACCTCCACCTGGGTAACCCCCAACCAAATGAATGAGACCACCTGTTTTTAATGTGTTGTAAACTTTTTCTTTTTATGAGCTTTTGTACAAAATAAAATTTGGATATTTTTATGCATTTAAGGGCTCTTTCCCACTAGCGGAGCCCGTTTTGACGGGCTCCGCTGCTCAGCTGGGATCCATCCGTTTATCCCAGCCGAGCCGGCGGATAACAGGACAGTCTCTGCACTCTGTGCAGAGACTGTCCTGTCACAGCTCCATTCTCCTCTATGGAGAATCGGATGAACATGGACCGTCCGATCTGCCAGACGGATGGAAAATAGGGTTTTCATCTGTCTGTTTTTGGCAGATCGGAGCGGATCGGGTGTCAGCGGACATGTCATCGCTTACATCCGTCGCTCCATAAAGAGCAATGGAGCGTCCGTTCGGGTCCGCCTGAAAAACTGACAGGCGGACCCGAACGATCCGCCCGTGTGAAAGGGGCCTAAATGTGTCGCTTTGTCACTCTGCACTAATCCCACCAGGGAACCTCTCTCTAACCAATCAAAAATTCTATATTTTGGTAATGAGGTGCGTTTTTGACTGTATTTCCTATCTGAAAGCCAAGATGGGGGATAACACAATCCCATAGACACTATACTTTTGTTGTCTGATTTCCTTTAGATTTACCAAAACAAAGTAGTACAAAGGCCTGTCTGATTGTATACAAATTGAAACTCTTAAGGTTTGACCTCATATTATTGGTTATTGGACCTCATATTATTGGTTATTGGTTTTGGAAAATCTGAAGGAAAAAATCTACAGAAAATTGTATAGTGTGCATCCAGCTTTAAGCTGGCCATAGACGAATTTCATTTTTTCTATTGATCAGCCAGCTGGTAGATCAAAAGAAACCAAACCAATTGCCCCATTCACACATTGAGCCCGGGGTCACACTTGTGCAATGATCAGGCATTGCATGTGATTCACACCTGCACTGTGGTGCCAATCACATGCAATGCCTGTGCGGTGCGAGTTCAGCCATACAATTGTATGGCTGAACTCAAATTCGATTCGCACAGAAAAAGGTGCAGGGACTTGTGTTTCCCCGCACTGGAATCGGATCGCATGGGTGTTCTCACCCATGCGATCCGATTCCTGTTCAAATCCACAGTTCGCACTGCGATTTGTGAACCGATCTGGGGGTGTTATTAACATTGTAATGACCCCCACAGTGATTCACAGAAGGCAGTGTGAAGTGCCTGCGGGAAAGAGGCAATGCGGGAACTGTCCCTGGAATCACGCTGGTTTCCGCATCGCACCAATGTGTACCTGGGCTCAAGGTGGATGAGGGAGACCTCCTTACTGTACTGTTATATTCTATTCTGACAGTGGGGACTCCTCCAATGTCAGAATACACTGATCTGACCAATTGGCTGCAGAGCTGATAAAGTGGAAACTTTCCAACAAGACCATCCGGTCCTTAGAATGACTGTTCTTGAACAGCATCGGCCATTGATGGATCGGAAATTGGCTGGTCCCTGCTGAACTGGCTGAATTACAATCTATCTATGGCCAGCTTTACTCTTCAGTCTTACATGTACACAAAAGGCACTTTTTAGTGGATGCTGTTTGGTGACAACCCCCCCCCCCCCCCCCCCACCCAGGGGCCACGTCATTATCTATACCTATTTTGTAGTGGGAAGGACCCCATTTGTTTTTAGAATGGCCTGTTCTGTCTGTAAAATTTATTTTTTTGGTACAATTCTCCAGAGGATCTGGTAACTGATTCAATAGCATCAAGGAAGTTCTGCAGATTTATTATTCCGCTTTCATATTCATTTGCTTATTCTAAAAGATGTGAATACAAAAAAAGAAGGAAACAAGCACATTAAAAGAGGAAAGAAAAAAAAGATACTTACTGTGCACCATCAAAATAGTCCATGCATTTCTTCTTTTTGTTATAAGCAGCCACCCGGAATGGGACGATTTCAAGCGAGATCAGTCCAGGAGCCATGGTGAGGACTTTGGCTCCATGAGTAGGCTCATACAGATCTTTTCCGCTTTCTGGGTGTGGCATTCCTGCAGGATCTCTCCCCACTATGTAAAAATTAGCACCTGCCACCATCCGTGCTCTGCAGTGCCACTGTACCTGGAGTGGAAAAAGGCACTGGTCAGGAAGTGTTCATTTGTAATAATACAAAATAAACTTTCCAACATTATTAAATACATTTTACCTGCCTAGTGCAATGACTTCATAACATTTCATACAACAGTATACAAAAAAAACAAGCACACCCCCATTGAAATGTTTTTTTTCAACATATTTTACCATACAAACATTAGATCTTGATTCGAACAGTGTCTATTTTAAAAGGTGATATACTTGCACAAATGACACAGTAAATTGGTGTGTATTAATTTTCTTTATCTAAGGGCGGTTCACACCATGAATGCACAGCGTTTGCAACCTGTGTTTGGGGTGTTGTTATGGACACCCACTGCAGATCGCAAATGCAGTACTTTTTGAATGTGCTGCATGTAACGCACACAGAATACATGTTTCTTGCACCGCATTCTGGTGTGAACTGACCCAAAAAATGAAGATTTGTCATAGTGAAAAGTACATATACATCTATAATGGCTTCAAATCCATTGAATTCAAATCTAGTGTTGCAGATTAAGTTCCAAAGATTAGAATCTCCAATCAAGGTGTGGTTTTTCCTTTGCCATTGACATGAATGATGTCATCATGCCAATATTAAAAAGTTCTCTAAGGATCTCAGAAAGTTGTGGATGCCTGTGAGGAAAAAAAGGAAAAAATGGCACAAGAGATTTTTTTAGTGAGTGAACTGCCATCTATCCACATGGGATCTGTACCGGGATGTGCTTATGACACGCACCATATTTTACTACCTTTGTGAGTTGTTTATTGTCTTTTTTTTTAAAATAACAGTTTTATTAAATGTCAGAGAAATAAGCACATAGTTACATTATGAACATTTCAAGTAACAAGAAAAGCCAGTTCACACTGCCGCGACTTGTCAAGTCGCCTCTATGCATTGCAATGGAACCTTTCTAATAGGAGCACTCCGACTTAGAAAAAGGTTCCTGTACTACTTTTTGGGGGACTTCAGGCGACTTGCATTGACTTTTATTACAGAAGTCGTTAGCAAGCCGCACTGAAGTTGCCCCGCAAGACGGATCGCCTATATGTGAACCGGCTCTGAGCAAGAAGAAAGGTAAAAAAAAAAAAGAAAGGGTAAAGGAGTTATTGCAAAGTGCATCATATGCGTTCCATAAACAGTAATAATCACATGAACAACACAGAGAAATGAGTAACTCGGTTTCAAGTTATGCAATACCATTGCTGAAACATTATGGCAATGTTAAACATTATGCAAAATCTGACATAATACACGGTAGATCACAAAAGCTGTGACAAGGTTTTATAGAATGAGAAAGAAAAAGAAAGAGAAAAAGATAAAAGAAAAGGGAGTGAAGAGTCGTCATACTGGCACCTTTACAAAGTCAAGGCGTATCCTCCCAGAGACACCACAGCTTCCAGACCTTATCGTGGGCCTCTATCTAATCTATCCTGTATTCTAGCGGTCATCCTCTCCATTAGTTCCACATCCTTCATCCTAGCATATAGGGCTCTGGGGTAAGTGGGGAACGCCGCTTCCAGTTGAGGGCCACTAGGCAATGGGTGGCCATAAGGATATGTCTAAGTAGTTTCTTATAAGGTTTGGCTATGTTCAATGGTGAGAGGCCTAACAGGAAAAATTTTGGTGATATAGGGATAGGCACCTCAAAGAGACGGGTCAGTAGTTGCTGCACTGAGTGCCAAAATGGCGTTATTAGAGGACAACTTCAATATATATGGAGAAGGGTGCCTTTATCCCTACAGCATCTCCAACAACGATTAGACTAAAGGGGTAGATGGCATGGAGCACATCCGGGGTCAGGTACCAGGAGTAGAGAATTTTATAAGCATTTTCCTTGTAGAAAGTGCAAAATGAACTCTTGGCTCCCTGAGACCAGATTACCTGTCATGTCTCTATACGTATGGTTTCACCCAGTATCTTTTTTCCCATCAAAGCATGTAAGCATGTTTACCTTGGACTGATATGGGATAGGCATTAAGTATCATATAAGATCAGACCTCTCCTCGCGGAGCCCTCCAAAATTATTTGTTCAAAAGGGGATGGAGTTGAAAATTGCAAATTTGGAGCTATGGTTTGTGTATAATGGCGGACCTGCAAGTATCCATAAAACACCTGGCCGGGTAAACCATGCTTATCTTGTAATTCAGGGAATGGGAATAGTTTGCAGGATCTGGGATCTACCAAATGTCCAAAATGGAATAAACTTCATGACGCACAAGGCGAGGACATCTGGTGAGTAAAACTAACATGCACCTTAGGATTGTAGAGGAAGGAAGTCAGCAGGGACTTTTGGGACTTAAGCTCATGTTCACGGGACAGTTTATGCCAGAGTGTCCCAAGTTGGGACATAGATCCCAACAATCTACCAGGGTCTACCTCCACATTCACATTCCAGAGTAGGCTATTCGGATGTACAGTCACCAGCCATAGCTTTTGAATTTCCGTCCATTTATTATACGAGCGTTGTGTGAACCAAGAAACAATCGCACGCAGTTGAGCCGCTTGATAATATCTTATGAAATTGGGAAATGCTAGGCCCCCGTCAGAGCGAGATGCCAAAAGTACTGAGCAGGGTATCCTATGTCTTTTATAGTTCCAGACAAAGTGTATTAGGTCAGCTTGTAGTTTTCTCAAAGTTGCAATAGGGACGGGTTTGGGGAGTGTTTGGAACAGGTATAGCAGCTTAGGAAGAATAACCATCTTGACGGAGGCAATGCGCCCTAAAAGGGAAATGCGATGTGTCCATTTTTGTAACAGTTCCCTAATCACTTTAAATAACGGGGGGAAATTTGCCTAATACAATGTGGCGAAGGTCGGAGAAAATTAGATCCCCAGGTATTTCAGGGCAGTGGCTTTCCAGTTATAGGGGAAGCAAGTAATCAGATGATCAACTTCCTCTTTAGAAATATTAAATCGGGAGGGTTTCTGACTTATGCACATTTATTTTGTAACCCGAAAGGGTCCCCATAGTTATTAAGCTCAGCATGCAAATTTGGTAGGGAAGTCTTGGGTTGGGTCAAGTATTACATCATCTGCAAAAACTATGAGATTTTAAATTCCCTTCCCCTAACCGGTATGCCCCGAATATCCGGATTTCTGCGAATAGATGCCGCCAGGGGTTCAGCACAGAGGGCAAATGATAGGGGTGAAAGTGGACACCCTTGGCGAGTGCCGTTGGGAAGGAAGATGAAAGGGCAAAAAGAGTTTTCACTTGAGATGATGGGTTCTCATAAAGATGTTGAATTGCACGCAAGAAGGGCCCCCAAAATCCAATGTATCACAGCGTGGCAAACAGGAAAGGCCAGCCAAGGGGGTCAAACGCCTTTCCTGCACCAAAGCTTAATACTAAAGACTCAAGACTATCCCTGTTTGCCACGTCAATCAAGTCCATGACCCTTTTTGTGTTATCTCCCGCCTGACTTAGGGGGGCAAAGCCCCCCTGGTCCTTGTGGACAAGGGAGGGTAGGACCAAGTTCAGGAGAAGCGAGAGCAGTTTGGTTAATATTTTTAGGCCTGAATTCAAGAGGGCTGTAGGTCTGTAGCTGGTGCATAAGGAGGGGCCCTTAGCTGGTTTCGGGATCAGAATGAGGAAGGATCTCTGCATATATACTGGGATAGGGGTTTGCTGGAAGGCGTTAAACAATTTACACATATGTGGGAGCAATAGGGGGAGGAAGGATTTATAATACTCATATGTGAGGCCATCTGTGCCAGGGGATTTATGAGTGGACAAGCTTTAGATGGTCATCGTAAGTTCTTCCTCCATGATAGCCGCGAGCGAAAGGAGGTCCGAGGGCTGGAGTTGGGGGACCCCACTCTGCTCTAAGTACTGCTGTATGCTCCCATATCAGGGGAAGGGGGTTGTGGGGATCATAGGGTTATTATACAAGTCAGTATAGAATTCCGCAAAGGAATGAACAATATCTTGGGAATGGGACAAGAGGCATCCTGACCTATTCTTGATTTGGTGCATCATATGGGAACATTCAGATAGTTTTTTTAGCTAATAAAGAATGAGCCTTATTACCCTTGTCATAGTACAATTGTCTCAGCCTGACCAAGGCTTTTTTTCTACCTGACCTAACGCCTGGTCTTTAAGAGTCATACGTAAGCGGGTAATCTTTTTAAGCAAAGATAAAGATGGGGAAGTTTGTAGCTGGCGTTCTAAGACCTATAGCTCTCTTTCGGTATGTAATTTAGTGGCCCGAGCACCTTTCTTCATAGCAGAGGTAAGTGCAATGCACCAAACCCGGAGGACTGCCTTATGGGCTTCCCAGAGAGTAGGAAGGGAGATATCAGGGGTGTTATTTTCAGTAGAATAGAGTCTCAGGGTAGTTGCAAGTTCCATTTTGGATGGAAGATGCTAAAGGAGAAAGTTGTTTAGTTGCCAATGGCACGGCCTATGGTTAGGGGTACCTAGGTCTAGCGTGAGTAATACAGGAGTGTGGTCGGACCATGAGATCAGGAGTATCTGTGCGGGCCTAGTGATGCAAAGCATAGTATTGTTGACCAAGAAGAAATCTATGCACAAGTGTGTGTGCGGTGGGGAGCAGAATAAAACATATACTGTCAATCCCCAGGATGGAGAGCCCTCCAAGCATCAAAGAGAGCATAACGTCTGATGAGCTGGCAAAATAGCTTCAGGTCCCTAAGTGCTTGAGCTTGCGGGGCTCAGGGGTTCATCACATGGCGATTGAGAGCCATAGAGTGGGATAGATTAAAGTCACCTCCTACTATTAACAGCTCGTGTGTAGACTGAAAGAGGTGGCCGAATACTTGAGTCAGGAAACTGAGCTGGCGGACATTCGGGGCTTATAGAGTGCAAAAGGTAACTGTCTGCATCTGCCATAGGCCACGCAGAATTATGAAGTACCCCCGTGAGTCAGTATAAGAGTCAATGCAGGAAAATAGAGATCCCCGTTTAAAAAGTATAGCAACGCCCGCAAGTTTAAGAGGGTTAAAAGTCTGAAAAACCTGTGGATAGTGTCTGGAAGCGAATGCAAAAGAGCCTCCTCTATCAAAATGGGTTTCTTGAATCAAGATTACATCAGCACCAGACTGCCTAAATTCCCTAAGCGCCAGGTGCCTTTTTTTGTTGGGGTTTAAACCGTGGACATTCAGCGACAGTACCTTAGCCATGATGTTGGGTAGGAACAACAGCCAGACCACTTATCTGCTTCAGCCAGTGGGATACCATATTGCAGGAGCTGGGAGTGTGCTGTCCCCAGGAAGCTGCAGAGAACACATTGTGGACCAGTAGACGAGAGAAAGAAAAAGAGAAAAGTAATGAGAACAATAAAACATAAAACAAATGCAGCATGCATTATTAACAGACCCTATGGAACCCATAGGGCAAAGGTCTGGTGAAGTTCCTATATATCCACCTGGCCAAGAGCCAAAAAGGAAAGGACACTGGGTCAGGGGGGACACAAAAGTGGATGCAAACAACACACAGGTATCTATGGGGGGAACTTTAGAAGGTAAACCAGAGGGGGTCGGTAACCAAAATTCGACCACTCTCAGGTCTCATGGGAGACAGGCCCAAAATGTTAAATCAAGGTGAATCAGGTGCACAAGGGGATTGATGGCATATTACTGGATAGGGTAGAGTCATGGGCAGCTACAAGATAGCATATCAGTTAAAGAACAAGTGCAATTAAGGGGAGGGCCTTAGGAAAGCCAGCCATTTCTGTGCTTGGTTGCTTGGCGGGGAGTCTCCGGGCCCCAAGGGTGCTTGGGAGGAGAAACCTTCTGCCAAACCTCAAGGGGTGGAGGTGGAGTAGCCACAAGGTCCCATTCAGGGAGCTGGGGGGCTGGGATTTCCAACACATTACAGAAGGTGTTGCTGTCCTCCAGGTACCGTAGTACAGCAGACTTTCCCTGGTGTCTTGCTGTGAGGCTGAAGGGGAAGCCCAAATGATAGGTAATGTCTGTGTACTGTAGAGTGTGGAAAAGAGGTTGGAGGAGCCTGCGTTTCTGTAAGGTGATCCAAGATAAGTCTGGATAGAGTTGTACTAGAGTATTAACAAAAAACACTTTGCGGATGGAACGGGCTTTACGCATGATATCTTCTTTCAAAGGGTAAGAATGGACCCTGCAAATAACATTCCGTGGTTTAGAAGTAGGGCCTTTTGGTCACAAGGCACAGTGGGCTCTGTCCATCTCAATGTGCTTAGTGGGGGGAGGATCATTGAACAGGGCCTGCAAGGTGGACTGTAGGTCCTGAAGGTCCTCTGGCTCTGTGAGGCCCTGGACTCGGATGTTATTCCTGTGACCCCTATTGTCCAAGTCCTCGACAGGGCGCTGCATGTCTCTAAGCAAGGTACGGTGGTCCGCTCCTTGGAGTTGTTTATGATGGATTGCCAATTTGGTTTCTTGGATTTCCTCCTTGGCCACCTCTACCCTGTCTGTCAGATGTTTAAGATCCGTGTGTAGTGCCTGGCTCTCTATGCGGCACGTGGATTTAACATCCTCTATCAGCTGTTTAAAGTCCTCCTTGGTGGATATAGCTTAAAGATATGATTGCCATGAGGGGGGCACTTGGTGGAAGCGGTCTATGGCCCCTTGTTGTGGCGGCAGGTGGGTGGGCGGAGGTGGCTGATGGGGTCCCACCACTATGAGGGATTAAGACTGGATGGTAGGCCGTGGTGGAGAGTCCCATGGTTCATACCACGCCAGGGCATGGGATGGTGACGGTGTCGGCCTGGCCTTCAGGGCGTAAGGGAGCAGGTGACCTGACAATCTGGGCATGGGTGATGGAAGGCTTACCACTCTTTCTAGAGAAGCTGGGGTCTCTGAGACCTGGGAAGGGCAGCTGCAGGAGTGTAAGTAGGGAGAGGCGAGGCCTCTCCTGCAGGCACAGTCAGAGGCACAGGGGAGGCCCAGGGTTGCGCGGGTCCTAGGAGAGCAGGAAAGTCCCCAGAGTCCTCCGAGGGGGTAGGAAAACCAGGGCTGCCGGTCTGCATGCAGGGATCTGATGCTGTTCGCAGGAGCCGAAGGAAGGAGTCTGTACACTGTGTGTACTGCGTGGGAGTCCGGCCTGGTCGAAGCCTGGTGCAGACGCCGCAAGGACCACCCAATGGGGTTGACTCACCGCTCCTGTGGAAGGTAGTGTGTCGTTTCTCCCCGATGATGGTAGTAGGGGTACGGATGGATCCCAATGCTGTGACTGGGTTGAAGAAGGCTGCGGGGAGGCCCTGAAGCGGGAGGTGGCCGTCGGCCCCATCTTGTCAGCTTTGCCTGGTGATATGTCGGCGGGTACAAAATAATCACGGAGTCTTGTATCGGACCTCGGTGGCGGCTGTGATGATCCCCGGGCTTTGGAGGAGCAAGTAGCCCTAGATCTGCCCATGTAGAAGCAGGTAACATCCCCATTTTGCACTGTTAGGCTGCAGGCCGAGAGGGAGCCAAGGAGCTAGACTTCCATTCAGGTCGGCTTCCGGTCATGCCGTATTGTCTTTTTATCATTAAAGAGGTTTTAAACCCTTACATATACCTAGTGAAGTGACTGGCCTCAGGTGATACAAGGATGAAACAAATCCTCCTTCATAAGTTGCACCTGTCAGTCTGCAGTTTTCTCTTCTCTACATCTGTTCAAAGTGCTAAATTATAATGCTTGTCTGAGAGTTCAGAAAAAAGGGGGCAAAGAGCTGAAGTTACACTTCACAGAGCTCAAGAGGGAGCTCTAAAAGCCGATTGGAGGGAAGGGACACACCCCCCTACACACAGCATACAGGAACAGAGCTGAGGCTGTCAATTAGCTGCAGTTCCCTCCCCTGTCACCATTTTTTTTTTGTCAGGAAAACTTGTCAGAAGTAATGTATGCTGATAGAGGAATGAAACAGCAGACAAGTGTGACAATTGATACAAGTACACACTATAGATGATGACTATTGAAGCTAAAATACATTTCCAAGATCCCCAAAAATTTGTTGTGGGGTGTTCATTGCAACAATTGGAGTCAAAGTGTATGCATCTACAAACAGAAAAGGACTGCACCAATTTAACCTGCATGAGAGGTGTTTTAAGAAAAAGCCTTTGCTGTCCAGACAGAACATCACAGAAAGTTTACAGTATGGGATTGAATATTGTGGCAAGGACCAGGCCTTTGAAACAATGTGCTGAAGACCACCAGTCAGTCAAAGATGTTTTTTTTTAATTGGTCCCATTAAGAGTAGACATGTTTGCTGCAAACAAACGACAACATTTTAGGATAAGAATCACAACTGTGAAGAATGGTGGTGAAAAGCTATGGTTTAGAGCTGTCTTACTGCTTGGGCAGCCTGCAGTCATTGAGTAAACTATTCATTCTGCATCATATGTGCTTCATGAAAATGTGAGGCTACGGGGTTGATTTACTAAAGGTATATAGACTGTGCACGTTGAAAAGTGCAGTTGCTCCAGAGCTTAGTAAATGAGCAGACGCTCTGCTGACTTCCATCATCCAATCATGTGCAAGCAAAAATGCTGTTTTTTCTTCATTTCCCTTGCACGCGATTGGGTACTCTTTGTAAAGTGAAGCTGCGCCTCAATTGCTAAGCCCTGAAGAAATTGCACTTTGCAAAGTCTATTTGCCTTTAGTAAATCAACCCCATCTGTCCAAAAACTGAATTCGATCTGTAATAAATCAAGAGGTAAATAAGTAATTTCTGCAACAAGGAACAAAACCTTTATGCCAATGGTGTACTTTTTAACAGCACACAATTACATTATTATTTATACTTCTAATGAGTAAATGTTTGAAAAATGAATTTTTTTCCTGTGTTCTTATTCAACACACACAGACAGACAGACTGGTAATGCTGCTGCCCACATGTGCCCCTCAGGCTCCTTCATCTAGGGTGGGGGGCACTCCAATACAGGAGGTGTGCTATGGGCTAGCTCATCAGGTGAAAACAGGGAAAAAGCCTAAAAAAACAAAACTAATACTGACACCACATCTAATGATTGGTAAGCTGCAATATATTACACTTACAGGTTACAATTACACTTAGATTACAATTACAGGTCCACTGAAGCTGCTCTTCATGTCAGTTTCTGACTAGTCTTGTCACTGTCCCTCTCAATGTCATCACACCTACACTTTATTCAGCTGCTGGTAGGAGTACATGCCCATATTCCAGTGCTGAAGAGCAGAGAACTGGACCGAGGGCTTATCACAGGACCATGAAATAAGGAAAGCATTTTTGTACGGAAGCCATTCCCTTCCGAAAAAGAAGCCATATTGCCTTTATCAATGAGGGAGCAGGAGATGAACTTTTGGGGGATTAAATATTGATTATGTACTGTATATTGTGGGCCCAGAGTTAGGCTTTAGCCTTTTCCAACTGTGTACTACCAATCCGACCCTTGCTGTGCAACTGAAAATTACTGAATATTCCATCCACTGCCTTTATCGCCAAAAGTCTACTGGGATATAAAGTATGTAGACTCACTAATAACGTTCTCAAGGTGCCCTGCTAAGGTGGCCACACTCCACCACTGCTATCGGCCCATTAGAAAGCGAATATTTTGAATGAGAGTAGGAGCCGTCACCAGTAACAGAATAGAACCCTGGTTAAGACTCTACTTGGCTCAAAAATATATGTAAATAAGACTAGACTTGAAAAGGACATGTGCCATATTCCGTATCCAATACAGATCTACAAAAGAAATTTGATCATATTACAAAACAAAAATAATAATAATAATTGTGGTAGATGAGATGCAGAAGGGTGCCAATGTGTTCTGCTGCCTTTCAAGTTTTGGTAAAGATGTCTGATTCATTTTTTATACTGCACATACTAATTTTGGTGTTTTTCATACGATGACGAGTAAGAAATGCCTGGAAGAAAGTTTCCTTTGGTACTTAAAAAGTGTTACTAAACCCACAACAGCAAAATCAGTCTGTATATGCAGTAAAGCATGCTTGTTATACTCACTGTGGAACCTAATGGTTAATCCTCTACATTGTGTAAAAAGGATCCTGGCTTCTCTGATCCTCCCCTTCTTATACTGTCCCCAATCCATCTTCCAATAGCAGAGTCTATGGAGTCAGGCTGCACATGCTCAGTTTGCTGTGTATTGCTAGAGAGGGTACTTTTTCTTGGGAGAATGCATATAATCTGCTATGGCCCAATCAGCACTGTCCAGAGGGTCAGGGGTCTTGCAGTTTCAAAGGTCGGACAGAAAACTCCTCCTACAAGCTTTAACCAGTGCTCGGCCAGACAATGACAGAAGTCACAAGACTGCTATATACTGCTGATGAGAAAAGGTATTTAGCAGTTTACATGTACTAAAAAAATTACATATATATGTTCTGTGTACTGTGGGAGACCAGAGATGGGGAATGCAGGGGTCCTGGGTTTATATGACTGAGATATACAAGCCTGAAGGTTTGGGATGGTGGGGTTAGGTTTCCTTTAACCCTTGGCTAAGCTTGTTATTGTTGTATGTTTTTTTTTTTTTCTTGGTAACACAAAATTTCTTTTGTATATTTGTATTGGATACATGGCTTTAGCCACTTTAGCCACTTGATTACTGGGAACTCCTGCCCAGACCAATTTTTGGCTTTCGGCGCTGTCGCATTTTGAATGACATTTGCGCGGCGTGCGACGTTGTACCCAACTAAATTTATATCATTTTTTTCCCACAAATAGAGTTTTCTTTTGGTGATATTTGATCACCTCTGCGTCATTTCTGATCGCCGCTATAAACAAACAAAGAGTGATGATTTTGAAAAAAGAACAATATTTTTTACTTTTTGCTATAATAAATATCCAAAAAAAATATAATTTATTATTCAACAGTTTTGGCCAATATATATTCTTCTACATATTTTTGGTAAAAAAAAAAAAATCGCAATCGGCGTATATTGATTGGTTTGCACAAAAGTTATTGCGTCTACAAACTATGGGAATTGATTTATGGCGTTTTTATTATTTATTTATTTTTTACTAGTAATGGCGGTGATCTGTGATTTTTATCGGGACTGCGATATTAGGGCGGACATGTCGGACATTTTTTACACTTTTTTGGGACCAATGACATTTATACAGCGATCATAAATTTAAATGTCCACTGATTACTGTATAAATGTCATTGGCAGTGAAGGGGTTAACCTTCAGGGGGCAGTGAAGGGGTTAACAGTGTTCCCTGGGTGTGTTCTAACTGTGGGGGACGGGGTTGGTTGGGACAGAACAGATCTAACTGATCCCAGTGACAGGGATCAGTAGATCTGTCTTGTCCCCTTCAACAGAACGGAAAACCGCCGTGTTTACATCGGCGGTTCCCTGTTCTGCAGGTCTGACAGGGGATCGCGGGTCTCGGGCGGACATCAAGTCCGCCCTACCCGCGGGCACGCCTACGCAGTGTGCGGCGGGTGTGCGCACGCGCCGCCTGTGAGCGCGCGCCAGGAGCATGCAAATTGCCAGGACGTCCATCCGGCAATTCAGATCCGCTCTGGAGCCGTACTTCGGCAATAGCGCAGATCTGAATGGGTTAAATATAATCTTATTAACCACTTGACAACTGGGCACTTAAACCCCCTTCCTAACCAGACCAATTTTCAGCTTTCAGCGCTCTCACACTTTGAATGACAATTACTCAGTCATGCAACACTGTAACGGCTTCATGCCGAGGTCTCGCCTAGACTTAACGGCCTACCTGCAGGACCGTTAAACGTACGAGGACCGCGCGCGAGTGTCCGCCGCGCACGCGTGTGGGCGGCGTGTGACGCATCCGCACGGGCGCCCATCCCGCCTGAACTACAGGCGGGCTCTGGGCGCTAGGGGACAGTCTGGACGTCTTGTCCCTTGGCGGCTACATTTGTGCCGCCAAAAGGCAAGACAACTTCCCCTGTTCTGTCTAGATGACTAGGGACAGTGACCCTAGTCAATCTAGACAAGACAGGGTTGGTTGGGGCAGGGGGTGTCAATC